>CM060684.1:214675613-215208113 GCA_030686995.1 Artemisia argyi | reverse complement strand
TTGAGAACATGTTCCCCATTGTACTTATCAGAGGCCCAAGCTCAATTTGATCTGACGTTACGTGCCTCATTGGAGAAGATTGTTACTACTTCAGGGCCAGGGTTTGGCGATTGGCAGTGGCGCCTTGCCACTCACCCAATAAAACTGGGTGGTCTCGGTATCCTTTCAGCGGGAGATATCATACAATATGCCTTTCTTGCTTCTCGTATGCAAACGAGTGGCTTACAGGAGAAGATACTTGCCAAAACCGGCGTTGTTTCACATGGCCCTTCATTCCAGTTTGCCTTGGATAATTTCAACGCTACCTGCAACACCGACTTTCTCGCTGCCACCGGGGGCGCTTCTGCCCCCCAAATGATGCAAAAATTGGCAAAGTGCTATTTCGGTGTCATTGAGAAAGACCTTGTTACCAAGTACTCGTTAAGTCCAAGGCAGGTGGCTATACTTAGTAGTGTTCGCGCCCCACATGCGCAGGACTTCCTCTTCGCCATCCCTATCGACGGTCTAGGACAAAGGATGAATCCTCGCCAATTTCGATCTGTGTTATGCTACAGGCTTGCGGTTCCTTTGTTCCCTGAAGGCAGCTTATGCCCGAGTTGCAATGTACACCGTATGGACCAATGGGGGGATCACGCGGTCCACTGCGCTAGCGAAGTGGGGGTTAAGTTCAGGCATAATTTGGTGCGTGATATCCTCGTTGATATATGTTCCAAAGCCGGGATTATGGTGCGCAAAGAGGCTCCGTTGGGATTTCTTTCAGAGGTAGGGAGAGAATTATGTCCTGCAGATGTACTTTTGTTCAACTGGTTCCAAGGCAAGGACGCATGTCTGGATGTGACTGGGGTCTCTCCATTTGCTGGGATTGGGGCGACGTCATGGGCTCCTGGGGCTGCCTTGAGTAATGCTGTGGAAAAGAAAAGGAAGAAGTATGCATCCAAGTGTGAAGACAATGGATACAAGTTCGTCCCTTTCGCCTTTTCCACGTTTAGGGAACTTGAGGTGGAAGCTTTGAATACACTTTCGCGTGTTGGGACTATTGCCAGCAGCCACTCTAACAATGTTAAGAGCAGTGCTTTTATTTTTCATCGTGTTAGTTTCTGTATTAAAAAAGGAGTGGGAGCACAGATAGTATCGAGACTCCCCTCCAATTTCATGTAATTTCCATGGTTTCAATGAAAAATCTTATTATTATTAAAAAAAAAATAAAAAAATAATAATAATAATAATAATAATAATAATAATAATAATAATAAATTATTAATATTATATAAATGTTATTACTTTAATACGTATATTAAATATTTATAATAATTATTATATTATTATTATATTATTTTATTATTTATTTATTATTATTATTATTATTATTATAAATATTTATTATTAATAATAATAAATATTATTATTATATGATTATTATATAAATATTACTATTACTTTAATAATAATAATAATAATAATAATAATAATTACTCAAGACATTGGGGCGTGTGCTGCGCCTCATATCTTCAGTAGGATTAATTTTGCCATTGCTAAAGGTGTGGGAGCCCAGATAGTGTCGAGGCTCCCCACTAATTTCTTATAATCCTATGAGTTTGTTTCTAATGAAATGGACGTTTATAAAAAAAAATAAAATAATAATAATAATAATAATAATAATAATAATAATAATAATAATAATAATAATAATAATAATAATAATAAAATAATAATAATAATAATAATAATAATAATAATAATAATAATAATAATAATAATAATAATAATAATAATAATAATAATAATAATGATGATGTTAAGATAAAGTTAAGATGCATGATGTATGAGAGGATAAATAGACCCAAGCGCACAATTAGGCTTGGACCGTATCTATCCTTTAATATGATGTCCTAAATTGTCCATGGCATAGAAAGTTCTAAAAATGAAAAAACCTATGGAAAAAATCTCAAATGATGACTCATGGTGTAACATTTGTAGGATATTAGTTGTGTTTTAGGAAAAACTATACTATTCATTTTTACTAAAGTTTACATTGCAAATATAGAGTAGTTTACTTGGTTTATAGGTGAGGTTGAAATAAGATTTGAATTGGAGTTTAATTTGAAAAAAATATGAAATAAAGTTACTTATCAATTTAAATAATGCATTTATTAAATAAAAATAAAATAAATTTGTAATATCCGATTTTCACTATATTAATTTAGAGAAAATTTACTAAATAATACTAGTAATAAAGTTTCATTAGTGTTTCAATTTGGTCAAACATACTTTTTTTTGTGAGGTTTAACCACTCAACTTTCATAAATGTTTTATTTTTCTGTAATTTTAAAATTTGTGTAGTCTTCTTTGATGACACATCTATTTTTGATGACATATATATTTTGTGTTGCTGACATGAACATATGATTTCGCAAAAATGTACTTTCTATCAAAGTAGTCATGAGAATGTCGTGAAAAAGTTGTTGGGTGTCTTAATTCCAATGTAATTTAAGAGCAGCGGAAAATGACATCAATGAAACTCACAAAATATTTAGAGCAATTACTATCTATACTACATTATAAAGCATTTGGGACTTCCTATAAAAGGAAGTTTTAAAATTTTAAGACCAAAAACATTACTATAATAGGAAAAGTAGAAATTTAATGTAAAATCTGAAAATTTAAGTCTCATTTAAACCATATGTAACCGCCCTCTAGTAATGATACATTTTAAGGAAATTGTCTATAAGAATAGCTCACTAAACTTATAACCACCAATTTAATGCTAAAGTTTGAAAAATAAAAGTGTTAACCATTTACACTATTAATAATTTAGACGTTATACTTTGAAATACATATCTATACTACTTTATAATATTTGAGACATGCTAAACAAGAAAGTTTAGAATGAAAAACATCTGCTCGCCACAAAAATAGTCATTGGATACCCACAGCCGTATTGCGCGGGTACCCTTCTAGTTACCTCTTGATGTGTGGTCTGTACATTTTACAAAGCTTAAAATGACCTCTTGATTTCACCCTTGAAACCCACAAACTTCTTAGAGCATTCAAAGGAGACTGCCTCTATAGATATCCACACTACACGACCACGTCACTGTATATCACCTGAATGCTAGTTATTTATACCTCACGACCTTGTGTAGCACAACCATTTGTCAAGCTTAGAAAAACCAAACCGAAACCCTAGAGAGGGGTGTTTATTCGACCGGTTTTTGGGAGAGAAGAGAGAAGAGATATTATTTGATTTTTTTTCCAAGTTATAAGATTAGGATGAATCCTAATCCTATAGTAAGATTATGTTGAACTGGAAACCGGTTGGGAGACCGGGACGGAGGTAAACGGGTTTTTGGCTGTTTTGGAACCGGATTAAACCGGCGGGTTTCTCATGACCCGGGTCGACCTGGTTTTCTAAAACCGCCCAGGTCAAGGCTTATATGAAAGAAACATGAAGAGACTGATGTAACAGATGATATTCGGATATTGTTGTTTGCATAATTGAGCCAAACGCTTTCTAATATTGTTATTAAGGGTGCTCATCGGTCCAAAGCCGGACCGGACCGAGAAAAACTGGACCGGACCGAGACCGAATTCGGCAAAAAACTTAGACCGAGACCGGACCAAATGTGGTCGGTTCGGTCTTGGTCCAAATAGGCTAAATGTTCGGTTTTTAAGCCGGACCGGACCGGACCGAACCGGACCGAGACCGAAACTATGAAAAACCTTAGACCGAGACCGGACCGAATGTGGTCGGTCCGGTCCGGTCGGATCGGTTTTGTCGGTCGGTCCGGTCCATCCGGTCCGTTTGCTCACCCTTAATTGTTATAGACCGACGACACTTTCAATTTTTTTTTACGTTAGCATAGAGTAACATGACGTGGTGGTGAACTGGTGATGGTTGAAAATGGAATCACCGATCAGGCCATTAGGGTGAGGAAGTTTATGAAAGATTGCTAAAAAAAAAAGAAAGAAAAAAAAAATTGGAATGAGAAAGAAAGAAATATTGAGTTGTAGTCAAATGTACTTTTTAAATTGTGCTTATTGAAATTAGTCCGTATTTCTTTAAACTATAAAAATAATTTGCACAACTGTTATTGTTGGATGTTTAAAAACAATATATGAATACTACTTCTATATAAACTTGTCTGATATTGTATTGTTGCTATTTTGGAAACTGAAAGTGTGTGATACGTTTTTTTATAGGAACAATTCAAATATGTGTAATTTTTTCATTTGGTATAAAACTGGTTTGACCTGGCGGTTGAACCAATGAACCGATGACTCGGCCGGGTCAGTTAACCCGGGTTTTAAAACATTAAATGTTATTGCTAAGATCAAATAGATTAACATCAAAACCCATTTATGAAAGTCACCAAATATAGGCTATTAAAAAAATAAAAAGCAACAAAAGATAAAAATAAAAACAAAATATAAAAGTAAAGGCTTTTGTTCCTTTATCACCTAATTGCTCCACCGTCATTATCGACCACCACCACCACCACCACCACCGTAATTTTGCCAATCGAAACCCTAACTCCGTCGTCAACCTAATCATCTCCACCATCGTTATCGACCACCACCGAAACCCTAACTCCGGCACCATCATTACCGTAACCGTCTTCACCGTTATCAAGTTACGTATAATACAACTGATTATGTGTTGTTTACATATTATTTTGAATTCTCTGCTCATTAGATACTTATATTGTTTACAACTGTCTATGTGCTTATTAACAGTTGAATTTTAGTAAGAATATTTTACGTGCTTAATTATTACCAGTTATGTTGTTTACAGCTGATTATGTATGTGCTTATTAATAGCTGAATTAGCAAGAAATTAAATGTTCATCTGTTGTAGTTGAAGTGAATTTAGCCTGATGCTTTAAATTTAACGCAAATGTAGTGAAAACAGATTAACGAAAATTTGAGCGTAGAATTATAGGTCTAAGTTGGTTCAATCCGGAGGTAAATGACGTTATAGAGTAGATGTAAAATTACATAATTATCATTACTAACTATAAAAGCAGTAATTGTTTGGATAATACTATAGAGAGTGTTTGGATGTTCTGTAAATTATTGTCGAATTTGGAATAGTTAGTAGTCTTTCAAAATGTAAATTTGGTATTCAGGTTTTGATAATATTAGGACTAAGAAGATACTTAAATTTAAAGAAATTTTACTTTTTAGAGTTGATATAAAGTTAGATTTGATTAGAGGGTGTTTGGGAATGCATATTGTGTTGTTAAAAGTGAAAAATACATCTCCAAGTGTTTGGATTGCTATGAGCTTATGCAATTATCACATTGGTAGGTGCTTATTTTGAAGTGCTTATAGAGCGTAAGCTGAAAATTTGCAATCCACAACCACCTCTTCTAATATAATTTTGTGGCAATTATCAATTTGGAGTTGCACATTGGTACACTTTTTTGATATTCAAGGTTTTAATTAGAGTTGCTGTTCTCAAATAATACAAGTTTGTTTATCATGATGTATATACGTATAGAGGTATAAATGACTATTGGTATGTTTGGCTAGTTTAAGTCAACACGTATCTGTAGCCCCTTTGAGGGCGGACGCCAACATGTATGCTTCAACAGGTGTTTTTCTACCAATGATACATCCATCTCTACAAAAACATCTATTTCCTTATACCATTTGTTCCATAATTTATAAAATAGGTTTTCGAATGAAAATTTATAGCCTTCTTGTGTATTCGTGCCTCTCCGTGCCATCCTTGTGTAAATGCTATACCTGAGATAAAACATGCTTAAAACAGTCAACACAAAGTTTGAGTGAAATCCATAGGTTTAGTTTAAGTCGTTGAACACAATAATCATAGTGTGAGTTACGTTGTTATACACTCATTGTTGAAAACAAAACAGTGTTTATTTCACTAAGCTCATGATAACCAAAGCGTAAACCTCGTACCAATAGAAATTGGCCAAATCGTTTCAGTGTTGCCTAGTAGGTAAATTGCCATTTTACCTAGTGTTCCAAATATAGTGCGTTCGATTTCCCCTATCTGGGTCAATAGGAACGGGAGTGTTAATTCCAATAGTACTATTCACAATATTCGCGCTCACTCGCAAGTGACTAATGGTTCATGATATAGGGACTTCAAGCATGGCAGACAGTTACTTAGTGACAATAAAACATGCGAACCAGTTTACAGTTTAAAACATTGTGTTCGAGTATAAAAGTAGTAGCATGCATCCCCCCCAACGGGATTGTAAAAACAGTTCAACAGTAGAAAGTGGGGCTACGAACTCACCTTGGTAGTACAGTAGTGGTAGTATTGTAAACTCAAACGATGTAAGGAAACGGCTCCAACAACACTCAACCTAGAAAAATATGGTGAATTTTAGTTGATAGTCTAAGTCTAGTTTTTATCTCGAATAATGATTATTGATAGTGATTGAAACTCTTGTTCGTTTAAATGCCTTAAGTTCAAGAACAAAGTTATATACAATATAACTTGTCTTTAAGAATAAAGTATCGTTATTGTTTTTGTTCTCGTCTTAAATAATAATACGTATATAATTTATCAAAAATTAATTGGCGTAAATGTTGATGACGAGTAAATAATTACTAGACATCTAGTTTTTATTAAATACATTTGGTTTTCGAGGTGTACAAATATATATTTATAGAATTTGTGGTTAAATAATATATTTGGGTAAATATATTATTTATAGTTTACGTGGATGTGGTCATCAAATAAAATATGTGTTAGACAATTTCATTTAGCGAGAAATGGTAAAAATAATATAAGTTTATTAACTTACAAAAGTTTTAGGATGAAAAGTGTTCAAGTGTTCAACCTTGAGGGATTGAAGTTGTAAAAACTATATAAGTTACAAGCTTATAAAGATTTTTTTTTTAGAAAATGCCAAGTGGTTTAAAGTTGAGGGGTTGAAAATGTAATAATTTATATAAGTTATAAAACTTATAAAAGTTTTTAAGTAAAATGACAAGTTACTAAAATTGGAGGGTCCGAACTTGTCAAATGTGGAAGTTGAAAAATAGCAAAACTGCCTTAGCGGAGGCTCGAACTCGAGACCTCTAGCTCACAACACAAAAAACACAACCAACTGAGCTAGGGTGGGTTTTGATTATCCTTTACATTAAACTCTATTTAAGCCCTCGTTACAGTGTTTCTATCTTGTGTAAATTTTACTCAGCATGTATATTGTCGTGGGATTCCATGCATGCGAGTTGGTTTTCGTTCGACAGCTCGTTAATCATTTCCAAAGTTTATTACACTTTAACATATGATTTAGTTGCTATGTTTCTTCGTTGCATGGCCACACGAGATTAATGATATGTTTTGAAATGTTTATAGTGAGCTTTCACACCATATAGCGAAAATAAAATATGTTACTAGTAAATATGAAACAAGGTTGCAAAGGAACCACATAACGTGACCCAAAACATTATGATACGTATTGAAAATGGAGCTTGGAAGAATTACCGTACTAAGCGTACCTGGTGGTGAGGAAGACTCGCATGGTAGACGTGAACGAGAGCTAGAAGGGGTTCAAACTCTTAAGGCTCCAAGCTCATGATGAAAGTAAATTAAAAGGGGCAACACTAGATTTGGTGAAAGCACTCCACTGCCTTGCTCCTCCTTCTTTCTTGCTCGAAAGTAAACAAGAGAGAATGGAGTTGTGGTCGTTTCTTGGCACACCAAGGATACAGGAACGAGTAAGTGTTGGTTCTCCACTTGATTCGAAGTCCACGAAATCTTGCCAAAGCTCAGCGTACTTCATGACTTAGAAGACTTAGGAACTTTTGAAATGTGATTGCTTGAGTGTGAGTATGATCGAATTGCATGTACCCCTTTTATAGGGAACTTGGTGCATGAACTTAATGATGAAAATGAGCAGGGATCATGAGAGTTGGAGTGTGAATGTATCTCAAATGATTATAGAGGTGCATGTGTTCTAAATCTTCCAAATGTAACGAGCCAAAAACATGTGAGGACTCTTGCTATCTCGTTCCAGGGTATTTATGTTGTCAACTAGTCTTCAAACATGGTATCTCAAGGATTGAGGAGCATTGGAGGTGGTTAATGATGATGGTTCGTCTATGGTTGTTCCTCCAAAAGAAACGAGACAAAATGACATGTGCAACTCCTTGTGTTTAGCTCGTTGAGTACTCAAATGGTCAAAAGAACTGAGAAACGTGGCTACTCATGGATTGGGGAGCATTTTGGTAAGGCTTTGGATGCATACGATTTGTTTTGGAGTGATATACCATTTTATGCCAAGTTTAGAATGAAGCGTATAATGAGTTGAGCTTGGTCAACTTTTAGAGCAGTAAATGCACGTGAAAATGGAAAACAATCATCATTCATGATTCTCAGTAGTGTGGAAAATAGAATTGTGAAATAAAATGGATATGTCGTGTGTCGAATTTGCAAGTAAACGAGCTAAAGCATACGTGCATTCACGACTTGCAAAACAATAAGGGCTTAGCCTGGTGGGCTTGTTTGATGCGCAGGCCCAAAGAAAAAATAAAGAAAATTGAAGAGTCCATTTGGTGTAGTTTGTGATGGGTTGAGGCCCAATGTGTTTAGTGATTAATTTGGAAATTTTTTGTAAGCTCGGGAAATTTATAAATCGTGTTTGGCTATTTGACGAAACGTATATTTGTAAATATTAACGTTTTTAATTCATTCGCGATCTTAGACTATTGAGGTTTGTGTGTTGAGCATCGTTTCAAGGTAAATGATGAATCACAAACAACGTTGTGATTTAAATTGTCATAGCATGAATATAAAAAAAAATTGTTACCGGTAAAAAAGGTTTTTAGATAACGTAATAACATTTATTTATAAATTAGCATTTACTAAACGTCAGAAAATTTACGAAAGGTTACAACATGAGATGTTAACAACAATAAATAATGCATTACTATAACATCAATTATGTGAAGCTTAGTGTTTTATGTTAAAATATATTTAAATTTATTAATATACATTTGATTTTAATTTTTTTATATAGAAAAAGTCAATCCGTCTAGGCACCAGGCGATGGTCAACCGCCCGACTAGCGTCTAACGTGTTTTTTGCAACCTTGGTTATGAATGGGGTGATATTTTAAAGTGTGAGTAATAAAATGATGTGACACCCAGCGAGACCCAAATAAAGAGCAAAACCTCTTGAAAGCACCTGAATCCTGATTAAAAAAAAAGTCACCAAAATTTATAGCTATTAAAAAAGTAAATAATGAAGTCAACAAAATATAAAAGTAAAGTAAAGACTTTGTCCCTCTCTCACCAAATCGCTCCACCGTCATTATCGACCACCACCACCACCGTCAATCGAAACCCTAACTCCGTCTTCAACCTAATCATCTCCACCGTCGTTATCCACCACCACCACCAAAACCCTAACTCTGGCACCATGGCCACCGCAACCAATATAATCGTCGTCGCTGTTATCAAATACAGCTGATTATATGTTGTTTACAGCTGTCTATATATGTGCTTATTAATAGTTGAATTTCAGTAAGAAAATTTTATGTGCTTAATTATTACTGTTTACAGCTGATTATATTTAGGGATAAATGAGTATTTGCCACATGAAATTCACCATGCTTTAAGCCTTGCCCTTTCTTTTTTTACATTTCGCATTTGCCCCATTGCGATTTATGTTACGTATGCGAATCGTACAAACCAATACCATGTTGCCACATGTCCTCGTACAAAGTACACTTTTCCAAGTGTGTGTAAGACACAAGTACATGTGTATAAGTGTCATTTTTCTTACAACTAGTACTATGTGTAAGTGTATTATTATGCAACTTGTACAATTTTTGTTAATAAAATACATATTATTTTTTTATGCAACTTGTACAATTTATTTTGATTTGACATTTGTAATAGTATTTGTACCTTTTATGCGAAATGTACAAAAGTTTATTCGATTTGACATGTGCAATAGTATTAGTACTTTTTATGCGCTTTGTACAATTTTGGTTTGATTAGATAGGTGTACTTTTTATTTATGCAACATGTACAATTTTTTAAGTGACTTGATTTGTGAAATAGTATTAGTACTTTTTATGTGCTTTGTACAAATCTTGTTTGATTAGATAGGTGTACTTTTTATGCGCTTTGTACTTGTAATTAATTTTTTAATTTATGCAACTTGCATTTTTAAGTAGACTTGATAGTTTTATTACTTTTTATGCGATTTGTACTTTTAATTAGTTTTTTAATATATGCAAGTTGTAAAAAAAATCTATAATATGCGACTTTGTGTTTAAAAAAACATAAAATTCAAAATACAGTAGAAACTAACACAATCTAAATCAAACACACACAGAATAAACCTTATACTATTAGTAAAATTTGTAGCAGTTTCCCATACACAAAACAAGAACCACGAAAACAAGAACATATACCCGATCAAACTTCCCCAACACAATCAAACACATATTGCATTTCAATTTTTTTTTCAGAAATCCTAACTGTAGCAGTTCCAGATATGTCAATTGCAACCGAGGTATTTGATGCAAAAGTGAGTGTCCGGTCTATGATGCATTACCTGGTAAAGATTAAAGCTAAGTTGGCAGCCCACCCAAATCGTGATATTATGTTTAGGAATAGTGTCTTTGAGCGTTGGTTAGATATCCCCCATAGCCCCAATGATAATCATTTGTTGAATTATGTTCTTCAACATCAAGTTTTTGTGCCACAAGTAAGTATTTCTTCCCCAGACTAAATTTACAAAATAGGTAATCAGGAACTTCATTTTGGTCGTCGTGAGTTTTGTTTAATTACTGGTTTTAGATGTGGCAATCTTCCTCCTGAAGATAGTAGGCAAAGTTGTTTTACTTACCGTGTGTTTCCTGAGAAGAAATCCAAAAAAACAAAGAGTGTAAAGGCCAGCGAGCTATGGGCTGTTGTTCAGGATGAACAATGTTGGGTTGCACTGAACGATGAAGTTGTCATAAGGGTATGTCTTTTGGTTGTGTGCGAGCTTATATTTATGGGCCGTGAAGAGTTTTTAAACGTGCCTCACCATCTATTGACACTAGCTGATGATTTCTTTGCTTGGAATGCATATCTATAGGGAGAATACATGTGAACATATTTTTACAAAAGAAAAGTCAATGTGGTTCCTAAGCATGCCAATATGCATTTGGAGTTAAAGAAGCAAAAATCGAAGAAACAGGCGACATATAATCTGAATGGTTTTGTTTGGGAGTTAAATGTCAGTAGTATGTGAAGACCTGTTTTTTGTCTGTCTAATAATGTTTTTTTATATTAATATTCCAATTTTTTCATAGATTAACTAATTTTGTTGTTATTTTCATGATAAAATTAGATATGGATTCTTGAAACATACCCTAACAGCAAAAACTGGTGGTCGAAAGACACGGATGTAATTCCGCGGGGACTAGGTTGGTCGAACTTTAGGAGATTTGAAAAAACAGATTATGAGCGGTTGTTTGTGCAGGTAATCATACTCACATTATTTTCCCTCCTGTTATAACATGTGCTTTTATAAAAATAGTAAATGTTTAATCTTGAATTAATTAATAGGATCCAAAACCCATCATTGACCTTGTTCCAACTGAGAGAGAGCTGCAGCAACCATGGTTCATTCGAAGTCTTGCTTTTTTAGAGGAGAGGATGTTCCTTTTATCCAAGTCATTCTTCCAGTTGTTGTTGGATTGGCTAAGGATAAAGAGGGTTCACCTTTGATAGGAAGCGAAATTGTTTTAAAGGATGCGTCTCCCAAAGAAATTGTTGATGGAAAAGAGGGTTTACATGATGTGGCCCTACCAGATTTTGGTGTCCGACAGGACATTGTTCACGAACCTTTTGTTCGGGATGATGGTCAGTATGTTGTTACAGAATCACATCAGCTAATGGACGCGTTTGAAGCACTGTGTAAAGAAGTTCTGGATGTGCAACCGGAACTTGTTTCTAAGGTTGATGAACTAAGGAAACTGTATGGTGCTTCTGTACGAATACCGGTTGAGCCTATTAAAGTCAAAGAAAAGGAATGTTTTGAGAAAAAGCATGAAGAAGTTACCGAAAAGTTGAATGATGTAATCTTACAACCACGTATTGGAACGGCTGGTGCAGTAGATAATATTACGTATGAGGCATATACACAGCCATCCACACTTACTCAGTTGATTGATGCAATGGCTTATGTGACCGATCCACCTTCATTCACTGATGTTAATTGCCACGTACCCGATAAAGTAAGATAATTTTGTTGGTTAATTAAATTTAATTTGTTTTTTTTGGTATCAAAATTGTCTGGTTAAGCATTTATAGTAACGTTATTTGTTATAGCCCAATCATGAGACGGGTGATAAGCTGGATGTTGAGAGACAAGACCCAAAGCATTGTCTTGTAACAGATCCACCATCTGCGCCTGTGGTTGATTGCGAGATGCCCGACAAAGCACTACTAGAAAAAGGGCTATTCTTGACTCCAAACGCGAGTCAAGAAGAGGCTTTATGACGCGCAAATGCGAGTCAAGGAAAGACTCGTCATAAAGCTTCATGACTCGCATTTGTGCGTCATCCCTCTATGACGCGCATTTAGGACCCACGTTTTATGACTCCTTTTTGCGAGTCATAACTTAATTTTTTTTTTAAAAAATTAATTTTTTCCAGTTCCTAATTTTCTATTAAATGACAATTAAAAACCTGATAATACAAAGTAGTAACATAAAATATAATCTCGACATCAAGTCAAGCTGTAACAGCAACAACAATAACTTTAACAACATTGAAAATCAACAAAAAAAAAACAACAACAAAGAGAGTAGCTACTAATAAACACCAGATCTAAATAATCCATGTAACCAAACAGCAGCTAACTAATTTATTATTCAAACATTTACCTCAAGTCTCTAATAACCAATTTTAGCCGAAAATTTTATATCGATAACCATTTTTGTCAAAAACTTAAATACACCATAACAAATTCGACCAAAACGATAACAAAACAAGTAAGCGAGCACACAAACAACCACAAGAACCATTTGTCGAGACCCTTGGTCTCAACTTGGCAGCCAACGAACCAAAACCCACGGCTCGGGGCCTTGGGATCTCGGCTACACAACCAAACACACCCGAAATGCATCAATCTTGCACCAAAACATATTCATAACATTCAAACGAGGTCAAGAATCAACCAAAATCAATCAAACTTTAACCAATCAAGAACCCAACACACTAGAGGTCAAGAAAACAACCAACACCCTCAAATCGTGGGTTTGACCCACGCTTTGACCACGAATTACAAACAAACACCCTTAAAATTGATACCAAACGTGACCATATGTATTAAAATCATTAAACCTATCAATAATTTGTACCCAAGATGAAGAAAAATGTGGGGTTTGACTCGTACGTGAGTCAACCCATATGAAAAATACCTTTTCTTACCTTTTCTTTGTAGATCGATTAAATAGAGCTTAAGATATGGTGATGGTGATGATATAGGACGGCGGTGATGACAAAACAAGTGGTTAGGGGTCGTTTTTGGAGCGCGTGAGTTACAGAAGGTGAAAGAGGAAGTGATTTTGAGTGTTTTGGTGGTGGTGGTGAAGTCGAGGTGGCGGCGGTGTGGTGGCGTGAGGGTGGCCGGCGGCTAGACAAAAGAGAGAGAGATATGGTGAAGATGATGATGAAAAATGAAAAATGAAGTTTAGGTTTAGGGTTTTATTTTTATTAGTTTTAGTTTAGTGCAAGTTTGGTCCCCAATTGTTTAGTTTTTATAAATTAGTGAAAGTCAATGACCCCTATTTATGACGAAGCAAAACGAGCGTCATCCAGCAGGCTAAATTTTAACTGATTATGACCCTATGTTATGACGCTTCTGAAAACGAGTCATCCCCAATAAAAAATTTACTCGTTATGACTCTTATTTTATGACTTTTCTATTTGCACGTCATCTTGTAGCGTGCGTCATAAAATGCGAGTCAAGGATAGACCTTTTTCTAGTAGTGAAGTAATATATTGTTAACAGTTAATTTTTTGTTAATTTGTTTGGTTATATGTTTACAGTAATGATAAATTTTACAGGGGAACGATCCCTTTAGTGATTACATGGATGTTGAGAGACAATTACCAAATTATTCTTTGGATAATATGTCGGCTGGTTTTAAAGACGATAATGTCTCCAATACCGATGTCTCTGGAGCGGCAAATGAAGAACAAAAACAAAACACGGTTGGTGCAGACGTACGGTCAGAAGATAAGACACGGGTGAACCAAACTATGGATTGTACTACATCGTTGGAGGCGAATACTAGTGACTTGATTGGTTTTAACCAAAAAAAGAATGATCTTGATAAGTTCATTGGAGAATTAACGAACAATGAAATGATGAACCAATTGATGGAATCCCCACCCCCAAATGGTTTTAAAGAGAATGTGTACGGATGTACATGGAGGCACCGAAAACCAGGTCCTGCCTGCGTAACACCATACCAAAAGCAACCCGAAACAACTCCACAACCAAGAAAAAGGGCTAAGATAGCCACAAAGGTGACTAAGCCTTTGGAACCAGTAGAATGCCCAATCAATGATACCAGTGATGGTACTAGAACGTTAACTACAGACGACATTGATTGGGAAAAACTACATGTGGAACCTTTTAGAGAGGTACAATATTCGAATACATTGCTTGCTACTTTATTAATCTTTTATGCACAAAATATGTAACGTCTGACCTTTTTTCTTCCAGGATCTTAAGCGACACAAAAAAGCAAACCCATGGAAAGTTAGTGTGCCTGGATATTTGAAATACTTGTTAAAAAAAGGTGACAGTGAAGATTCCATGAAAATGTACAAGTTTCCGTGGGGCGGATGTGATATTGTTGTTGATGATGAATTCTGGATTGCATTATTGGGATTGGATAAGATAAAAAAAGGTTGGCTGACAGACATGGTAAGCTACTAGTTTATATTCAATTACAGCAATCTTGCAATTGATGTTTTGTTGAATCCCTTTTTATTAATTTGTGTCTGAATCGCTATATTGAGTTCCATATTAGGTTTTTTTTAATGGGGTTGTTTAATGGTTGTTAAGTATGACTAGAATGGTATACAAATTGCTGTATGTTTCTTCTTAATTGACAGTTTCTGTTCTAAAGACCTTTTGTCAATCGTAATTCCAAGTTTTGTATTTATGGCTTGTAAATATTCATATGCTTAAGTTATAAAATAGGATGTCTTATACCATTTTTTGTTTGTCACAACAGCATACTGGTCACTTTTTAGCTCTTTTTTTGCTTCAACTCTACTAGATAGTGGCATGCCTCTCTCGTACGCAACTTCCAATAGATACCATGTGCCATTGACGAGTGTAGAGAAGGTGTGTATATCAAATCATATATGGGGTTGTGTATTTATAGAATCCATAATATTAATGGGTTATTTTACTTAATTTGCAGTTATATTTCCCTCTGAATGAACCGGGCACTCACTGGGTGCTTGCGGAGCTGCAAATCAGTACAAGGAGTATCACAATTTATGATTCGTCGGCCCCGCGTAAGAGACAAAAAAATTTTCCAATACAGGAGAACAGAAGGTGGTGGTTAACTATGAGGGAAAAGTTATCACGTCAACTTCCGTTGTTCCTGAATGAGAGTGGAGTTTTAGAAAGTAAGGAATTAGCATTGGGGTCGTACCAAATTACATTTGAGTTTTCAGAATGTGTTCCATGTCAAGCTGGTGGGTATGGAGATTGTGGTGTTTGGGTTTGTCTACGGTTACACAGGTTGACGAACAACATACCACTAGTGTTTGGCGACCCTCGCGAAGTTGCCCTTGTGTTCCGTGAACGTATGGCTGCTTACTTCTGGAAACACAAGGTGCTTTATGTCCATCATGAAATTGATGAGGGAGAGGATGTGGAGTATATGTAAGTGTTGGGAGTATTTCCATGGATGTTGTAAACAACAATTGTATTAATAGTGTATCTTTAAGAATTTTTATGTTTGTAAACTTTAATCATCCTTTGTAGTAATTTGAACGTAAGTGTGTGTCCTTTCATAAAGGTGTGTCCTTTTACAAAGCTTGACACTTTCAACATTTGAATAAAAAAATTAACCGGGATACTTTCAAAATTTGAATTCAAATTGAAAGCGGGATAATCTTTTAAATTTCAAATCTAAAAATCATCCTATAAATACCTATTCTTATCTGCTGAAATACACACAAACAATTCACACACAAATTACCAAGAATTCATTTTTCTTCTTCATACGTAACAATGTCGCACAACACATCACCTGATAACGAATCAGTTTACAAGACACCACCGGAAGACAATTCCCCACAAAAACACTCCACCAGAAGATTTATTTCCAGTATTCCAATATGACAACCCACCACCTGCCACTCCAGCAGAAGTTTTGTTTCCACTGGAAAACAATCAACCACTAAACTTTCCACCAGAAAACCAACCCAATACCGTTGGGTTGACTGAAGAAGAACAGTACGAGCCGGATATGGAAGTCTTATTGGAGTTTGAGGCTGAACAAGAACGTCAATTAAGTTAGTGTGAGGCGTATTTAAAAGGTAATGAGGATCGGAGAAACCAAAGAGCTGAACGGCGATGGAAAATGGGACTTCCACCTGCGCCATCGAGTGAGGACGATTCAAGTGCCTCCTATTCGAGTCACGAGGGCTATGTGTCGGATGATTCATTTAATTGAATCCTAGTTTTATGTTTCATGTTTACTGTAGTTCGTGTTCTAGGTTTAATGCGTGTTAAAATTGTAAGTAACTTTTAAGTTTAACGTGTGTTTAAAGTTTAAGTAGTAATGTAAGTTGTGTTCACTGGGCCGGGTTTGGCTTTCCTGATTGTCCAAAAAGTTTGGTCTTGCCTCGTTGAAAAGTCAAATACTTCGAAAAAAGGGGGGGTTTTTTTTTTCATAATTGATTTGTTTCAATAAACCCTAAAATTTCCATTGAACACATTCACAAAAATAATCTGTCACAATCAATCCAATAAGAATATCAAACAATAAAAAGGGCAACTCACTGTCCTTTAGATCAGATGAAGAGGAGTGGGATACAGTTTTGTCAAACCTGCATTTGTTTGACAAAATACTTGATGCGCTAAAGAAAATACCTAACGATCTAAGATCAAATATCCTTAAATGGCTTAGGGAAAACGATTACTACTATGATGAGCTGGAGGGTGTTGGAAAGGGGAAGACAAAACCTGTTGACGGAATGAGTGAGGATTTAGAAAATAAAATAACAAAACTTGGAACTGTGTTCGCATACCTAAGAGCAAGGAATGGGTTGGAAGGTTGTGGTTCTAGCAAAGGAGAATGAACAGCGGGCACAGTTGAATTTAATTGCAGTAATATAATTATATGTATGTCTTCTTTTTATCGATGTTATTTCTGGTATTAACTTTATTTTGTACTCCTACCTTATGTATTTTAACTTTCTTTGGTTAAACAAGTGAAAAATTTGTTATTCATGTATGTTTATGTTGTATATGAAGCCTAACCAATTCAAGGAACCCATTCATGAGTTAGGATAGAATGTTATGTCCTTATTGAGAGGGAACATGACATTTAAGCAGCACATAAATATTCAACCCACACAATCCCCATACATAGACACACCCATAGACACACATTTAATGGAAAACATGTTGGTTAAGCAGCGCATAAATACTTAACAATTATAGCATATAAAACATAAAACATTGACAGACAATCTAATACAAATTTGAGTCATTTCGCCTATGTAGCTGACTCTCATCCTAGGTTTCATCTAACTTATATTGCATACTCAAAAAATCTGCAACTCCACTGCACCCTTGTGTTTGTTGTGTACCACTGCCACTATCAGGAACCGTATCCTTATTGAAAACCTTAACTATGTTTCTTTTAGTAATGTTAAGGTAATGCAAAGACTCTTTTGGAGTAAAAACTGAAACATTAGCAAGTACCAACGCTGTACCTTCTGTAAAATGTTTCCTTCCATAACCCCCTCGTCATTAAGGACTTTGTGGTGTACTACACCATTAACTGACCTTGTAGGATCCTTCAAAGTAACTGTTGGATCTCCAATTGCATTTGGAGAAACAGACATCACTATTGCAATAACTTGCTCAAGTTTACCTTTCTTCATAAATTTCTCGATGTTTCCCAGACAGCCGTAGACAATCGCCCCATTATTATGAACATAATCAACCGCTCCAACCCACGGTCCACGTGTAAAACACTCATTCTGATCTAATTCTTCATCTGCTTTCATGATGAAGGCTTGTGTTGGTGTTTGGGAGTCCTCGACTCCGTCATGAATAAGCTGTGTTTTAAGCAGCTTTGCTGATTGAACAATACCCGCAGGGCCCGGTATTATCCTAACCGGCTGAGAATCATTTTTTTCAACAACAAAGCTTTTATTTGACACATTTTTTTTTCTGCTTGTATTCTCCACACGTGCTTCCTGGTTGTTGATGGTGCGTTTGGTGGAGGTTAGGAATAGATCATAATCGTCTATATCAAGCGATAGCTGCCAATCTTCACTTTGATTTGGGTCCATCTTTTCAAATTGCTGCGTATGCAGACAACAAATTAAAACTTTTGTAGTATTTACCAATTCACAAACTTTACCTTTATTAGTCCTATGATGCTAGTGTTAAGGATTGTTCACATTATTATGTGACTGTACTTATGATGATGTATTTATGATTTTATGGACTGCATAGTTGAACCAATTAAATGTATGATTGGTGGTTTGTGGTTAGGGAAGTTATTATATCGTACTATGTTTATGCGAATTCAATTACTTAACTTCATATGGTTGTTAAGGCAATTTACTACTATATTCATTGCTATGTACTTCCCTTATTCGTCCTGTATATGCTGCATAACAATACTCCAAATTAACAAACACTAACACCAGGTGCAACACAATGAGTTCTCCGAATTCCACCAATAAATTTAAATGTTTTCTCATGTGTCAGCCATCAACACGGAAAGTGTTACTCCCACATAACATAAAGTACTTGACTCTAGTTAATTATTGCAGAGAAAAGTTCACCATCAGCGTAGATCGTATGATATCGCTGGCCTACAAAATAGGTTCTGAATTAATTGATGTTAATGATGATGAAGATGTTGAAAGCTTTGTGTGTGATTTTTCACATGTTACCGACCAAATACCAAAACTGTTTATCAAGTTGCACGAGGCGAAAACGTATTCTTCTTGTAAGTCTGCTGATTTTGATTTAAATAAGCCTTATATACCTGATGCATCATCACAAAATAATCCCAACAAATTGTTTACACATATGCCTGTCCCTCCACTTGCACCTGAAATTTATATTAAAGATAATTACCGATGTAACTTGGAAAATAGAGTTCCATGTAGCATTAAAATGGGTGATAGATTTAATGATAAGGCAGAGTGTATAATTGCAATAGCAAAGAAAGCTATAATAGAAGGGTTTGAATTTTACGTTATTAAATCTTGTTCGAAAAGGTATAGTGTAAGATGTGCTGTTCCAGGATGCAGTTGGAACATTTACACACGAAAGTTTTCAGATTCCAATTTTTTTAGGGTGACCAACCTTCACGCTTCACACACATACGATAAAACACAATTACTCCCTAACCATAGGAATGCTTCAAAGGTTATAATTGGTCACATAATCATGGAAAAAATGAGGGACAACAGACGGGTGTATACAGGTAAACTGTAACAATTCGCATTTTCAGGATAATTACCATTCCCAGAAAAATTTTACTATTCACTTTTTACTATTCACTTTTCACTATTCATCTCAGAAATTTTTATTTCATATTCTCGTAAGTTAAACTATTTTAACGATAATCCGAGAGTTTGACGCTCGTCGGATCATTTCTGCAAAAATCACAAAGCCGTGTCCGAGATTTACTTTTAGGTTTAAACGTCCTTCCAGCATCCCGATATATCCATAAAACATTATAAACAATAGAAATATGATTTTCTATCATTTTATGACAATTCCAAAAGTTTTGGAATTTTACGTTTTTCAGTTCAGCGTTTTACGCGAATTGCGCGTTTTAGACCCGTGTTTCCAGTTTTTAGCAGGGTTTTAGCACCCGATAGATCCTACCACTCATTTTATATTTTATTATGGACTATATTGACATGTTTAACAATACTTTCAAGTTTCATATTTTTACGATACCCGGTTTTACGTTTTGAGGCTTAATCATTTACGGTTAGCGATTTACGGAGTCAAAACTAGCTACATACTTAGGATATTATCATCCAAACACCAAGAGTCATCATCTAGTCACCTTATCCCATTCCAAACCACCAATGTGGGGGGGGGGGAGTCACCTTGGTGTGGCTTGATCTTGTCCATTGATCCTTTAGATCATTACAAGTGTCTTAACTAACCATGGTTAAATTCTAACCCAATATATGGTTAACTATTTTTCCTACCCTATAAATACCAAGCTAAACACATGAGATTTCTTGCACCACACCTTCTTATAACCTTCAAGTCCTAAAACCTAAGGCACTTTTCTTATATTTTGTAAGAAAGTTAACTAGTTTTTGAAAGAAAACTAGTGTTTGATCTTCAATCTTGGAAATTTTCTAAGAAAAGTTGTTATAACTTTAAAGTCTCCAAAAAGACGTCGTTATAATCTTCAAATAGCTTTGGACTTCAAGAAGGCGTCGTTATAATCTTCCAATAACCTCGGTTTATCATAGATTGCAAAGGGTGAAGCTAAAGTCTATCAATGTCCTATCCTTACATGTTAACTTCCTTTCATCTTTGAAAGCCAAGAGTTGTAAGCCAAACCCTAACATGCTTCTTGTTGAATAATCATGTTCATGTTATTTACATATTATTCATGCTATATTATGTCTTGTATTCATGTCCATGATGTATAAAAGTGAGTAAAACAAGTATTGATACATATATGTAACTTATGTTATTCAAACAAGTAAACTAGTGACTTTCTTGGAAAACCACGACCAAAATGGTAAAATTATGATGTTGGATCATTACATATTACAGTAGAGGACTTAACAAGGAAACCATAGCAATTTGAACCACCTAAAACGAGTATACGAGTCAAAAGTTACGCCCATTTGAAGTTACCAAAGATTTCCGGCAAAACTGCCTAAACCTTACTGAATCGCATTCTGACTTTTTGAAAGTCCCACTTCTGGTCCGATTCATCAAAAAGTTAAAACACGAAAGTTGTCCGGAACGACGTTTTCGTTCAGGAACAAAGAAGCTCGAGCCCTGAAAACGCTTTCCGAGTGATAAATCTCTTCAAATTCTAAACAGCCCATTTTTAGACAAAGTCATTACATATAGGTTATGGTTTATGAAGACCAAAGGGGTCTTATGATCTATAATCAAGACCACCACCATGGATAGAGCCAAGGTTGTGTCTCATGACCTTGAAACAAGGACTAAGGGTCATGGCTAGGCCATGACGAAATGACCATAACAACTTACATAGGCGTAAACATGAAACAATGAATTAGGCGATAACATGAACAAGCAATTTGGATCTACTTCACTTAAAAGGAAACCATGAGATATTACCAAGAGAAAATGGTCATTCAAGACTTATGAAACTACCCCTAATAACAATCTTCATGTACTAATAAACTTTCCTAAGTTTATTCAAATATCGGACATGTAACCTTTCGGATCAAAACTTATAGCTATATATTTCATCAACTACTACAATAGTAGGGAGCCTCATGTGAGGAGTTCATTATGTAAGCCATCGAGATGAGTTGTGGATTTACGAGTTAAAGTGTCCTGGCTCCTCGAACGCTTACTAACATGACTTCTGAATTATGTCGGCCCGAACGGTAGTAAACGATATACAAACATACATGTTTCATGAATCTTTTCTTTCAAAGACTTACATTATACATCATATCACATCATGGACTAAATGCAAGATATATATATAGGCACTACTTCATATTCTTTACTCCGATCCTAAGTCGCAACATTCGATTATAGGTTGCTCGTAGAAACCTTCACGATTCAACCGTTACATTCATTACTTGTTATCTTACTTAAGGTGAGTTCATAGCCCCACTTTCTATTGTTTAACTATTTTACAAACCCTTGGGGGGAATACATGCTATTTCTAAATCGAACACAATGCTTTCTACTGTATGCTATTCGACTATGTTTTATTATCACTAAGTAACATCCTTGCCAAACCAAGATCCCTTATTATGAACCATTTAATCACTTGCGAGGGTTACTTGCAAGTGAGCGCGAATATTGTGAATAGGCCTATGGGATTGACGAATCCCATTTGTTTTGACTAAGTTCAAACAAATGCATTAATATTTGAGACATTAGGTATGACGGCAAAGTACCTACCGGGATAAATCTACCGATCGATATTGGTACACGTTAACGTTTTGGTTTCATAAGCTTAGTGTATAATACATTTTATGGGCGTATAATAACGTAGCCTACCTGTTTTGTTTTCCAAACATTGGTGTGAGTCTACAGCTCACACTACGATTATTGTGTTCAAACAATTTAACTACAAACACTACGATTATTGTGTTCAATGATTTAACTACCAACACATTGTGTTCAAACATTAAACAAACTCTATGAATATCACTCAACCTTTGTGTTGACCTCTCAAGCATGTATTTCAGGTTCATGACGATCAAGGATGGCACGGAAGGACACGGATACTCAAGAGGGCTATAAATTTTATTATCATTCAAAACTCATTTAATGTAAATTGTAAACATGGAACCATTTGGGACCTCATTTTGTAATCTCTGATATTTATACAATTTGAATGATAAATCTTTTAAAACGACTCAATTGGAGTTCGTTTTCTATTATTGTGACTATTGTGCCGTCGAGTAACACCCAGTTTGAATTCCGCTGCAACCATGAATTGGGGGTGTTACAGATTGGTACCAGAGCCATGGTTATAGAGAAACGGGTCTAAGTGAGACCTAAACTATAACTACAATCACAAACAAAAACATTTTATAGCCTTCCGCTCTCCGTGTCTTCCATCCTCCAGACGATTATGGACTTAGTAAGCATGTTATGCTAGACAAACATATTAGTATATCCATATATACCCCTTTTGAGCATTTCCCCGTAGACATTTTATGCTACATGAACATATTAGTATATTGATATATACACACTAGGCATTTTATGCTACATGAACACATATAAGTATATTGATATATACACACTAGGCATTTTATGCTACATGAAAATATTAGTATATTGATATATAAACTCGGTTTATTTTCAATCATTTATCTAAACAATGGACTAAACATATCTGTGTATGCCTATTCTAAGGCATTTCGGCACAGCCACACTCTCCCAATCATGTTCCTACTTCAACATTATATGTCCAAGACATTGTAACTGATTACAATGGTCTCATTCATTTTCCAAGGCATTGTGAGATACAATGGTCTCATTCATTTTCCAAGACATTGTGAGATACAATGGTCTCATTCATTTTCCAAGACATTGTGAGATACAATGGTCTCATTCATTTTCCAAGACATTGTGAGATACAATGGTCTCATTCATTTTCCAAGACATTGTAACTGATTACAATGGTCTCATTCATTTTCCAAGACATTGTATGATACAATGGTCTTAATCATTTCTCAAATGTTTTGAGTCACACAATGGCCTAACCTACTTCCCAGACATTGTGAATTGCACAATGGTCTAACCTACTTCCGAGACATTGTGTTTTGGGCAAATGGTCTCTAGAATTATTCCATCACATCATCAATATCATTTCTTATGATATCAAAAACCCGTCACAATCTATCGATTTCAAAACAAGAAATATGAGATTTCTAAAGGACAAACAAATCCATCACCTACAAAAGCTGAAGTTCAGCTTTACATTTATCAAAGTTTTCTTCTGAAACCTTCATTATAAAAAGTTCGTGATCCTGGCCAAGTATGTTCTATTTTAGAACTACTTAAAACTTCCTTTCCATACGTATCTACCCTTACTACCTTCTATGCAATGGAATATGAAAACATACGTTACAAGTCTTGTATGGACGGGACTTGCAACTTAAGGGTTTGACATCGCCTTTGTTTAGTGGACAGTTTCCCGAAAGCAACAGACATATCAAAAGTATACCTAGTTTAGGTATTTGAAAATTTTATCGAACCTTGGCTAAATATAGACTAGTCACCTATATTTAACCTAGGGACAGTGGAATATAGTCTGACTAACTATATTCGACTTAAAAATTTCAAATACTGAGAATAGTTGTACTAGAGTTATGTTTAGATTGATTTCCTACATGAACACGATAAACCACCAGAATACATTAAAACAATCTAGAGACACGATAGTGCCTTACCACTCAGCGAAATCTTAACATTTTATTTGTACTACTTAACTTCATTCTTGAAAGTTTTCATTTATGAGATAATCCGAACTACTATCTGGGATAGTTATCAATTATTCTCTTCATCCTGTAGAAGTACTATCCTGTTTAGGTCCTAAGGATACCATTCCATCATAAACCTTTAAAATCTCTTAAGATTTTTAAAGCAAACTCAACATCTATACCTAAGAGTATTAATGTTAAGCATACACTACACACTTTTGTTCATCAACATATCACATCATTATCTTCACAACCGTTACAAACACAAGCTCATTAACAGATCTTGATGCACTTTTAAAGCTCAAATCATCTATAATTACACCACAAGTACCCTCATCAGCTTTACAAGATTGAATATTCATCTTGTACCTTTGGAACACCAGTGTCATCTCGTAATACACTACCTTGTAACTCACCGGCTAAGTATGAATGTTGGGTTGGGAATTCTTAAGTAGGATGATTTGTAATTATTTGAATGGATTGGGATGCCTTTTCATTTAAATAAAGAAATTGTAAATCACCAAACCATAAGTTTATATTCCTCTATTTACATTGTTTGGGATGCCTCTCTATGTAAATAAAGAATTATAAACAAGTGGGCTTATTTGTATCCGAAATAACATAAGTATGAAGTCAACCTACATTACATTGCTCGGGTATGGCTTGATACCTACATTACATTGCTCGGGTATGGCATGATACCTACATTACATTGCTCGGGTATGGCATGATACCTACATTATATTCACCACAACAAATCCTATCTTTTCACCGACATCGCTTCAAACCATGACATAAACACTAGGTACAACAACCGATTACCTACTAGACTATGATTGCGACTACTATCCCAATTTCCATTGATATTCCACTACTATATCAATTTCCATTTATTGGATTCCTATGTAAATTGCTATTGTTGTACAACTGTTATATCAATTGCTATTGATACTTGACAACTATATCAATTTCCATTTTGATATTTAACTATATCAATTTTTGTACAACTACTATATCAATTTCTATTAATAATCGACTGCTATATCAATTTTCTTTGATATTCGACTATTATATGGATCTCTACTGATATTCAACCATGTTATCAATCTCTATTGACACACCATATTCTGAGACAAATCAAACTACATCACTAGTAATCCCAGACTTTAGTCCTTATAAGTAACCACACCTTTTCATCGATACCACTCCAACATATGACACACATAGAACTTCGGGACGAAGTTCCCCGTAAGGGGTAGAGACTGTAACAATTCGCATTTTCAGGATAATTACCATTCCCAGAAAAATTTTACTATTCACTTTTTACTATTCACTTTTCACTATTCATCTCAAAAATTTTTATTTCATATTCTCGTAAGTTAAACTATTTTAACGATAATCCGAGAGTTTGACGCTCGTCGGATCATTTCTGCAAAAATCACAAAGCCGTGTCCGAGATTTACTTTTAGGTTTAAACATGCTTCCAGCATCCCGATATATCCATAAAACATTATAAACAATAGAAATATGATTTTCTATCATTTTATGACAATTCCAAAAGTTTTGGAATTTTACGTTTTTCAGTTCAGCGTTTTACGCGAATTGCGCGTTTTAGACCCGTGTTTCCAGTTTTTAGCAGGGTTTTAGCACCCGATAGATCCTACCACTCATTTTATATTTTATTATGGACTATATTGACATGTTTAACAATACTTTCAAGTTTCATATTTTTACGATACCCGGTTTTACGTTTTGAGGCTTAATCATTTACGGTTAGCGATTTACGGAGTCAAAACTAGCTACATACTTAGGATATTATCATCCAAACACCAAGAGTCATCATCTAGTCACCTTATCCCATTCCAAACCGCCAATGTGGGGGGGGGGGGAGTCACCTTGGTGTGGCTTGATCTTGTCCATTGATCCTTTAGATCATTACAAGTGTCTTAACTAACCATGGTTAAATTCTAACCCAATATATGGTTAACTATTTTTCCTACCCTATAAATACCAAGCTAAACACATGAGATTTCTTGCACCACACCTTCTTATAACCTTCAAGTCCTAAAACCTAAGGCATTTTTCTTATATTTTGTAAGAAAGTTAACTAGTTTTTGAAAGAAAACTAGTGTTTGATCTTCAATCTTGGAAATTTTCTAAGAAAAGTTGTTATAACTTTAAAGTCTCCAAAAAGACGTCGTTATAATCTTCAAATAGCTTTGGACTTCAAGAAGGCGTCGTTATAATCTTCCAATAACCTCGGTTTATCATAGATTGCAAAGGGTGAAGCTAAAGTCTATCAATGTCCTATCCTTACATGTTAACTTCCTTTCATCTTTGAAAGCCAAAAGTTGTAAGCCAAACCCTAACATGCTTCTTGTTGAATAATCATGTTCATGTTATTTACATATTATTCATGCTATATTATGTCTTGTATTCATGTCCATGATGTATAAAAGTGAGTAAAACAAGTATTGATACATATATGTAACTTATGTTATTCAAACAAGTAAACTAGTGACTTTCTTGGAAAACCACGACCAAAATGGTAAAATTATGATGTTGGATCATTACATATTACAGTAGAGGACTTAACAAGGAAACCATAGCAATTTGAACCACCTAAAACGAGTATACGAGTCAAAAGTTACGCCCATTTGAAGTTACCAAAGATTTCCGGCAAAACTGCCTAAACCTTACTGAATCGCATTCTGACTTTTTGAAAGTCCCACTTATGATCCGATTCATCAAAAAGTTAAAACACGAAAGTTGTCCGGAACGACGTTTTCGTTCAGGAACAAAGAAGCTCGAGCCCTGAAAACGCTTTCCGAGTGATAAATCTCTTCAAATTCTAAACAGCCCATTTTTAGACAAAGTCATTACATATAGGTTATGGTTTATGAAGACCAAAGGGGTCTTATGATCTATAATCAAGACCACCACCATGGATAGAGCCAAGGTTGTGTCTCATGACCTTGAAACAAGGACTAAGGGTCATGGCTAGGCCATGACGAAATGACCATAACAACTTACATAGGCGTAAACATGAAACAATGAATTAGGCGATAACATGAACAAGCAATTTGGATCTACTTCACTTAAAAGGAAACCATGAGATATTACCAAGAGAAAATGGTCATTCAAGACTTATGAAACTACCCCTAATAACAATCTTCATGTACTAATAAACTTTCCTAAGTTTATTCAAATATCGGACATGTAACCTTTCGGATCAAAACTTATAGCTATATATTTCATCAACTACTACAATAGTAGGGAGCCTCATGTGAGGAGTTCATTATGTAAGCCGTCGAGATGAGTTGTGGATTTACGAGTTAAAGTGTCCTGGCTCCTCGAACGCTTACTAACATGACTTCTGAATTATGTCGGCCCGAACGGTAGTAAACGATATACAAACATACATGTTTCATGAATCTTTTCTTTCAAAGACTTACATTATACATCATATCACATCATGGACTAAATGCAAGATATATATATAGGCACTACTTCATATTCTTTACTCCGATCCTAAGTCGCAACATTCGATTATAGGTTGCTCGTAGAAACCTTCACGATTCAACCGTTACATTCATTACTTGTTATCTTACTTAAGGTGAGTTCATAGCCCCACTTTCTATTGTTTAACTATTTTACAAACCCTTGGGGGGAATACATGCTATTTCTAAATCGAACACAATGCTTTCTACTGTATGCTATTCGACTATGTTTTATTATCACTAAGTAACATCCTTGCCAAACCAAGATCCCTTATTATGAACCATTTAATCACTTGCGAGGGTTACTTGCAAGTGAGCGCGAATATTGTGAATAGGCCTATGGGATTGATGAATCCCATTTGTTTTGACTAAGTTCAAACAAATGCATTAATATTTGAGACATTAGGTATGACGGCAAAGTACCTACCGGGATAAATCTACCGATCGATATTGGTACACGTTAACGTTTTGGTTTCATAAGCTTAGTGTATAATACATTTTATGGGCGTATAATAACGTAGCCTACCTGTTTTGTTTTCCAAACATTGGTGTGAGTCTACAGCTCACACTACGATTATTGTGTTCAAACAATTTAACTACAAACACTACGATTATTGTGTTCAATGATTTAACTACCAACACATTGTGTTCAAACATTAAACAAACTCTATGAATATCACTCAACCTTTGTGTTGACCTCTCAAGCATGTATTTCAGGTTCATGACGATCAAGGATGGCACGGAAGGACACGGATACTCAAGAGGGCTATAAATTTTATTATCATTCAAAACTCATTTAATGTAAATTGTAAACATGGAACCATTTGGGACCTCATTTTGTAATCTCTGATATTTATACAATTTGAATGATAAATCTTTTAAAACGACTCAATTGGAGTTCGTTTTCTATTATTGTGACTATTGTGCCGTCGAGTAACACCCAGTTTGAATTCCGCTGCAACCATGAATTGGGGGTGTTACATAAGGACATAAAGAAAGATTTTAAAATAGAATGGAAAATAGACATTTCTTACCTTCGGGCATGGACTGGGAAAAATTATGCCCTAAAATTGCTTTACGGATCCTATGATGAATCGTTTTCCCTCTTACCCAAATATTGTTACAACCTTAAGTTGGAAAATCCGGGTACTATGACACACATTGAGACAGATGCAGAAGGACAATTCAAGATGTGTTTCGTAGGCTTTGGTGTTTCGGTAAGCATAATTAACGAATTTTATCAAATTTAGATATCATGGTATTTTTATTACATTTATTTTAAAACTCACTTATATGTTATTAACTAAATAGATCCGGAGTTTCTTAAAGTATATGCGGCCATTTATAAAGATAGATGCCGCGCACCTAAAAGGAAAGTACCTTGGAACCAACTTGCTTGCTGTCGGGATGGATGCTAACAATCAGATAATACCACTTGCAACGGGTGTAGCTCAAGGCGAGACTGTTGAATCATGGACCTGGTTCCTGATGAAGCTGAAAGAATGTATCGGTGAACGTGATGGTTTTGCTATTATATCTGATAGGCATTACTGATGAGGCAAAAAATGAACCACTTTTAGGGGGTCATTTAAGCCCGGAATTGAATTTATTTGATCAAATATTGCCCTAAATCGTTCCTTTTGTGATTTTAGGTACTTTGGGAGTGAATTCTGGAAAAGGAAGCATTTTGGACGTTTTTGGAGCATAAAAGTGAAGAAAACGGCAAAGACTTAATTTTCCATGCTGAGAACAGTACCTGACGGTGTCAAGAGGAAAATTGTGACGGCGTCAGGAGTAAAATCCATGACGACCCAGTGAAAACCTGAAGGCGTCAAGAGAAGGGCGTCAAAAGTTAATATGGTGACGGCCTGCATAAGGAGTACACATGACGGCGTCAAACCCAGATCTAGGCAGTCCGAGAATTTATTTGGCGGCGAAATGACGGCGTCAGACATTTGTTCTTGACGTCGTCACCCCACAAAGTCTATACATACTTTTCTATTTTTCATTCATTAAGAAAGGAACTTGTGTGGAGAATACTAGGGTCGAACCTAATATACCCTAGGTCGTATTTTACAGTATTTTCAAGGGTTTTTACCCCTTCAAACCTTTCATGTTCAATTAAGATAAGTCCTCTTTCAATTCATTCAATATGTCTATGTGTTGTTTGAATATATCTTATGCTTGTCTTGATTTCAACATGCTAGGCTAGATCTATCATGTGTTTGCTTAGATGTAATGAAACCTAGATGTTAATTATAGGTTGATTGCTTGTTTATAGTTGTAATGGATGAATGATTTCAATGTTAGGCTTAAGAAAACTGGCAGATCTCCATTGTGTAACATGCTTGAACGTCTTAAGGAACATGAACCGATGTGTACTAGGTTTTATTGGTTGTATTTAATGCATGAGCAAATTCTAGTGATCCCATGTTAGGAGCTTCTTAGCCGGCTCGACATAGGAGTGAAGTAGGCGCTTATAGGATTGGGGAAGTAAGTAATTAACCTGTAAAAGATATCGAGGGAGTAGTGAAATCTAAGTAAACACAATTCTCCCATATATTGCTCACACCACTAGTATAATTTAGTTTATTTTCATTTTTAGTATTTTATTTTGATTGCATCTTAGTAATTGGGTTAGTTGACTAGCAACTAATTCCGCCCAAATCCTTCCAAACCGAGATTTTTATTTTCTTTTCATAAAATATAAAAATACAAAAAGAATCACCCCTCATCTCTAGACTTAGTTTTTAGGTTTTCTAATCGTAGCGACACTATTCCTAGCTGAACGATCAATCCTTCGGTACTTGTCATTATACTATACTACATCGATCAGGTACACTGCCTGGTGGGGGTTGTAAGCTTCTCGAGATCCCTCGAGAGGTAAAGCCTGGTGCAATCCCACACGCATCAAGTTTTTGGCGCCGCAGCCCGGGGAATAGTTATTGCTTAGGTTGGAATTTATTTTGATTAGGTCTACTCATTAGATTCCTTTTTTGTGAGATTTTTATTTTCTTTTTATTAGCTTTCTTGTAGTCTATCTTTTTCCTTGTGCCCTTTGTTTGTAAAACCATTTTCACTTGTCACAATGGCAGATGAGATTCCATTTAGATCATTAACAATAGAGGAACAATTAGTTTACTCAGATAGATTTGCTTCCTGTTGTTCCAATGAATTTTTAAGTGATCTTAGCTATATACAAGAGGAGATGGGTGTAAAGTTTGATAGGTTTGATGAGTTATGCGCATGTGTGGCCTATATTAAACAATCATTGTTAGGATCAATTCCTTTTAGTAAGACCCTTTGGAAAAATTTTGAGGAAAGCCTCCTAACCGTGAACTATGAGTTCAATGAATTGATGGGTTTGTATACATCACAACATGAGGAAACAATTAAGGAGGATTTAGCCGAACATGATCATATTGAGCAAAAAGATGAATCCTTTAGGCAAATTGAACATTGTAATCAAGTTATTGAGGAAGGTTCTTACGAATCAGACTTAGAACTTGAAATGGCTAGAGAAGGATTTGAGATACTTAGGAACATGTTTAGGTTAGATTCTACTAAAATACGTGATGAGGATATAGGTGATGTTGAGATAAGGAATGATGAGGTAAATAACACAAACCTACAAAGTACCCCACAACTCCCACCATCATTTGAGGCACACACACTGCCCGTGACTTACCCGGAAGAAGTAGAAGAAACTTTAGGAATTCCGATGGAGGTAGAAACCTTGTACCAAATACCACTAGAGGATATAGGTTTGAATACTTGTAGTGATAACCTTACTCTTAGTTCTAGGGAATTACCTAGTGTTGATGAACCGAAACCTCAATCTTCACACAACTTTCCATCCTTAGATTTACATCTAGGAGACAAAAGAGGAGCTGACCCACCCATCAACCCATGTAGTCCGGGTAGTCTTAGGATAAAGGTGGTAGACTTTAAGCCATGTAGAGAGGAAGCCAATATAGGAGTGGAACATAACCTTACATACTTACATCACCCATTCATGATTGATCATAAGACACATTATGGGTTTAAACCGGGTTTATTAGGTCAAGATGGATTCCCAACTAGGAGTCTCTCGAAGTTGATAAAAAATGATCCCTTTCTAGGAGAAAATCTTAATCCACCCATTAACCCAGTTGAATTAGGTAAGGTTATGATTATAGGAGCACACATCTTTGAGCATATAATCCATCCACCACTTTTTCCTCACGTGGCATATTTCCACCCTAAGGGTGTGTATTGCTACTATCACCCACACTTAATCCTAAGTGTAGGGAAAACCTCCCCTATTTCCGTTAAATAAGGGTAGAGTCAGGCTCGTGACTCAAACAAAAACAAGCGCTTCTTGGGAGGCAACCCATGTTTTGTGTGATTTTATTTTGTTTGATTGTTATTTGCTTTCGTATGCATGCTTTATTTTTATTGTTGGTAGATCATGTTTCAAATAAAATTGTGAAAATGATTTATTTTGTTTTTAACTTCGTCTTAACTACATATAAAGGTATTTCGCAAAAGATAAGTGTAAGGGGAAACCCCAAATTTGTTTTTAAGAACAAAATTGATCATGATTCTCCACAATATTAAATGAACATGTGTATTAGTATTTGTTGGAGTCAAATGCTTGTATCGAGTCATAATGATGTTTTGCAGGATTTTCTAGGAAGTAGGATAAAGTTTTTCCAGAAATTTTCCGGAAACTTAACGTAAAGATTTCTGCAGGCCACTTCTGACGGCGTCAGGAAGAAATTCCTGACGGTGTCACGTGTAAAAATCTGGAAATTTTGCTAGTTTTGTTTTTCCAACGGAGTCTAAAAGTTTTTGTTAAATCTTTAGTTTTATAAACTCCAGGAAATCTGCAAACATTCATTCCACAAGCATTATATCTTACATTGCTTTCTAGGATTTGTTATCAAATATAGATTGCCGCCGATTTTACGCGAGGTTGCCTTGTTTATTTTCTCAGTTTTAACAGGTTATGTATGACAAGAAGATGATTTATATTCTGGAAGGGAAGCTTTGATGGTTCATTTTCTTGGAGGAAGATCTAACCTTGTTAACACACTATCCATACCGAGCGAATTAGGGGAGTATTTGATTTCATTCTTTTACCTATTTTACTTTTAGATTCTTTAATTGAACATTGGGGACAATGTTCATCCTAAGTGTAAAGGGAGGGTAAATGATGATGCCCTATAGTATACACTTTCGCTTGAGTTTGTTTGTTTGACAGTAGATGTGTAATAAAACTATGAGAAATACTTGTTAGTGTAATTTTAGCGCCAAATTTAAATTTTTTTACAACATTTAGGAATGAAACTTTAGCCATAGCAAGCGTCTCATGGATAGGAGGTTGTATGACTAGCACAAAACCGTACCACTTAAAAAATGTTCCTCCCAAATATGTGAGGTTCGCCTTTAGATTTGATAGGAAAAGCATTCATTATTAGTGCTTATGAGTGTACCGGTAGCATTTAGATTCTAGAACTTGCGTTAGTGATGCATCCCGAGACCGCTAGTGAGACTACATTCATGTAGTAGGATTTACTACATGATAAGAGGCAATACGATTACCCTTGTGTTAAACCCGTATCATAATTACTTGACCATTTATGTCATATTACTTGGCTAGTTAAGTCAACTAATTTTTCCCACACCCTTAGCGTTGTACTCATTCTTAGTACATGAAACCCCTAGTACACCCCTCCGAGCCTATCTTTTCGTTTCTAACTTTAAGCATCTTACTTAAAGGAAGAATTTGTTACACCCCACTTAAATGTACACCCAAATCGCCTTAGCCTTCCGTGTATGCACTCATCTTTAGTGCATTATTGTTATATGTTTAAACCCTTAGTTAATTATCTAATTGATTACATGGTTGCTAAGTTGAGTCATATCCTTGTACATATTGTTTTGGGACGATTGGGATTCATGGGTAAAGTACTAAATTTATGGTGTAATGGGGAAGAACATCAATCTTAAAAATTACTCCAAGTGTTTTGATTTTCTTAATTCGAGTCATTAGATTAGTTTATTGTAAACTATGTAAAAATTCAAGTGTAAGAGGAATGTTCATTCCCTATGATGTATTATTTTGGATGGTAGGGTAAGAGTGTATGTAAATATATATATATATATATATATATATATATATATATATATAGATATATATATATTAAAAAAAATCAAAAAAATTAAGAAAAAAAAATAGAAAAAGAAAAAATAAAAATAAAAATAAACATACGGACTACCATCCCTTTTCATTCTATGTTTATTTTAAGTTTTTGTTATTTTTCATTTATTAGCTTAAGTCGAGTCTAGTCTTGGCTTAGCAACGCCATATTGTACATGTAATTAACCAAGATTGTTAATTCGCCACCAGTAAAGACTGCCTATATCCAACAAAACCGTGTATTCCATATCCCTACACCTAACGTTACAACCCTTTAAAAGACCTCTTTGATAGTTTATCCTATGTGCTTACGCCATGTGGTGGAGGTTTGATCTTTTCCCAAGCCTATGGTAATCTATTTTGCTATCACAGGTAGTGAGAGATGTTTTCCATTTCCATAATGTGATATATACTTTATTACACCCGAGAGATGTGAGTATCTAAACACTATTTGTGAGGTGCTAGTATATGACCTCCGTGCTTGTCTTTGGTCTTTAGTGGAACGATTATTTGTTGTAATTACTTTTATATTAGTGTTAAATGACCCCTAACATGTATTTTGACTAGAATAAAAGCGCATTTGCTTGAGGACAAGCAACTCTCAAGTGTAAGGGTATATGATGAGGTGAAAAATGAACCACTTTTAGGGGGTCATTTAAGCCCGGAATAGAATTTATTTGATCAAATATTGCCCTAAATCGTTTCTTTTGTGATTTTAGGTACTTTGGGAGTGACTTCTGGAAAAGGAAGCATTTTGGACGTTTTTGGAGCAAAAAAGTGAAGAAAACGGCAAAGACTTAATTTTCCATGCTGAGAACAGTACCTGACGGCGTCAAGAGGAAAATTGTGACGGCGTCAGGAGTAAAATCCATGATGACCCAGTGAAAACCTGAAGGCGTCAAGAGAAGGGCGTCAAGAGTTAATATGGTGACGGCCTGCATAAGGAGTACACATGACGGCGTCAAACCCAGATCTAGGCAGTCCGAGAATTTATTTGGCGGCGAGATGATGACGTCAGACATTTGTTCTTGACGCCATCACCCCACAAAGTCTATATATACTTTTCTATTTTTCATTCATTAAGAGAGGAACTTGTGTGGAGAATACTAGGGTCAAACCTAATAAACCCTAGGTCGTATTTTACAGTATTTTCAAGGGTTTTTACCCCTTGAAACCTTTCATGTTCAATTAAGATAAGTCCTCTTTCAATTCTTTCAATATGTCTATGTGTTGTTTGAATATATCTTATGCTTGTCTTGATTTCAACATGCTAGGCTAGATCTATCATGTGTTTGCTTAGATGTAATGAAACCTAGATGTTAATTATAGGTTGATTGCTTGTTTATAGTTGTAATGGATGAATGATTTCAATGTTAGGCTTAAGAAAACTGGCAGATCTCCATTGTGTAACATGCTTGAACGTCTTAAGAAACATGAACCGATGTGTACTAGGTTTTATTGGTTATATTTAATGCATGAGCAAATTCTAGTGATCCCATGTTAGGAGCTTCTTAGCCGGCTCGACATAGGAGTGAAGTAGGCGCTTATAGGATTGGGAAAGTAAGTACGCCACCCCATGAATGGTATTAAGGAATACAATCCGTCATCCACACAACTGTAACAAGTAATTAACCTGTAAAAGATATCTAGGGAGTAGTGAAATCTAAGTAAACATAATTCTCCCATATATTGCTCACACCACTAGTATAATTTAGTTTATTTTCATTTTTAGTATTTTATTTTGATTGCATCTTAGTAATTGGGTTAGTTGACTAGCAACTAATTCCGCCCAAATCCTTCCAAACCGAGATTTTTATTTGTTTTTCATAAAATATAAAAATACAAAAAGAATCACCCCTCATCTCTAGACTTAGTTTTTAGGTTTTCTAATCGTAGCGACACTATTCCTAGCTGAACGATCAATCCTTCGGTACTTGTCATTATACTATACTACATCGATCAGGTACACTGCCTGGTGGGGGTTGTAAGCTTCTCGAGATCCCTCGAGAGGTAAAGCCTGGTGCAATCCCACACGCATCAATTATGCTATTACGATTGCATGTCAAACTGTTTTTCCCCGAGCCTTTCATGGGTACTGCTGTCAGCATTTGATGATGAATTGCATATTGAAAAGTAAAAAGCATAAGGCCCTATTTTGGAAGACATGTAAAGCGTACCTGGAGTCTGATTTTCAAAACGCAATCTCTGAGATTAGAAGGTTAAGACCTGAAGCGTACAGAAAACTTGAAGATACTGGTTTTGATAGGTTGTCAAGAGCATACTGTCCAGCAAAAAGATACAACTACATGACATCAAACAGCGCCGAGTCAGTAAATTCGTTAACCAAGTTTGTACGCAATGTTCCAATAACAATGTTAATAGAGTATTACCGAGAGCTTATTCAACGGTGGTTCTGTGAGCGTAGATACAACGGTGAAGGTAATGCTGTGAAAGGCACACAAGTGTTATTGTTATTTTAATATTTGTTTATTTCATTTTAATTTAGTTTGTTTTGTTTTGTTTTTTTTTTTGTTTTTTTGTTTTTTTGTTTTTTTTTTTTTGTTTTTTTTTTTTTTTTTTTTTAATTTATTTGTGATTTGTCATGTATGTGTTAACAATGATTAATATGAATACCATTTCATAGGTGAACCGCCTGCGGCTGCGCTGACAGCTTGGGCTAGTGGTAAAGTTAACAACAGGATGATAAAAAGCACCACATGGGTTGTCCGTGGTATTCAGCATGCAAAAATTTATCAGGTTAGGGACCCCAGATCCGTACACACAGTTAATTTGACAGAGGGTGATTGTAGTTGCCGCAAATGGCAACTTTCCGGGTTACCGTGCGGGCACGTTTGTGCTGTGGCTAGATTTGTCACATGAGTAGCTGTAATCATTGGGCCAAGGGTTGGTTTTCCCAAACAACTCTGAAACGTACATATAAACATTTGGTGCATCCTCTTCGAGACACGTGGGAAACTCCAGTTGACTTGCAAGTTGTTTTACCGCCAGCTCTTGTTAAGCGGCAACCTGGATGACCAAAGGCAAACCAGCATATCAGATCACAATGGGAGGAGCCTAGGATAGTACATTGTGGAAGATGTGGTGCGGGGGGGACATTATCGAGACTCTTGTCGTGAACCATTGCCAAGTGAAAATGTAAGTATTTCAGTTAATTTATCTCTACTTACTTTGTGTGTATGCTGATATTCATAACATACCATATGCACTCGTCCATATACAGCTGCGGCGTACACAAAATACGAACAACGACTGAGAATTTGCTGATGAAATGGATTACGAGCAAGATGATGATGCCCCAGTGGAAGATGCGATGGAATCTGAACACTATAATTCGCCTGCAGCTTACAACGAGTCGTTAATGGGTGACGCCACGGGGTTATCGCAGCATTTGTCGGATGATACTTACTACTATCCTCAGTTTGAGGTTTAGCAGTATGTGTCCATGTAGGATAAACAATCAAGGCTGGACTTCGAAAAAGTCATTGTAATGCATGTTGAACAATTTATGCGGATATTTCTATTAATTCTGTATTAATTCTAGTTTTAACGAGCAAGATAGTCCGGTCAAATTAAAGTATCATAGTATAACTAATGAATGTAATCACGAAACCTTATTTCTTGGGTTAATGACTACAAGTTACACCGGTACATACTATAAATACATAAACTTGACTAGAAAACTTTCATTCACATTAGGTATCACACTTGGTCTAGTTATTTACGTGTTCTTTTATAAACAATTTTTTCAAACACGTCAATGATATGTCTGCATGGGAAACTATACATAAGGTGTGAATTAATTACAATTAAATACCTGCATTGAATATTCACCTGTTCACTTTCTATTATACTTCTTTATATACAGTTGCACCATGTCGTTAGTAATCCATATACCTTAACTTATCTACACCCTCTAACAAAACCCTAACTCTCATAAGAATAAAATAAATGGATTCAGAAACTCCTATGATCTATCAACTGAAACAGATTTTTGGCACACAGAAACTTCACGAATGCTTCAAGCTTCAGCTTGTTCATGAGAAACTCGAAGACGAAGCCTTTATTAGGTACCTAGGCAAACAACGCAATGAGTTGGAAGCCAAGAACAAAATAAGAACAGCTAGAATGGCAAAACTCTGGTCGATCGACCACGATGATGAAGTAGCTGGCTGGGTTATATATGAAAACTTGCGTAAGGTTTAGATCAGGGAGCGATTAAGGTTGGAGGCGTTACCTGCTATCATGTCTGAAGTACGTGATGGGTTGAACGAGAAGGATGAGCAAATCGGTAGTTATGACTCATTTGAAGAATAGTTCATGTTTGATTTGGTTATTTTCGTTGTTTTGTATGGTCTGTTGTTAGGTTAGTAAGCGTTTAGGATGGGCGTGGTGTTGGTACTGATATATCAACGGTTTTGTAACCATCAACTGACTGTATCTTACAACTAATATATTTAAAGTGATTACTGATTGGCTCCAAACGGTCAACTTAAATTGAAAAAAGGAATGGTCAACAAAGTCAAACTACTCAGAGTCAATCTCCGAGGAATACAGTGTTTCCCCGGGTCGTTATGTCCCAGCGAGGTGTGATAGTAATCAAAACGGGTTTGTGATCGGGTGAATTTAGACAGGAAAGGGGTTGTGATTGGTTATACTACTGATTTATACAAAGAAATAGCTTAAATAAGCTATATAAACAAGATTATGAATTTAGAAAACACAGAAACGTTTAAAATCTAAAACGCGTACGTCTGATTTAAATTTACGTAGACGTACGAAATAAAACGCGCGTTTTGTAGAAATAAAATACCTACAAATATGAAAATTAACTTTTTACAATCCTAATGATAAAAGAAAATTTTTAGAAAAACAAAATTAATTTTTACACTATTTAATTAATTATTATTAATTAAATACCATTTTTCTATTTACTTTTAATTATTTAAATTATACTAAAATACAAATAATTATGAAATTAACTTAGAAAAATAAAATTTAAACTTGGAAAAATCTAAAATAATATAAAACTAATTTTAAAACAGAAAATATATTTTTAAGACTTTTTAAATAATTATTATTAATTATTAACTAATTATTAATTAATAAAAACTAAATTAAATTAAGAAAAGTACTAAATGACAAAATAAAAATCTGAAAAAATTCCTAAAATTATTTTAAGCTATAAGAAACCTGAGAAAAATTTAAAATTGAGAATTGCTTATAAATAAGCAGAAAATAAGCCAAAAGGGCTTAAATAGAAGCTATCACTTTATTTAAAGTTTGATTTTTCTCAATTTTCTTTTTCAAAACTACTTACCTACTGAAAACAAGTAACTTTAATGAAGACAAAAAGTTTAGAACATGAGAATAAGCTCAGTGAGAGCTTAAGAGCTTATCAGCTTGAGCTTTTGGCTCAACTTGATGTTTTAAGCTCAATTAAGCATTCAAATAAGCTAACAAGCTTGAAACATGAATGAAATAGGATACAAGTAAGCTAAAAACACTAGGAATAAGCTAAAGGAACAAGAAAATTTGGCTAATAAGCTTGAAACAAGCAAATAAGCAATCCTAGTCTAACTGTGGCACAAGCAGACCTGCAGGCCAAGCTTGAGCTTATCAACTAAGCTGTAAAGCCTGAGATAAGCTTGGAACCTATGGATTTGGCAACTGAGCTTTCCAATAAGTCCAACTACACAAGCACAAGTCCATATGTAAGCTCTCAAAGAGCTTATGAAATGGCTAAGGCACACTGATGGATCAGAGTACTCAGGAAAATGGGACAAGCTAAGGGCTTAATGCAGGTTTATTAAATGAGCAGGAAAATGCAATAAAATCCCTAAACCTTGAAGTTTGACAGGTGGGCTTCTAACAACAACAAAAATCAAAAGCTGAGATGTACTATGGAATAAGCTACAAGCTTATGCAGGTGGACTGCTGGCCAAAGGACCCTGGAGCAGGGCAAAACTAGGCCAAATGGGTCCACTTTTTGATCAATTATAACTAACTCAATGAACTTCAAAGCTAAATTTTCTTTCTGATTTTGAATAACAAGCTTCCAAAGTTTACAAAACAACAATTTGTATCAAGTTCTAAGTGATTTTCAAACCTATGTATGGTTTTGAAAACTGTCCCAATCCAACAGACTAGGACTTTTGACTTTTTGTTTTTGCTTAATATTTGACTAAAATGGATTTCTAACGATCAAAACTAAACTTAAATTCAATACTTGAGCTTGTTTGTTACTAGAATTACCTAAGTTCAATCTAAATCTATTGAAATTCCAAGGTAACAGATTTAACTTAAGCAAATATGAACACAGAAATGACTCTGAGTTGAATTTTGACTTTTTGTTAATTGACCTATGTGAATTATGACTATTCTACCCTATGTGACCCTAATGCAAACTGTTTATGCAGAGAAATTAGTGAGAAAACTACAGGAATCAACAGAACATCAACAATCCAAACACCCCTTTACATACTAACTGTTTTTAGTATTCAAGGGATTTCAAGTGATAAGAGCTATACTAATGCTTTAACTCAACTACTTATACTATATAAATGATTCTAAAACTAAAATGATGCAAAGGTAAGCAGTTCATCAAACCTAATTAGAGTATGCTTAAATGGCAATAATGAGCGATAATGAACAACAGCAGCTGAAAACTAGTACCCAAGCAATAACCAAACTCAATTAAGCAAATTGAGCATAAAAACACTGAACAACTATTAATTTATGCATACACTAAGCATATACAAATAAGCAGTACATCAAATAAGCTAAACTAGGTAAGAAAAATGAAAATGACTAGGGATTAGGAACTCAACAGGATTGGAAGCACCAATGACCTTAGTCAAAGCTGATAAAGCTTAAATAAGCTCAATGAGCTTATTCCAACTGCTTATTCCACCTGTGTGACTTTTGCTGACTTTTTGAGTTTTTTGAGTAATCAGAAGCTGAAACTTACAGAAGCATGATGACAAGCTTCTATGAGCCCATTTTAGCAGCAATAAGAACTTATGAAAGGTTTGAAATAACAATAGAGCTTCAACAAGATTTTTGCTAATAAAAACTTAAACTTTCTATTGAATACTGAGAATCAGGTACAAGCTTTTAATCAAAGTTGAACTACTTATATTAAATTTGGAACAGATTACAAAACTAAACTAAACAACATAAATTTGAAGCATTACATGATTTGAAAATTACACTAAAAACCTAAATTAACTACTAACTTCTACTGCCAAAAAATGGCTTACAAAGATTCTATTTATATAAAATTAGAACTAAGGTTTCCATCTTTGGCCTCTTGTGCTTCTTCTCTCTGTGAGTGCATCCCAACCATTGGATTAAAGCAACATCAATATCACCCCTTGATTCAAATTGGCACCCAAATGATATAATGATGGCTTAAGGCCTGATAGCTTGTGTAGGGTGAGAGGATTTTGGAGCTTTATGGTGGAAAGGTGAGTGTAGGGTGTGGAGTGTTGCAGAGGAAAGGGAGTAGGGTGAATGATGGTGTTGGTGCAGGGTTAGCAGGGAGTCACGGGGGAAGGAGGGAAAATGGTTAGGGTTGACTAGGGTGGTTTGACCCTGGGTAATAATATTAAACGAGGGAGTGTTGGGCTGAGGGGATATGGGCCAAGGCATGGATCAGGGTTTGTGTTTGGGTGGGTTAGGTTTGGTTTGTTTATTTATTTTAAGCTTAAGGGTCCATTTGGTTATAGTAAATCACAAGGACCAAAATTGTAACATTCTGAAAGTTAAGGGACCTGAGATGTAATTTTTCCAAAGTAACCATAAGGACCATACTTGCCATGTTTTGATAACCCAAGGACCAATATTTGATATTTTCCAAAATTTGAAACCCCGGGGACTTGTTTTGCCATTTTTGAAACTTGGGGACCAAAAGTGTAATTTTCTCAAAGTTGTCACCCAAGGACCAAATTTGATAATTTTTTACTTTTAAAAACCTTGGGTTGACTTTTCTTTCATTTTAAACCTTCAGGGACTAGTTTTGTCAATTTATGAAACTTTGAGGGACTGAAACTGCCAATTATGCAAACTTTGTTTGTTTTTCATTTGTTTTTAAACATTTTGCATCTAAAACATATAAAACACAATTTTAGAATATTTTCAGTATTTTGATGCATTAATGAGTGTTTTTTAATGTTTTTGCAGTTCAGATTGACCAAAAATGATGAGTATTCACACACTCATCAATCCCCCACACTAAACTATTGCTAGTCCCTAGCAATCTTTTTGAGAAAACTTAATGGATTTTATTCTCTTTACCAAAAACCATTACTTCTGGAGTAGCCAAATGTTTCAGTTCAAGTAAGAACTACGGTCCACCTGATAACCATGTGATTTTGAGCAAACCACCAGCTGTCAACGGATTTGATTTGTCTTTACCAGATGCCGTTTGCTTCTGGACTAGCCAACTCTTGATGGACATAGTCAACATCTTGGTGAGCTGATTACCAATTATGGTTTTCCACTGCCATTACCACAAGCCATAACCTTGCGGGCTAGCCAACTCTTTACTTTTTAGGATATGGAGAGTTGAATACCATACAATTTTGGGCAAATTGTCAGCCAAAAACGGATTTGAGATATCTTTACCAAGAGCCGTTTGCTCCTAGATTAGCCAATCCTTTTGTCATTTAGACATGGCGGACTGATAACCACAAAATTTTTTGAACTCAAGTGAATTTTTTTTTTAAATTTTTGCCAAAAACGGGGGTATTAGATAGTAAAATGTGATAAAATTCGCTAGAATAGCGAAATACCCCCCCACACTTAGAATGAATATTGTCCTCAATATTCAAAGTCCCGGATATTATGCCGACTCTTTGAACGTAAAAGGGCAACATTACAAACTAAATGTGGAAATACCATTTTGTTTTTCACTTTATTTGTAACCACAGTAGGGGTAACTCCCCCACACTTAGGGTGAAAACCCTATATGCATGCTACTGTTTTTGTTTACCGAGTCGCTAGCTTGACTCGACCTCGAATTCATTTGTCCTTGGGGAAGCATGATGTGGAAGAAGGAATCTCCATCAGACTTTCATTCAAGATGTTTGGACAAAAAATTAAAGCACGTGAAAGTTCCACACCGATGAGATAAGTACCCGGCTCAAGATAATGGTAAATGAAAATGCCGGGATCAAAGATGGTATCCTCATTCCCGAAGGAGTGAAGAACAAGAGAAGCCACCCTGTAGGTGAAGAAAAGGAAGAAAACCATGATGAAAATCATGCTAAGATTTTCTTCCTCGAGAGCAGGCTCATTAGCCTGAATTTGGATTTCAAAGGTTAAGCTCAAAAACATCCCGGGAGGGTGGGTGGGAATTTGCAAATCCTCATGATTGAGTGCATCTCCCCCCAGGCTATCAAACTCCGGAGGAGTCATGATATGAGTGAGTTCACCAGAGAACTCCTCATGAAGAGAATTATTCACAAGATGTGAATCTGTGAATTCATGTTCCGATATAAACTCATCATTATCCTCGTTCTGAATATCAAAGAGTGGATTATCAGAAATCAAAGTGAATTCAGATTCGAATTCAAATAGAGGACTGGTGAGAGTAGTATTGAATGCTTCGTGAACAAAGTGATTATCATTCTCTATTGAACTGCTGGGATAAGAACTGAGTGGTGGATCATGATATAGGAGACTTTCAATTTCTCCCAGATCGGCTTCAAAGTCGAAGGGAACATCGTCACTTCCCGTTGGAAGTGGATTGATGTGAGTGAGTTCATCGGCGAACTCCTCAAGAAGATGATCAGCATCAGGATGTGGAACTGATGCCTCAACATACTCGATGTCTCCATAAGATGCACAATCTTCGCTACAATCGGAGAAAGTCTCAAATTGATCTTTTGGACACTCAAGAGGGGAAGGTAAATCACACATATGGTCAAAAGTTCCCTGTGACTCTCCTGGGATTGGGACAAGGTCCTCAACACTAGACTTTATGAATTCGTCTGATTCCTTTTCAGGAACAGTGCTAAGATGCTCATCCCCCATGTTCAAAGAGTGAGTGTGAACTTCAAGTGTGATAACAAACTGGGGGAGTTGAGAAGAGCTAGCATTCATGGATTGTACGAGTTCTATTTGATCTTCTGCTAGTAATTTATCCGTCTCATTATTTTCTCCCTGATTTTCAATGGGAGGAATCACAAATGATGAATCTGACGAACCCTTATAAAATTGAAGGATATCAAGGGTATCTTCATTATCACTATCATCATCACAATCGAGAAGAGCAGCTTTACGAAATTTGGCACGTGTTATAGCTGCTTGTCCTTCGACAAGTAATTCCTCCATACTCTTTTTGTTTCTAGCCTCTCGTTCTTCAGCAAGTAATTCTGCCATAGATTTCTCACGAGAGTCTTGAAATGATGTAGTAACCAACTCCTCCTTAAGTTCTTTCAATATCTCAAGAGCCTCTAGTAAAAGGTCTTGCTCAGTGTCATGAGGAGTTGCTTAGATCATTTGGTACTGTGGAGGTGGGTCTGAAAACGAATAGTCGTAACTGTTACAAGGAAATGAATTCCTTGTTTGACAATCCGAACTGAAGTGTGGACCTCCACAGTACTCACAACAGTAAAACTGATGTGGCTGTGGGTTGTATGTGCTAGAGTCATAATTGTTATCAGGAAACTGCTCATAGACAAGCGTGTTTCCCGATTGACAATCAGAACTGTAGTGTGAACCACCACAGTACTCACAACAGTAAAACTGCTAAGTCTCATGGTGTGGTATCTGATGGAATGAATCAGTGGTGTCATGGTAGGAATATGGATTCTGGTTATAGACAGACCCGTTTCCTGACTCTACCATGCCACAGCTGGGGCAATTACCACCATTATGTGGACTACCACACCATTGAAAAAGCAGAAGGTGTGGATGAGACATAGAAAGAATCAAAAGTTTTGGGAGGGTAAGGAATGAAGAATCAAAAGGGTAGGAGGGTGAAGAAGGATATTTTTGGTGTTTTGGAAAACATTTTGTACAAATGATAAAGAAAATGTTTTTGTGTTTTTTTTTGTGTTTGTTGAAAACTAATTTTAAAATGTTTTCGTGAACCGTTTTGTTTATATATACACAAGGATGGTAAATTTACAAAGAAGTGAATTTCAAAATCACTAATCAGCAAAACCGTTTTAGAATACGCGCACAACCTCCCCGGCAGCGGCGCCAAATTTTGACTGGCTCCAAACGGTCAATTAAATTGACCAGGTGAATATGGTCAACAAAGTCAAACAGCCTAAGAGTCAATCTCCGTGGAATACAGTGTTTCCCCGGGTCGTTATGTCCCAGCGAGGTGTGATGGTAATCAAAACGGGTTTGTGATCGGGTGAATTTGGACAGGAAAGGGTTTGTGATTGGTTATACTACTGATTTATATAAAGAAATAGCTTAAATAAGCTATATAAACAAGATTATGAATTTAGAAAACACATAAACGTTTAAAACCTAAAACGCGTACGTCTGATTTAAATTTACGTAGACGTACGAAATAAAACGTGAGTTTTGTAGAAATAAAATACCTACGAATATGAAAATTAGCTTTTTACAATCCTAATGATAAAAGAAAATTTTTAGAAAAAGAAAATTAATTTTTACACTATTTAATTAATTATTATTAATTAAATACTATTTTCCTATTTACTTTTAATTATTTAAATTATACTAAAATACAAATAATTATGAAATTAACTTAGAAAAATAAAATTTAAACTTGGAAAAATCTAAAATAATATAAAACTAATTTTAAAACAGAAAATATATTTTTAAGACTTTTTAAATAATTATTATTAATTATTAACTAATTATTAATTAATAAAAACTAAATTAAATTAAGAAAAGTACTAAATGACAAAATAAAAATCTGAAAAAATTCCTAAAATTATTTTAAGCTATAAGAAACCTGAGAAAAATTTAAAATTGAGAATTGCTTATAAATAAGCAGAAAATAAGCCAAAAGGGCTTAAATAGAAGCTATCACTTTATTTAAAGTTGGATTTTTCTCAATTTTCTTTTTCAAAACTACTTACCTACTGAAAACAAGTAACTTTAATGAAGACAAAAAGTTTAGAACATGAGAATAAGCTTAGTGAGAGCTTAAGAGCTTATCAGCTTGAGCTTTTGGCTCAACATGATGTTTTAAGCTCAATTAAGCATTCAAATAAGCTAACAAGCTTGAAACAGGAATGAAATAGGATACAAGTAAGCTAAAAACACTAGGAATAAGCTAAAGGAACAAGAAAATTTGGCTAATAAGCTTGAAACAAGCAAATAAGCAATCCTAGTCTAACTGTGGCACAAGCAGACCTGCAGGCCAAGCTTGAGCTTATCAAATAAGCTGTAAAGCCTGAGATAAGCTTGGAACCTATGGATTTGGCAACTGAGCTTTCCAATAAGTCCAACTACACAAGCACAAGTCCACATGTAAGCTCTCAAAGAGCTTATGAAATGGTTGAGGCACACTGATGGATCAGAGTACTCAGGAAAATGGGACAAGCTAAGGGCTTAATGCAGGCTTATTAAATGAGCAGGAAAATGTAATAAAATCCCTGACCTTGAAGTTTGACAGATGGGCTTCTAACAACAACAAAAATAAAAAGCTAAGATGTAATATGGAATAAGCTACAAGCTTATGCAGGTAGACTGCTGGCCAAAGGACCCTGGAGCAGGGGAAAACTAGGCCAAATGGGTCCACTTTTTGATCAATTATAACTAACTCAATGAACTTCAAAGCTAAATTTTCTTTCTGATTTTGATTAACAAGCTTCCAAAGTTTACAAAACAACAATTTGTATCAAGATTGATACTACTAGTGGTAATGGAGTTAAGTCGGTTTCTTACGTGGGTGTTGCTTCTAATGAATCCCAGAAACACGTGTCTAATTTTCGGAGGTTAGAATGCAGCAAAAAGAAGGATGATGTTGACCTTTCAGTCCCGTTGAAAGTAGTGGAAGAGGTGAACATGAGGTTTGAGAATACTCTTTACGGATACTTCCTTGGTTAACGCCTTGCTTTTCCTGTTGTTGATTATTATGTTCGCAATGCGTGGTCTAAGTATGGTTTACAAAAGGTTATGATGAATGCTAAGGGGTTCTTTTTCTTCAAGTTTAACTCGAAGAAAGGTGTCAATGATGTTCTTGATAATGGTCCTTGGTTGATTCGTAATGTTCCTATTATTCTTAAACCATGGACATTGAACACAAACTTGCTTAAAGAGGATTTGACTAACATTCCGGTGTGGGTTAAATTCCATGATGTTCCTTTAGCTATGTTCTCTGATGACGGGCTTAGCCTCCTTGCTACTGTGATTGGGACGCCCAAAAGGTTAGATGCCTTTACTAGTCAAATGTGCAAGGAATCTTGGGGCCGGAGTAGCTTTGCTAGGTGTATGATTGAAGTAAAGTCGGATGAGGTACTAAAGGACAGTCTCACTATTGAGATTCCTCTACTTGATGGTACGGGTTCGACTATTAAGATGATCCGGGTTGAATATGAGTGGAAACCGCCTCGCTGTGATAAATGTAAGGTATTTGGACATACTTTGATTGAGTGCCCTAAGGTTGTCATTCCGAATGCTCAACATACTAAGAACGCAAGTGATGGGTTCCTGCCTGTTAACAATAAGAAGAAGGGAAAGCAAGTTGGTTCGAATCTAGGTCGAGGAGGTTTTACCAAACCTGTGGTGGGTAAGCATTTTGAATATCAGCCCAAAAAGACTCTTCCCGAACCAAAGAAAGCTAATGTCAGTAAGAAGAAGGCTTTTGAAGTGGCTAGTACGAGTGGAATCAAGATCACTACTTCTAATCAGTTTGATGCTCTTAATATGGATGATACAGATGGTTTTGGTATTCCTAAGGTTGTTACTAACATGCATGTAGATGCTGGCAGTACAAGGGAAGTTAATAATGATGCGTCGGTTAAGACTGGTACTACATCACAAGTCCCTCTTGTGAGTGATATGCAAGAACCACTTGTGAGTGATTCAATGGGAACTATGGAAGTTGGATCTACTCCTATTGCTGAGAAAATTAGTAAGCTTGAAGAGCTACTGATCGATGGGAAAGCTATTCTTGTGGATGATTCTGGTCATCCTATTCCGTCTACCTCTGTCACTAAGAGGACTAACCCATTTTCGAAGGTGGGTGAGGTTGAGGTTTCTGAAAGCGATGAGGATGAGGTTCTTAACACGTTCGACGAATCAGCAAATCTTTTTGGTGGTCATGAGCGTGAAGATGAGTATGACTATGATGATTATTCGAAGCACACTTATGATCTTCCAGGGGAATTGGATGCTCTTAATGCCATTTATGGTGTTAATCTCCAAAGTCGTAGGAAGTAGTTTATCTTTTGTCAGAGTCATTACTATCATGTGATTAATGGCTTGTTTTTCTTGTTTAGAAAATAGGTAGTATCTTGTTATGTAAGCTTTTCGCCTATGTAACGGGCTGAGATATGGGATTCACCCATATCCGTTGTACTTAAACGTTTTTTGGAGTAATATATTTACCGGGTCGTTGACCTTTTACCCAAAAAAAATTTGTATCAAGTTCTAAGTGATTTTGAAACCTATGTATGGTTTTGAAAACTGTCCCAATCCAACAGACTAGGACTTTTGACTTTTTGTTTTTGCTTAATATTTGACTAAAATGGATTTCTAATGATCAAAACTAAACTTAAATTCAATACTTGAGCTTGTTTGTTACTAGAATTACCTAAGTTCAATCTAAATCTATTGAAATTCCAAGGTAACAGATTTAACTTAAGCAAATATGAACACAGAAATGACTCTGAGTTGAATTTTGACTTTTTGTTAATTGACCTATGTGAATTATGACTATTCTACCCTATGTGACCCTAATGCAAACTGTTTATGCAGAGAAATTAGTGAGAAAACTACAGGAATCAACAGAACATCAATAATATAAACACCCCTTTACATACTAACTGTTTTTAGTATTCAAGGGATTTCAAGTGATAAGAGCTATACTAATGCTATAACTCAACTACTTATACTATATAAATGATTCTAAAACTCAAATGATGCAAAGGTAAGCAGTTCATCAAACCTAATTAGAGTATGCTTAAATGGCAATAATGAGCGATAATGAACAACAACAGCTGAAAACTAGTACCCAAGCAATAACCAAACTCAATTAAGCAAATTAAGCATAAAAACACTGAACAAGTATTAATTTATGCATACACTAAGCATATACAAATAAGCAGTACATCAAATAAGCTAAACTAGGTAAGAAAAATGAAAATGACTAGGGATTAGGAACTCAACAAGATTGGAAGCACCAATGACCTTAGTCAAAGCTGACAAAGCTTAAATAAGCTCAATGAGCTTATTCCAACTGCTTATTCCACCTGTGTGACTTTTGCTGACTTTTTGAGTTTTTTGAGTAATCAGAAGCTGAAGCTTACAGAAGCATGATGACAAGCTTCTACGAGCCCATTTTAGAAGCAATAAGAACTTATGAAAGGTTTGAAATAACAAGAGAGCTTCAACAAGATTTTTGCTTATAAAAACTTAAACTTTCTATTGAATATTGAGAATCAGGTACAAGCTTTTAATCAAAGTTGAACTACTTATATTAAATTTGGAACAGATTACAAAATTAAACTAAACAACATAAATTTGAAGCATTACATGATTTGAAAATTACACTAAAAACCTAAATTAACTACTAACTTCTACTGCCAAAAAATGGCTTACAAAGATTCTATTTATATAAAATTAGAACTAGGGTTTCCATCTTTGGCCTCTTGTGCTTCTTCTCTCTGTAAGTGCATCCCAACCATTGGATTAAAGCAACATCAATATCACCCCTTGATTCAAATTGCCGCCCAAATGATATAATGATGGCTTAAGGCCTGATAGCTTGTGTAGGGTGAGAGGGTTTTTGAAGCTTTGTGGTGGAAAGGTGAGTGTAGGGTGTGGAGTGTTGCAGAGGAAAGGGAGTAGGGTGAATGATGGTGTTGGTGCAGGGTTAGCAGGGAGTCACGGGGGAAGGAGGGAAAATGGTTAGGGTTGACTAGGGTGGTTTGACCCTGGGTAATAATATTAAACGAGGGAGTGTTGGGCTGAGGGGATATGGGCCAAGGCATGGATCAGGGTTTGTGTTTGGGTGGGTTAGGTTTGGTTTGTTTATTTATTTTAAGCTTAAGGGTCCATTTGGTTATAGTAAATCACAAGGACCAAAATTGTAACATTCTGAAAGTTAAGGGACCTGAGATGTAATTTTTCCAAAGTAACCATAAGGACCATACTTGCCATGTTTTGATAACCCAAGGACCAATATTTGATATTTTCCAAAATTTGAAACCCCGGGGACTTGTTTTGCCATTTTTGAAACTTGGGGACCAAAAGTGTAATTTTCTCAAAGTTGTCACCCAAGGACCAAATTTGATAATTTTTTACTTTTAAAAACCTTGGGTTGACTTTTCTTTCATTTTAAACCTTCAGGGACTAGTTTTGTCAATTTATGAAACTTTGAGAGACTGAAACTGCCAATTATGCAAACTTTGTTCGTTTTTCATTTGTTTTTAAACATTTTGCATCTAAAACATATAAAACACAATTTTAGAATATTTTCAGCATTTTGATGCATTAATGAGTGTTTTTTAATGTTTTTGCAGTTCAGATTGACAAAAAATGATGAGTATTCACACACTCATCAATCACTGATCGGTCGCTATATTATATTATATAATATATTTTATGTTTAACACTATGAAGATGTTATGTTTGTAGATTTATTGTTGTCATACTATTTAAATTGATACATATTACATTACATTACTTAAAATAAAGTGTCCATTACATAATCTATAACTTGGTTAAAGTGTTAAAATACTACTGTTATCCATTACATTATGCATTGGGTGAACCATAAACACCTTAATTGTCATTTGGGTTTCTCGAAAATTGACTATTAGCCTGGTACCAACTACCCTCTTACCGGAACAAATGGCAACAATCCTGCAATAAATATGGTTACAAATTAGTTAGTAGACATCCAAACAATGCAACCTTACACAAAGAGGTTTTGAACAAACTAAACTAGCACAAGGTATGCCTACTATATCTTTAGTCAGGATAAACTAAATATATATACCTAATAAATATTCATTTAACATCCTTTTTAACAGATAATCAACATAAAGAGCCAACTTTAAAACACTAAAAAGCTTCTTAAACCTCTAAAGCCAAAAAAACCCATTCAAAACGACATCAAATAAAAAAGAAAATAATTAAAAAAAAAAGGGCTTAGAGCTCCATAGCCTGTAACTTTTCAATCAAAGTCAAGAGATCAGCCGACATATTTCGTTTCTTCCTGGCATTCTGAAGCAACATTGAGATCTCTGCTAGGTCTTCTGTTTGCAGGCGGTTCAAATGATAAAGGCTTTGCTGTGTGGAATCAAAACCAAACAAGAGCTCTAGCTCCCGAATAATGGACTCCCTACCGGTCACCCTGGACCTTATTTCATTGGCTTTTTTGCGCATATCAGCTTCCTCAAGTATGATAACATCAACTTCTCTCTTAAATTTAACGATCATCATGTCTTTCACAAGCCTTGAACCAGCAGCTCTAGCCAAGTCATCGATCAAAGGCATTGGAGTGGTCATTTTTTTCAAACTTATGTGTGTATTTTTTTACTCAAAGATAGGGAATTGATTTGATAGAAAACCTTGAGACACCCCTTTATAACAGTAAGCCATGATTACATACACTTCACATACATCAAAAAACAATTAATGCCCAACCTTTCATATACTTAAGTAGTTTGACCAAAAACTAAAAGAAATAGCTAGTAATATTCTTTATTTAATTCTAGTTATAACCAAATAAGATTTAATCAATTTAAGAATTGGTGAACACATTACATTCAAAGTGGTGTTATTAAAGTAAGGTGTACTTTTTCTTGTACTTCACCATTAAATAAATATACCTACCACAACCATCCCCAACCCCATTACTGTCACACCCCCAATTTACCTGACTTGCAGCGGAATGGAATGCCTGGGGGTGTAACTGTCATAGCACCATAACAAGGAAATATTGAACGACCTAAAGTGTCGTTTGGAAAATACATATCGTTTGATTTATTTAAAAGCATCCAGTGCTACAAAACATAGGTCCCCAGAGGTTGAAACATTTACAGAAAACAAGTTCAGGAAATGTCAAACGATAATTTACACAAGTGCATGAAAATCCAAAATGTAGTGCGTCATCCCTGGCACATCCTAATGTGACTCCATGCATGTAATATGATAATGCCTTAGTTACCTGAAAATACATTGCGAAAACGGTCAACACGAATGTTGGTGAATAATCATAGGTTTGTAAATTAAATCGTATGTACATAAGCCACAAGTATAAAGTAAACCGACAAAAATGTCAAAAATGCTACATTGTCTCTTAAGCACATGACCCCGAAGCTAGACGTACTAAAACTTGCCCCAAGTGAGTGTTTACCAGACACTCTAATAATTTAGAAATGAAATGCATTCGTAATTCTGTTGGAGCAACCCAAACACGAATGGAGGAGTCACCCTGAATAGATCTATTCACTCACTCTCGCTCGTACTGTAATTAACGGTCCATGAAATAAAGGGGACTTGTCGTGTCGTAGTAGCAAGGCAACTTAAGCAATGTAAGGAATTTGTAATACTTGGGCATGTACGAAAGTATTTGATACAATGTATTCTCCCCCGTGGGATTTGAAATCAAATAAGTAATTGAAAACGGGGCCATGAAAACTCACCTTAAGTGATGATACTTGTAATGAAGTGAAGTGAACAACAATGAACGGTTAACTTCCGCAACCTAATATGAATGATGAACGATCTCATTTAGATCACCAAATGATGTTATGAATGTCCATGCTCATGTTCCTATACCACTCTACTCTTTGGAAAAACACTTGTGTTATCAAAAATATATAATCTAAGAATTTGGAAAAATATTGCTATTAGAAAATAAAATAAGCTAGTTGCAATATATATACTTATATATATATCGTATGTTTCCATGTTAGTGTTGAAATCCTCGGGTTGAAATCCTTGAAATAACGCCTTGAAATGATAAAAATATACTTGTAATAACTAATACTTCATTAGTTATAAAATTTGGTACTTGGTATTATTTCTAGCTTATAAAAGTACTACGTAGTTTTAGTATCACTTTTACTAAAAGCTGTCAAAATAAAATGGGTTTTGCCGATATTCAAACGTGAATATCTTTGTCGTTATATGTCCGTTTTACTTGTTCTTTATATCCACGGTTACGTCTTAGTATGTAGTAATATATTTTGGAAAGCTCGGCTCCTCCGGGTTACATCTAAAGTCTCTTTTTGTCCGACGAAAAACGTCCAACAGCAACTATTTTTCAGAAAAATACTTTTCGTCAACAAACTTGCAAAAATCATAACTTCTTCGTTATAAACTCTTTTTAATCCGTTCTTTCGCCTACGGATTCGTTTTTGAAAGTATTTTCTAAAAATTTTGCCAAAGTTTACTTGGTGTTTACTGATTTTCCAGAAAGTAACAAAATGGGACAGCATGTTTATAAACTTGTTAGAAATCTATTTCAAAGGTTCAAAACTAGTTCCAACCTCAACCAAAACTCTTGCAAACTTCACAAAACTAATCTAATCCTACCATACACCTTCTTAGGGTGCCATGGGTTCCTAATGACTAGAAATCAAGTTAATTTAACAAGGGAACACCTAAATCACAATCTAGGGTTTGTATGTTTCAAAAGTCTTCAAAAATAAAGTGGTATAACTAGTATGAGCATGAAATTAAGCATGATTACCATGAGATATAAGTGTTAATTAGAAGAAAATTTGAAAATAAATTTGTATACTCACTTTGAAATATGAGGTGATTGAATGATTAGAAACCTTGGATTTCTTGTGTGTTTGATGCAATATTCTTGATTAGAACCACAAAATGAATAACTTTGGTGCTTTAAACTTTTGAAAACCTTCACTTGATCTTGAAATAGTGGTAAGGTCGTGGGTTTGATGAATGGAGATGATGAGAACTTGAAATTTGATCTAAAATTATTATAAGTGAATGTATAAAGTGTTTATAGATATTTTGGTCAAGTATAATGTATTATATTCTCACATAAATGCATAAGGTTAGTAAACTTGGTTCATTTTGCCTAGGAGAGGACTTTGAGGGCTGGTTTCAAAGAGCAAGGGGGGGGGGGGGGGGGTAGGAGTACTTGTGATTTAATTAGAAATCTTATGTAGTTTAGATGTTTGTTTGTGTTATTTGTTAAAATCGGGTACCGGGTTTAATAGAAATAAATGTTCACGAAGTTAACCGGGACAAAATAAAGTCATAATAATGATAAAAATATGTTGAAAATATGTTGGGTACAATTACTGAGTGATCGGGTGATTATTGTTTAGTTTTCACGAAAACCGTCGTTATATTCATAAGCGTACGTTATAAATAAAATAAATTTCCAAAATACTGGGTAACTGAATATTATAACTTTTATGATGTTAAAATAGATATAAAAATATGTCGGGACCATTGTGGGAATATTTAGATATATTCGTCATATATATATTAGTCGGGTGTTAACGTTTATTTAGAAATCGTAATACGTAAAACGTTAAATATACTGAATATAGAAATTTGAAAATCCTAAGAGTGGTATAACATGTAATTGACCTACTGATGATATGCAGACTATTCCTAGTCTGTATGAGATGTCCTTAGTACTAATGAAATGAATTCGCACCTAAACCAATCCGGTTACGCGAATTTGAATACCCGTAAACTAAATTTACGCTGAAATGAGTAATGCAAGTGAATGATGAAAACTTTTCCGGAAATGAATAGTGTTTAGTGAATAGTAATTTTTCTCAGATGTTTCTCAGAATATCCAAATGACCTCGAAAATGATGAATAGTAAAACGATGAATAGTGTATTGATGAATAGTGATTTATGAATAGTAAAATGTCAAAGTTTTGGGAAATGACCTGAAATGATAAGTGACCTGAAATGGTGAATTGTGACAGTCTTCCCCTCTAACAGGAACTTCGTCCCGAAGTTCAGTTTATGTTGGTCTCTGAAAACGTCTTGGTGAAAAGGGTGATGATATTCGAGAATTCCAGCGAACTCTAACGATAGGAATTCGACTCTGATTCAACCGTTTGACCATACTGTCCATGATTTCTACTTGTTCTCCTACAAGGTTTATATTTGTCCTTGGGTTGGATTCCTTTCCAAATGAGATTATGAGTGACTAATCTGTAATTCATTTCTTGAGATTTGAAAATTGTGAAACATGATTGTGTAATCTGACTGTTCTCTAACAAGGCTCATGTCTGACGGCCACTATGTCCACTCTGTCTGAATATTACATGGTCATGTGTATATCGGGTTTAACTTTCCGATTTTTCTGAATGATATCATGCCTTTCCTAGGCAGAACTTTCTACGTAACTCTGCCTACCAACTTGAAGTTTTAATGGTTTACAACTTATTGAACTTGTAACTGATTCTTGACTTGTAGGAAATTTATGATTGTTTCATGAATGCCTTAGAGGAATCTGCATCGATATTCTTGTTTCAAACAATTGTCCTTTGTGAAAACTTACTGCAGGAAAGTTTATGTATGGATGAGGCCACGTTTAAATGAAATGCTCTACAGTCTCAATTAGAAGCTTGGTTCATTTCTATAGTATTGTTCTGTGGACATTAATATTGAGTTCAATCCTGTAGCTCAGTCTAGCTAGCACCTTTAAATGATAGACTTTGATAACTAAGTCAGAGATGATGATTCGGATGGTCTCGCAGTATCTTAGAATTTGTTGTTGAGTTACGAATTCTCTCACGATATACTTCTAGTCCTGGTTAGTAGTTCTGTAGTCCTTTCGTTGCTTTTATTGTATAGAGGAATCCTACATGCAATTGATTTGGAAATTCTCTCCTAGGGAAGTCAATGGAAAGTCCAACTTAATGTCTGAGTGAGTGGCAGGTGGGGTAAGTATCCAGGGATAGTTCGGCAAAAAGGGATGTTTATGGAAGAGTTCCTTTGTTTACAAAGCTTTCGAATGAAGATTGTTATTAACAATCCTTTGAAAAGGTAATTATTTCCTTCATAGCATAATCCTTCCTGAATTTTACATAGGTGATCAGGCTATGTATAATTGAGGACTAATGATGCGATGTTGGATTTTTGTCAAAATATCATAACTTTTATCAAAAGTTTTAGATAATGTTCAACGCATTGTTATAAAAATGGTGTCCTGATGTTTTCTTTCAAGTAACATGAAAATTGCTTCGCGTAATAATAGTAAATACTTGGTGTAATGACAGAAAATCAATTTATAGGATGGTAATAAAATAGCATACTTCAGAAATTTTTCTGTAAAACAGTTTCCCCATATGATAGTAAAATAGCTTGAATGGTGTATTGGATACATGGGTGAATCTTGTCGAATGGTAATAGTCTACTAATCCACTTATTTAAAGAATGTAAATATCCTAGTTCATAACAGGGTAGTGGTTTATGATTATGAAGTGGTCGAGAATATGATAGTGATATTGAAAGCGTGAAGGATGAACGTGTCGTTAAGACATCTATAGTCAAGTGAAGACGATAGTCTATGTGTTAAAGGATATAGGGAAGAAATTGGTGCCTATGATTTGAAGTATTCGAGAATTTATTCTAGGTAAAGTTCGCAGGTTCAAATGCTTAATCCTTCTAAGCATGACTAAAATGTATAAAGCCTGGGAATTGTTGTACTGGTGGTCTGAATCAAGCAGGTACCCCATCGTATGATGTTTGATTTACCATGAATGAAAGCTAAATGTCTTTTGGTCAGGCGAAACTTCTCGATGTCCTTTCATGAATATGAGGTCTTGTTCCAATGTTACTAAGCTATATCAATCTCTGAAAAGGATATAAATTCTGTTGAGTCATTGTACCTTGATCTTTTAATCCAACGAGCTTATACTATGGTGAGGGTCTGATAACATGGAATGAGCGAAAAAGTTGTAATTCGAAGTAGTGGTGTTGTGGCATCATGAGGTCGAGACAGTCCTAAAGTGGTATATGAAGTTGTGCATCGATCAAATCTTAGATAATATAGGTTCTGAACAATTCCTGAGGAATCTGCGGATGTTCCTGTTGAGTCTGTGGTATTGGTATTATCTACTAGGTGTTATCTAGTTCATGGCAAGTGGGAATGGTAAAGGAAAAATGACAATGATGGTACCCTAGATGGTGAGGATAAAATTGCTGCCGATGAAATTCTAGTGGTGAGTTAGGTGATGATGGTGATAAAAGTGAATGGAATAATACCCTCTTTCGCGCTATCTCATAATATCTAGGAGGTAAAACTGAAGTACGCAATATAGGACGACTAATAGTGTAATAAGTAGTTGATGGTAGTGGTAGTACCTAAGTAGTGAGTGCTCTACTAGTGATGGGAAGAAAATACTATCTCCCTTGCAATAAGCATCCTAATAAGTCCATTAAGATTAAGTCTGAATACTCTACCAAACGGCATTCTATGTATAGGCTGAATGATAGGAAAACCCTGTTCCCATGACAAATCAATGGTGCTAATGGTGGTATAAGTGCAACTGGTGGTATAATGGTAGTGGAAGATGGCAAGGCATCTTCAATGTCGGAATCCGATAAAAGAATGACAGGGTAGGTATCTGAAGACAAGTCACTGGTGAACCAGGTCAATGAAATAATATATATATATATATATATATATATATATATATATATATATGAATATGAGTATAAATAACTCGCACAGGGTATGCATGAAACAACATGAATCATGATTATGCACTTATGATGAAATGATGAGATGCTATGATGATGTGGTTATAGTCTAGGGTCAATGATACATCCTAGTTCTCTATAACCTTAGCTCTGATGCCAATCTGTCACACCCCCAATTTACCTGACTTGCAGCGGAATGGAATGCCTGGGGGTGTAACTGTCATAGCACCATAACAAGGAAATATTGAACGACCTAAAGTGTCGTTTGGAAAATACATATCGTTTGATTTATTTAAAAGCATCCAGTGCTACAAAACATAGGTCCCCAGAGGTTGAAACATTTACAGAAAACAAGTTCAGGAAATGTCAAACGATAATTTACACAAGTGCATGAAAATCCAAAATGTAGTGCGTCATCCCTGGCACATCCTAATGTGACTCCATGCATGTAATATGATAATGCCTTAGTTACCTGAAAATACATTGCGAAAACGGTCAACACGAATGTTGGTGAATAATCATAGGTTTGTAAATTAAATCGTATGTACATAAGCCACAAGTATAAAGTAAACCGACAAAAATGTCAAAAATGCTACATTGTCTCTTAAGCTCATGACCCCGAAGCTAGACGTACTAAAACTTGCCCCAAGTGAGTGTTTACCAGACACTCTAATAATTTAGAAATGAAATGCATTCGTAATTCTGTTGGAGCAACCCAAACACGAATGGAGGAGTCACCCTCAATAGATCTATTCACTCACTCTCGCTCGTACTGTAATTAACGGTCCATGAAATAAAGGGGACTTGTCGTGTCGTGGTAGCAAGGCAACTTAAGCAATGTAAGGAATTTGTAATACTTGGGCATGTACGAAAGTATTTGATACAATGTATTCTCCCCCGTGGGATTTGAAATCAAATAAGTAATTGAAAACGGGGCCATGAAAACTCACCTTAAGTGATGATACTTGTAATGAAGTGAAGTGAACAACAATGAACGGTTAACTTCCGCAACCTAATATGAATGATGAACGATCTCATTTAGATCACCAAATGATGTTATGAATGTCCATGCTCATGTTCCTATACCACTCTTCTCTTTGGAAAAACACTTGTGTTATCAAAAATATATAATCTAAGAATTTGGAAAAATATTGCTATTAGAAAATAAAATAAGCTAGTTGCAATATATATACTTATATATATATCGTATGTTTCCATGTTAGTGTTGAAATCCTCGGGTTGAAATCCTTGAAATAACGCCTTGAAATGATGAAAATATACTTGTAATAACTAATACTTCATTAGTTATAAAATTTGGTACTTGGTATTATTTCTAGCTTATAAAAGTACTACGTAGTTTTAGTGTCACTTTTACTAAAAGCTGTCAAAATAAAATGGGTTTTGCCGATATTCAAACGTGAATATCTTTGTCGTTATATGTCCGTTTTACTTGTTCTTTATATCCACGGTTACGTCTTAGTATGAAGTAATATATTTTGGAAAGCTCGGCTCCTCCGGGTTACATCTAAAGTCTCTTTTTGTCAGACGAAAAACGTCCAACTGCAACTATTTTTCAGAAAAATACTTTTCGTCAACAAACTTGCAAAAATCATAACTTCTTCGTTATAAACTCTTTTTAATCCGTTCTTTCGCCTACGGATTCGTTTTTGAAAGTATTTTCTAAAAATTTTGCCAAAGTTTACTTGGTGTTTACTGATTTTCCAGAAAGTAACAAAATGGTACAGCATGTTTATAAACTTGTTAGAAATCTATTTCAAAGGTTCAAAACTAGTTCCAACCTCAACCAAAACTCTTGCAAACTTCACAAAACTAATCTAATCCTACCATACACCTTCTTAGGGTGCCATGGGTTCCTAATGACTAGAAATCAAGTTAATTTAACAAGGGAACACCTAAATCACAATCTAGGGTTTGTATGTTTCAAAAGTCTTCAAAAATAAAGTGCTATAACTAGTATGAGCATGAAATTAAGCATGATTACCATGAGATATAAGTGTTAATTAGAAGAAAACTTGAAAATAAATTTGTATACTCACTTTGAAATATGAGGTGATTGAATGATTAGAAACCTTGGATTTCTTGTGTGTTTGATGCAATATTCTTGATTAGAACCACAAAATGAATAACTTTGGTGCTTTAAACTTTTGAAAACCTTCACTTGATCTTGAAATAGTGGTAAGGTCGTGGGTTTGATGAATGGAGATGATGAGAACTTGAAATTTGATCTAAAATTATTATAAGTGAATGTATAAAGTGTTTATAGATATTTTGGTCAAGTATAATGTATTATATTCTCACATAAATGCATAAGGTTAGTAAACTTGGTTCATTTTGCCTAGGAGAGGACTTTGAGGGCTGGTTTCAAAGAGCAAGGGGGGGGGGGGGGGGTAGGAGTACTTGTGATTTAATTAGAAATCTTATGTAGTTTAGATGTTAGTTTGTGTTATTTATTAAAATCAGGTACCGGGTTTAATAGAAATAAATGTTCACGAAGTTAACCGGGACAAAATAAAGTCATAATAATGATAAAAATATGTTGAAAATATGTTGGGTACAATTACTGAGTGATCGGGTGATTATTGTTTAGTTTTCACGAAAACCGTCGTTATATTCATAAGCGTACGTTATAAATAAAATAAATTTCCAAAATACTGGGTAACTGAATATTATAACTTTTATGATGTTAAAATAGATATAAAAATATGTCGGGACCATTGTGGGAATATTTAGATATATTCGTCATATATATATTAGTCGGGTGTTAACGTTTATTTAGAAATCGTAATACGTAAAACGTTAAATATACTGAATATAGAAATTTGAAAATCCTAAGAGTGGTATAACATGTAATTGACCTACTGATGATATGCAGACTATTCCTAGTCTGTATGAGATGTCCTTAGTACTAATGAAATGAATTCGCACCTAAACCAATCCGGTTACGCGAATTTGAATACCCGTAAACTAAATTTACGCTGAAATGAGTAATGCAAGTGAATGATGAAAACTTTTCCGGAAATGAATAGTGTTTAGTGAATAGTAATTTTTCTCAGATGTTTCTCAGAATATCCAAATGACCTCGAAAATGATGAATAGTAAAACGATGAATAGTGATTTATGAATAGTAAAATGTCAAAGTTTTGGGAAATGACCTGAAATGATAAGTGACCTGAAATGGTGAATTGTGACAATTACAAAATATCTACACCTTATTTGATCCCCAATCTAAATCTGTCTACAGTTGCAAAGCCTAAGTATGTACATACTAAGGATCTGTCAATGTGGGTTGCCTACAGTATTGCGAACATCCTGGACACCAACTAACCCTAGACGCAGATTTCATTGTTGTCCAAAAACAGTATGTATTCACAGTTTAGACATGTCTAGTTGCATTTCATGAAACTATAATGTAGATATGTTTACTTTTAACAGGGACAAGACAGTTGCGGGTTTAATGGGTTTTTTGATCCACCAATGTGTCAAAGATCTGTGCAGATTATTCCAGGACTACTGAGGAGTATCAATCAGGCTCAACAGATGGCAACCACATGTGAAAAAAGAGCCAAAACATTCAAGAACCTTTTATTAATCAGTTGGTTGTTATTTGCTATGTATTTCATGTTAACCTAGACCTCCCAGCTCTTGTTTTCCATTGTTATGCTAGACCTATTATATCTACCACTTTATGGGTTGGCATACTAAATGTATTCGGTTATGGTTATCAATAACTATAATGGAATGCCTGGGGGTGTAACTGTCATAGCACCATAACAAGGAAATATTGAACGACCTAAAGTGTCGTTTGGAAAATACATATCGTTTGATTTATTTAAAAGCATCCAGTGCTACAAAACATAGGTCCCCAGAGGTTGAAACATTTACAGAAAACAAGTTCAGGAAATGTCAAACGATAATTTACACAAGTGCATGAAAATCCAAAATGTAGTGCGTCATCCCTGGCACATCCTAATGTGACTCCATGCATGTAATATGATAATGCCTTAGTTACCTGAAAATACATTGCGAAAACGGTCAACACGAATGTTGGTGAATAATCATAGGTTTGTAAATTAAATCGTATGTACATAAGCCACAAGTATAAAGTAAACCGACAAAAATGTCAAAAATGCTACATTGTCTCTTAAGCTCATGACCCCGAAGCTAGACGTACTAAAACTTGCCCCAAGTGAGTGTTTACCAGACACTCTAATAATTTAGAAATGAAATGCATTCGTAATTCTGTTGGAGCAACCCAAACACGAATGGAGGAGTCACCCTGAATAGATCTATTCACTCACTCTCGCTCGTACTGTAATTAACGGTCCATGAAATAAAGGGGACTTGTCGTGTCATGGTAGCAAGGCAACTTAAGCAATGTAAGGAATTTGTAATACTTGGGCATGTACGAAAGTATTTGATACAATGTATTCTCCCCCGTGGGATTTGAAATCAAATAAGTAATTGAAAACGGGGCCATGAAAACTCACCTTAAGTGATGATACTTGTAATGAAGTGAAGTGAACAACAATGAACGGTTAACTTCCGCAACCTAATATGAATGATGAACGATCTCATTTAGATCACCAAATGATGTTATGAATGTCCATGCTCATGTTCCTATACCACTCTACTCTTTGGAAAAACACTTGTGTTATCAAAAATATATAATCTAAGAATTTGGAAAAATATTGCTATTAGAAAATAAAATAAGCTAGTTGCAATATATATACTTATATATATATCGTATGTTTCCATGTTAGTGTTGAAATCCTCGGGTTGAAATCCTTGAAATAACGCCTTGAAATGATGAAAATATACTTGTAATAACTAATACTTCATTAGTTATAAAATTTGGTACTTGGTATTATTTCTAGCTTATAAAAGTACTACGTAGTTTTAGTGTCACTTTTACTAAAAGCTGTCAAAATAAAATGGGTTTTGCCGATATTCAAACGTGAATATCTTTGTCGTTATATGTCCGTTTTACTTGTTCTTTATATCCACGGTTACGTCTTAGTATGTAGTAATATATTTTGGAAAGCTCGGCTCCTCCGGGTTACATCTAAAGTCTCTTTTTGTCCGACGAAAAACGTCCAACAGCAACTATTTTTCAGAAAAATACTTTTCGTCAACAAACTTGCAAAAATCATAACTTCTTCGTTATAAACTCTTTTTAATCCGTACTTTCGCCTACGGATTCGTTTTTGAAAGTATTTTCTAAAAATTTTGCCAAAGTTTACTTGGTGTTTACTGATTTTCCAGAAAGTAACAAAATGGGACAGCATGTTTATAAACTTGTTAGAAATCTATTTCAAAGGTTCAAAACTAGTTCCAACCTCAACCAAAACTCTTGCAAACTTCACAAAACTAATCTAATCCTACCATACACCTTCTTAGGGTGCCATGGATTCCTAATGACTAGAAATCAAGTTAATTTAACAAGGGAACACCTAAATCACAATCTAGGGTTTGTATGTTTCAAAAGTCTTCAAAAATAAAGTGGTATAACTAGTATGAGCATGAAATTAAGCATGATTACCATGAGATATAAGTGTTAATTAGAAGAAAACTTGAAAATAAATTTGTATACTCACTTTGAAATATGAGGTGATTGAATGATTAGAAACCTTGGATTTCTTGTGTGTTTGATGCAATATTCTTGATTAGAACCACAAAATGAATAACTTTGGTGCTTTAAACTTTTGAAAACCTTCACTTGATCTTGAAATAGTGGTAAGGTCGTGGGTTTGATGAATGGAGATGATGAGAACTTGAAATTTGATCTAAAATTATTATAAGTGAATGTATAAAGTGTTTATAGATATTTTGGTCAAGTATAATGTATTATATTCTCACATAAATGCATAAGGTTAGTAAACTTGGTTCATTTTGCCTAGGAGAGGACTTTGAGGGCTGGTTTCAAAGAGCAAGGGGGGGGGGGGGGGGGCGTAGGAGTACTTGTGATTTAATTAGAAATCTTATGTAGTTTAGATGTTAGTTTGTGCTATTTGTTAAAATCGGGGTACCGGGTTTAATAGAAATAAATGTTCACGAAGTTAACCGGGACAAAATAAAGTCATAATAATGATAAAAATATGTTGAAAATATGTTGGGTACAATTACTGAGTGATCGGGTGATTATTGTTTAGTTTTCACGAAAACCGTCGTTATATTCATAAGCGTACGTTATAAATAAAATAAATTTCCAAAATACTGGGTAACTGAATATTATAACTTTTATGATGTTAAAATAGATATAAAAATATGTCGGGACCATTGTGGGAATATTTAGATATATTCGTCATATATATATTAGTCGGGTGTTAACGTTTATTTAGAAATCGTAATACGTAAAACGTTAAATATACTGAATATAGAAATTTGAAAATCCTAAGAGTGGTATAACATGTAATTGACCTACTGATGATATGCAGACTATTCCTAGTCTGTATGAGATGTCCTTAGTACTAATGAAATGAATTCGCACCTAAACCAATCCGGTTACGCGAATTTGAATACCCGTAAACTAAATTTACGCTGAAATGAGTAATGCAAGTGAATGATGAAAACTTTTCCGGAAATGAATAGTGTTTAGTGAATAGTAATTTTTCTCAGATGTTTCTCAGAATATCCAAATGACCTCGAAAATGATGAATAGTAAAACGATGAATAGTGTATTGATGAATAGTGATTTATGAATAGTAAAATGTCAAAGTTTTGGGAAATGACCTGAAATGATAAGTGACCTGAAATGGTGAATTGTGACAGTCTTCCCCTCTAACAGGAACTTCGTCCCGAAGTTCAGTTTATGTTGGTCTCTGAAAACGTCTTGGTGAAAAGGGTGATGATATTCGAGAATTCCAGCGAACTCTAACGATAGGAATTCGACTCTGATTCAACCGTTTGACCATACTGTCCATGATTTCTACTTGTTCTCCTACAAGGTTTATATTTGTCCTTGGGTTAGATTCCTTTCCAAATGAGATTATGAGTGACTAATCTGTAATTCATTTCTTGAGATTTGAAAATTGTGAAACATGATTGTGTAATCTGACTGTTCTCTAACAAGGCTCATGTCTGACGGCCACTATGTCCACTCTGTCTGAATATTACATGGTCCTGTGTATATCGGGTTTAACTTTCCGAGTTTTCTGAATGATATCATGCCTTTCCTAGGCAGAACTTTCTACGTAACTCTGCCTACCAACTTGAAGTTTTAATGGTTTACAACTTATTGAACTTGTAACTGATTCTTGACTTGTAGGAAATTTCTGATTGTTTCATGAATGCCTTAGAGGAATCTGCATCGATATTCTTGTTTCAAACAATTGTCCTTTGTGAAAACTTACTGCAGGAAAGTTTATGTATGGATGAGGCCACGTTTAAATGAAATGCTCTACAGTCTCAATTAGAAGCTTGGTTCATTTCTATAGTATTGTTCTGTGGACATTAATATTGAGTTCAATCCTGTAGCTCAGTCTAGCTAGCACCTTTAAATGATAGACTTTGATAACTAAGTCAGAGATGATGATTCGGATGGTCTCGCAGTATCTTAGAATTTGTTGTTGAGTTACGAATTCTCTCACGATATACTTCTAGTCCTGGTTAGTAGTTCTGTAGTCCTTTCGTTGCTTTTATTGTATAGAGGAATCCTAGATGCAATTGATTTGGAAAGTCTCTCCTAGGGAAGTCAATGGAAAGTCCAACTTAATGTCTGAGTGAGTGGCAGGTGGGGTAAGTATCCAGGGATAGTTCGGCAAAAAGGGATGTTTATGGAAGAGTTCCTTTGTTTACAAAGCTTTCGAATGAAGATTGTTATTAACAATCCTTTGAAAAGGTAATTATTTCCTTCATAGCATAATCCTTCCTGAATTTTACATAGGTGATCAGGCTATGTATAATTGAGGACTAATGATGCGATGTTGGATTTTTGTCAAAATATCATAACTTTTATCAAAAGTTTTAGATAATGTTCAACGCATTGTTATAAAAATGGTGTCCTGATGTTTTCTTTCAAGTAACATGAAAATTGCTTCGCGTAATAATAGTAAATACTTGGTGTAATGACAGAAAATCAATTTATAGGATGGTAATAAAATAGCATACTTCAGAAATTTTTCTGTAAAACAGTTTCCCCATTTGATAGTAAAATAGCTTGAATGGTGTATTGGATACATGGGTGAATCTTGTCGAATGGTAATAGTCTACTAATCCACTTATTTAAAGAATGTAAATATCCTAGTTCATAACAGGGTAGTGGTTTATGATTATGAAGTGGTCGAGAATATGATAGTGATATTGAAAGCGTGAAGGATGAACGTGTCGTTAAGACATCTATAGTCAAGTGAAGACGATAGTCTATGTGTTAAAGGATATAGGGAAGAAATTGGTGCCTATGATTTGAAGTATTCGAGAATTTATTCTAGGTAAAGTTCGCAGGTTCAAATGCTTAATCCTTCTAAGCATGACTAAAATGTATAAAGCCTGGGAATTGTTGTACTGGTGGTCTGAATCAAGCAGGTACCCCATCGTATGATGTTTGATTTACCATGAATGAAAGCTAAATGTCTTTTGGTCAGGCGAAACTTCTCGATGTCCTTTCATGAATATGAGGTCTTGTTCCAATGTTACTAAGCTATATCAATCTCTGAAAAGGATATAAATTCTGTTGAGTCATTGTACCTTGATCTTTCAATCCAACGAGCTTATACTATGGTGAGGGTCTGATAACATGGAATGAGCGAAAAAGTTGTAATTCGAAGTAGTGGTGTTGTGGCATCATGAGGTCGAGACAGTCCTAAAGTGGTATCTGAAGTTGTGCATCGATCAAATCTTAGATAATATAGGTTCTGAACAATTCCTGAGGAATCTGCGGATGTTCCTGTTGAGTCTGTGGTATTGGTATTATCTACTAGGTGTTATCTAGTTCATGGCAAGTGGGAATGGTAAAGGAAAAATGACAATGATGGTACCCTAGATGGTGAGGATAAAATTGCTGCCGATGAAATTCTAGTGGTGAGTTAGGTGATGATGGTGATAATAGTGAATGGAATAATACCCTCTTTCGCGCTATCTCATAATATCTAGGAGGTAAAACTGAAGTGCGCAATATAGGACGACTAATAGTGTAATAAGTAGTTGATGGTAGTGGTAGTACCTAAGTAGTGAGTGCTCTACTAGTGATGGGAAGAAAATACTATCTCCCTTGCAATAAGCATCCTAATAAGTCCATTAAGATTAAGTCTGAATACTCTACCAAACGGCATTCTATGTATAGGCTGAATGATAGGAAAACCCTGTTCCCATGACAAATCAATGGTGCTAATGGTGGTATAAGTGCAACTGGTGGTATAATGGTAGTGGAAGATGGCAAGGCATCTTCAATGTCGGAATCCGATAAAAGAATGACAGGGTAGGTATCTGAAGACAAGTCACTGGTGAACCAGGTCAATGAAATAATATATATATATATATATATATATATATATATATATATATATATATATATATATATATATATATATATATATATATGAATATGAGTATAAATAACTCGCACAGGGTATGCATGAAACAACATGAATCATGATTATGCACTTATGATGAAATGATGAGATGCTATGATGATGTGGTTATAGTCTAGGGTCAATGATACATCCTAGTTCTCTATAACCTTAGCTCTTATGCCAATCTGTCACACCCCCAATTTACCTGACTTGCAGCGGAATGGAATGCCTGGGGGTGTAACTGTCATAGCACCATAACAAGGAAATATTGAACGACCTAAAGTGTCGTTTGGAAAATACATATCGTTTGATTTATTTAAAAGCATCCAGTGCTACAAAACATAGGTCCCCAGAGGTTGAAACATTTACAGAAAACAAGTTCAGGAAATGTCAAACGATAATTTACACAAGTGCATGAAAATCCAAAATGTAGTGCGTCATCCCTGGCACATCCTAATGTGACTCCATGCATGTAATAAGATAATGCCTTAGTTACCTGAAAATACATTGCGAAAACGGTCAACACGAATGTTGGTGAATAATCATAGGTTTGTAAATTAAATCGTATGTACATAAGCCACAAGTATAAAGTAAAACGACAAAAATGTCAAAAATGCTACATTGTCTCTTAAGCTCATGACTCCGAAGCTAGACGTACTAAAACTTGCCCCAAGTGAGTGTTTACCAGACACTCTAATAATTTAGAAATGAAATGCATTCGTAATTCTGTTGGAGCAACCCAAACACGAATGGAGGAGTCACCCTCAATACATCTATTCACTAACTCTCGCTCGTACTGTAATTAACGGTCCATGAAATAAAGGGGACTTGTCGTGTCGTGGTAGCAAGGCAACTTAAGCAATGTAAGGAATTTGTAATACTTGGGCATGTACGAAAGTATTTGATACAATGTATTCTCCCCCGTGGGATTTGAAATCAAATAAGTAATTGAAAACGGGGCCATGAAAACTCACCTTAAGTGATGATACTTGTAATGAAGTGAAGTGAACAACAATGAACGGTTAACTTCCGCAACCTAATATGAATGATGAACGATCTCATTTAGATCACCAAATGATGTTATGAATGTCCATGCTCATGTTCCTATACCACTCTACTCTTTGGAAAAACACTTGTGTTATCAAAAATATATAATCTAAGAATTTGGAAAAATATTGCTATTAGAAAATAAAATAAGCTAGTTGCAATATATATACTTATATATATATCGTATGTTTCCATGTTAGTGTTGAAATCCTCGGGTTGAAATCCTTGAAATAACGCCTTGAAATGATGAAAATATACTTGTAATAACTAATACTTCATTAGTTATAAAATTTGGTACTTGGTATTATTTCTAGCTTATAAAAGTACTACGTAGTTTTAGTGTCACTTTTACTAAAAGCTGTCAAAATAAAATGGGTTTTGCCGATATTCAAACGTGAATATCTTTGTCGTTATATGTCCGTTTTACTTGTTCTTTATATCCACGGTTACGTCTTAGTATGTAGTAATATATTTTGGAAAGCTCGGCTCCTCCGGGTTACATCTAAAGTCTCTTTTTGTCCGACGAAAAACGTCCAACAGCAACTATTTTTCAGAAAAATACTTTTCGTCAACAAACTTGCAAAAATCATAACTTCTTCGTTATAAACTCTTTTTAATCCGTTCTTTCGCCTACGGATTCGTTTTTGAAAGTATTTTCTAAAAATTTTGCCAAAGTTTACTTGGTGTTTACTGATTTTCCAGAAAGTAACAAAATGGTACAGCATGTTTATAAACTTGTTAGAAATCTATTTCAAAGGTTCAAAACTAGTTCCAACCTCAACCAAAACTCTTGCAAACTTCACAAAACTAATCTAATCCTACCATACACCTTCTTAGGGTGCCATGGGTTCCTAATGACTAGAAATCAAGTTAATTTAACAAGGGAACACCTAAATCACAATCTAGGGTTTGTATGTTTCAAAAGTCTTCAAAAATAAAGTGGTATAACTAGTATGAGCATGAAATTAAGCATGATTACCATGAGATATAAGTGTTAATTAGAAGAAAACTTGAAAATAAATTTGTATACTCACTTTGAAATATGAGGTGATTGAATGATTAGAAACCTTGGATTTCTTGTGTGTTTGATGCAATATTCTTGATTAGAACCACAAAATGAATAACTTTGGTGCTTTAAACTTTTGAAAACCTTCACTTGATCTTGAAATAGTGGTAAGGTCGTGGGGTTGATGAATGGAGATGATGAGAACTTGAAATTTGATCTAAAATTATTATAAGTGAATGTATAAAGTGTTTATAGATATTTTGGTCAAGTATAATGTATTATATTCTCACATAAATGCATAAGGTTAGTAAACTTGGTTCATTTTGCCTAGGAGAGGACTTTGAGGGCTGGTTTCAAAGAGCAAGGGGGGGGGGGGGGGGGTAGGAGTACTTGTGATTTAATTAGAAATCTTATGTAGTTTAGATGTTAGTTTGTGTTATTTGTTAAAATCGGGTACCGGGTTTAATAGAAATAAATGTTCACGAAGTTAACCGGGACAAAATAAAGTCATAATAATGATAAAAATATGTTGAAAATATGTTGGGTACAATTACTGAGTGATCGGGTGATTATTGTTTAGTTTTCACGAAAACCGTCGTTATATTCATAAGCGTACGTTATAAATAAAATAAATTTCCAAAATACTGGGTAACTGAATATTATAACTTTTATGATGTTAAAATAGATATAAAAATATGTTGGGACCATTGTGGGAATATTTAGATATATTCGTCAGATATATATTAGTCTGGTGTTAACGTTTATTTAGAAATCGTAATACGTAAAACGTTAAATATACTGAATATAGAAATTTGAAAATCCTAAGAGTGGTATAACATGTAATTGACCTACTGATGATATGCAGACTATTCCTAGTCTGTATGAGATGTCCTTAGTACTAACGAAATAAATTCGCACCTAAACCAATCCGGTTACGCGAATTTGAATACCCGTAAACTAAATTTACGCTAAAATGAGTAATGCAAGTGAATGATGAAAACTTTTCCGGAAATGAATAGTGTTTAGTGAATAGTAATTTTTCTCAGATGTTTCTCAGAATATCCAAATGACCTCGAAAATGATGAATAGTAAAACGATGAATAGTGTATTGATGAATAGTGATTTATGAATAATAAAATGTCAAAGTTTTGGGAAATGACCTGAAATGGTGAATTGTGACAGTCTTCCCCTCTAACAGGAACTTCGTCCCGAAGTTCAGTTTATGTTGGTCTCTGAAAACGTCTTGGTGAAAAGGGTGATGATATTCGAGAATTCCAGCGAACTCTAACGATAGGAATTCGACTCTGATTCAACCGTTTGACCATACTGTCCATGATTTCTACTTGTTCTCCTACAAGGTTTATATTTGTCCTTGGGTTAGATTCCTTTCCAAATGAGATTATGAGTGACTAATCTGTAATTCATTTCTTGAGATTTGAAAATTGTGAAACATGATTGTGTAATCTGACTGTTCTCTAACAAGGCTCATGTCTGACGGCCACTATGTCCACTCTGTCTGAATATTACATGGTCCTGTGTATATCGGGTTTAACTTTCCGAGTTTTCTGAATGATATCATGCCTTTCCTAGGCAGAACTTTCTACGTAACTCTGCCTACCAACTTGAAGTTTTAATGGTTTACAACTTATTGAACTTGTAACTGATTCTTGACTTGTAGGAAATTTCTGATTGTTTCATGAATGCCTTAGAGGAATCTGCATCGATATTCTTGTTTCAAACAATTGTCCTTTGTGAAAACTTACTGCAGGAAAGTTTATGTATGGATGAGGCCACGTTTAAATGAAATGCTCTACAGTCTCAATTAGAAGCTTGGTTCATTTCTATAGTATTGTTCTGTGGACATTAATATTGAGTTCAATCCTGTAGCTCAGTCTAGCTAGCACCTTTAAATGATAGACTTTGATAACTAAGTCAGAGATGATGATTCGGATGGTCTCGCAGTATCTTAGAATTTGTTGTTGAGTTACGAATTCTCTCACGATATACTTCTAGTCCTGGTTAGTAGTTCTGTAGTCCTTTCGTTGCTTTTATTGTATAGAGGAATCCTAGATGCAATTGATTTGGAAAGTCTCTCCTAGGGAAGTCAATGGAAAGTCCAACTTAATGTCTGAGTGAGTGGCAGGTGGGGTAAGTATCCAGGGATAGTTCGGCAAAAAGGGATGTTTATGGAAGAGTTCCTTTGTTTACAAAGCTTTCGAATGAAGATTGTTATTAACAATCCTTTGAAAAGGTAATTATTTCCTTCATAGCATAATCCTTCCTGAATTTTACATAGGTGATCAGGCTATGTATAATTGAGGACTAATGATGCGATGTTGGATTTTTGTCAAAATATCATAACTTTTATCAAAAGTTTTAGATAATGTTCAACGCATTGTTATAAAAATGGTGTCCTGATGTTTTCTTTCAAGTAACATGAAAATTGCTTCGCGTAATAATAGTAAATACTTGGTGTAATGACAGAAAATCAATTTATAGGATGGTAATAAAATAGCATACTTCAGAAATTTTTCTGTAAAACAGTTTCCCCATATGATAGTAAAATAGCTTGAATGGTGTATTGGATACATGGGTGAATCTTGTCGAATGGTAATAGTCTACTAATCCACTTATTTAAAGAATGTAAATATCCTAGTTCATAACAGGGTAGTGGTTTATGATTATGAAGTGGTCGAGAATATGATAGTGATATTGAAAGCGTGAAGGATGAACGTGTCGTTAAGACATCTATAGTCAAGTGAAGACGATAGTCTATGTGTTAAAGGATATAGGGAAGAAATTGGTGCCTATGATTTGAAGTATTCGAGAATTTATTCTAGGTAAAGTTCGCAGGTTCAAATGCTTAATCCTTCTAAGCATGACTAAAATGTATAAAGCCTGGGAATTGTTGTACTGGTGGTCTGAATCAAGCAGGTACCCCATCGTATGATGTTTGATTTACCATGAATGAAAGCTAAATGTCTTTTGGTCAGGCGAAACTTCTCGATGTCCTTTCATGAATATGAGGTCTTGTTCCAATGTTACTAAGCTATATCAATCTCTGAAAAGGATATAAATTCTGTTGAGTCATTGTACCTTGATCTTTTAATCCAACGAGCTTATACTATGGTGAGGGTCTGATAACATGGAATGAGCGAAAAAGTTGTAATTCGAAGTAGTGGTGTTGTGGCATCATGAGGTCGAGACAGTCCTAAAGTGGTATCTGAAGTTGTGCATCGATCAAATCTTAGATAATATAGGTTCTGAACAATTCCTGAGGAATCTGCGGATGTTCCTGTTGAGTCTGTGGTATTGGTATTATCTACTAGGTGTTATCTAGTTCATGGCAAGTGGGAATGGTAAAGGAAAAATGACAATGATGGTACCCTAGATGGTGAGGATAAAATTGCTGCCGATGAAATTCTAGTGGTGAGTTAGGTGATGATGGTGATAAAAGTGAATTGAATAATACCCTCTTTCGCGCTATCTCATAATATCTAGGAGGTAAAACTGAAGTACGCAATATAGGACGACTAATAGTGTAATAAGTAGTTGATGGTAGTGGTAGTACCTAAGTAGTGAGTGCTCTACTAGTGATGGGAAGAAAATACTATCTCCCTTGCAATAAGCATCCTAATAAGTCCATTAAGATTAAGTCTGAATACTCTACCAAACGGCATTCTATGTATAGGCTGAATGATAGGAAAACCCTGTTCCCATGACAAATCAATGGTGCTAATGGTGGTATAAGTGCAACTGGTGGTATAATGGTAGTGGAAGATGGCAAGGCATCTTCAATGTCGGAATCCGATAAAAGAATGACAGGGTAGGTATCTGAAGACAAGTCACTGGTGAACCAGGTCAATGAAATAATATATATATATATATATATATATATATATATATATATATATATATATATATATATATATATATATATATATATATATATATATATATATATATATGAATATGAGTATAAATAACTCGCACAGGGTATGCATGAAACAACATGAATCATGATTATGCACTTATGATGAAATGATGAGATGCTATGATGATGTGGTTATAGTCTAGGGTCAATGATACATCCTAGTTCTCTATAACCTTAGCTCTGATGCCAATCTGTCACACCCCCAATTTACCTGACTTGCAGCGGAATGGAATGCCTGGGGGTGTAACTGTCATAGCACCATAACAAGGAAATATTGAACGACCTAAAGTGTCGTTTGGAAAATACATATCGTTTGATTTATTTAAAAGCATCCAGTGCTACAAAACATAGGTCCCCAGAGGTTGAAACATTTACAGAAAACAAGTTCAGGAAATGTCAAACGATAATTTACACAAGTGCATGAAAATCCAAAATGTAGTGCGTCATCCCTGGCACATCCTAATGTGACTCCATGCATGTAATATGATAATGCCTTAGTTACCTGAAAATACATTGCGAAAACGGTCAACACGAATGTTGGTGAATAATCATAGGTTTGTAAATTAAATCGTATGTACATAAGCCACAAGTATAAAGTAAACCGACAAAAATGTCAAAAATGCTACATTGTCTCTTAAGCTCATGACCCCGAAGCTAGACGTACTAAAACTTGCCCCAAGTGAGTGTTTACCAGACACTCTAATAATTTAGAAATGAAATGCATTCGTAATTCTGTTGGAGCAACCCAAACACGAATGGAGGAGTCACCCTCAATAGATCTATTCACTCACTCTCGCTCGTACTGTAATTAACGGTCCATGAAATAAAGGGGACTTGTCGTGTCGTGGTAGCAAGGCAACTTAAGCAATGTAAGGAATTTGTAATACTTGGGCATGTACGAAAGTATTTGATACAATGTATTCTCCCCCGTGGGATTTGAAATCAAATAAGTAATTGAAAACGGGGCCATGAAAACTCACCTTAAGTGATGATACTTGTAATGAAGTGAAGTGAACAACAATGAACGGTTAACTTCCGCAACCTAATATGAATGATGAACGATCTCATTTAGATCACCAAATGATGTTATGAATGTCCATGCTCATGTTCCTATACCACTCTTCTCTTTGGAAAAACACTTGTGTTATCAAAAATATATAATCTAAGAATTTGGAAAAATATTGCTATTAGAAAATAAAATAAGCTAGTTGCAATATATATACTTATATATATATCGTATGTTTCCATGTTAGTGTTGAAATCCTCGGGTTGAAATCCTTGAAATAACGCCTTGAAATGATGAAAATATACTTGTAATAACTAATACTTCATTAGTTATAAAATTTGGTACTTGGTATTATTTCTAGCTTATAAAAGTACTACGTAGTTTTAGTGTCACTTTTACTAAAAGCTGTCAAAATAAAATGGGTTTTGCCGATATTCAAACGTGAATATCTTTGTCGTTATATGTCCGTTTTACTTGTTCTTTATATCCACGGTTACGTCTTAGTATGAAGTAATATATTTTGGAAAGCTCGGCTCCTCCGGGTTACATCTAAAGTCTCTTTTTGTCAGACGAAAAACGTCCAACTGCAACTATTTTTCAGAAAAATACTTTTCGTCAACAAACTTGCAAAAATCATAACTTCTTCGTTATAAACTCTTTTTAATCCGTTCTTTCGCCTACGGATTCGTTTTTGAAAGTATTTTCTAAAAATTTTGCCAAAGTTTACTTGGTGTTTACTGATTTTCCAGAAAGTAACAAAATGGGACAGCATGTTTATAAACTTGTTAGAAATCTATTTCAAAGGTTCAAAACTAGTTCCAACCTCAACCAAAACTCTTGCAAACTTCACAAAACTAATCTAATCCTACCATACACCTTCTTAGGGTGCCATGGGTTCCTAATGACTAGAAATCAAGTTAATTTAACAAGGGAACACCTAAATCACAATCTAGGGTTTGTATGTTTCAAAAGTCTTCAAAAATAAAGTGGTATAACTAGTATGAGCATGAAATTAAGCATGATTACCATGAGATATAAGTGTTAATTAGAAGAAAACTTGAAAATAAATTTGTATACTCACTTTGAAATATGAGGTGATTGAATGATTAGAAACCTTGGATTTCTTGTGTGTTTGATGCAATATTCTTGATTAGAACCACAAAATGAATAACTTTGGTGCTTTAAACTTTTGAAAACCTTCACTTGATCTTGAAATAGTGGTAAGGTCGTGGGTTTGTTGAATGGAGATGATGAGAACTTGAAATTTGATCTAAAATTATTATAAGTGAATGTATAAAGTGTTTATAGATATTTTGGTCAAGTATAATGTATTATATTCTCACATAAATGCATAAGGTTAGTAAAATTGGTTCATTTTGCCTACGAGAGGACTTTGAGGGCTGGTTTCAAGGAGCAAGGGGGGGGGGGAGGTAGGAGTACTTGTGATTTAATTAGAAATCTTATGTAGTTTAGATGTTAGTTTGTGTTATTTGTTAAAATCGGGTACCGGGTTTAATAGAAATAAATGTTCACGAAGTTAACCGGGACAAAATAAAGTCATAATAATGATAAAAATATGTTGAAAATATGTTGGGTACAATTACTGAGTGATCGGGTGATTATTGTTTAGTTTTCACGAAAACCGTCGTTATATTCATAAGCGTACGTTATAAATAAAATAAATTTCCAAAATACTGGGTAACTGAATATTATAACTTTTATGATGTTAAAATAGATATAAAAATATGTCGGGACCATTGTGGGAATATTTAGATATATTCGTCATATATATATTAGTCGGGTGTTAACGTTTATTTAGAAATCGTAATACGTAAAACGTTAAATATACTGAATATAGAAATTTGAAAATCCTAAGAGTGGTATAACATGTAATTGACCTACTGATGATATGCAGACTATTCCTAGTCTGTATGAGATGTCCTTAGTACTAATGAAATGAATTCGCACCTAAATCAATCCGGTTACGCGAATTTGAATACCCGTAAACTAAATTTACGCTGAAATGAGTAATGCAAGTGAATGATGAAAACTTTTCCGGAAATGAATAGTGTTTAGTGAATAGTAATTTTTCTCAGATGTTTCTCAGAATATCCAAATGACCTCGAAAATGATGAATAGTAAAACGATGAATAGTGTATTGATGAATAGTGATTTATGAATAGTAAAATGTCAAAGTTTTGGGAAATGACCTGAAATGATAAGTGACCTGAAATGGTGAATTGTGACAATTACAAAATATCTACACCTTATTTGATCCCCAATCTAAATCTGTCTACAGTTGCAAAGCCTAAGTATGTACATACTAAGGATCTGTCAATGTGGGTTGCCTACAATATTGCGAACATCCTGGACACCAACTAACCCTAGACGCAGATTTCATTGTTGTCCAAAAACAGTATGTATTCACAGTTTAGACATGTCTAGTTGCATTTCATGAAACTATAATGTAGATATGTTTACTTTTAACAGGGACAAGACAGTTGCGGGTTTAATGGGTTTTTTGATCCACCAATGTGTCAAAGATCTGTGCAGATTATTCCAGGACTACTGAGGAGTATCAATCAGGCTCAACAGATGGCAACCACATGTGAAAAAAGAGCCAAAACATTCAAGAACCTTTTATTAATCAGTTGGTTGTTATTTGCTATGTATTTCATGTTAACCTAGACCTCCCAGCTCTTGTTTTCCATTGTTATGCTAGACCTATTATATCTACCACTTTATGGGTTGGCATACTAAATGTATTCGGTTATGGTTATCAATAACTATAATGTTTTCAAACATGCGATAGTGAGTCAAGAACATAACACTTACTTGTTTATACCGACAGTTGACCATGGTTGTGAACGAATTGTGAAATCTGTCTTACAAGCTACCAGGTAACGACTTTATGTTTTAGATAAAACCTAGCCAGTTGTTCACGATATGAAAGGGCAGCCTGAATAGGATCTTATACATCCAACGGTTTGCAATGCGGCAGCCAGTATAAAAAAATACAGGCCCATATACCACAATCTCTGAAAACCCCACCTTGCTTAGGAACTCGCTCAGCGTTCTTAAAGGAAATTTTATACTTTTCGGGCTCGATTCCCTTTTTACGGAAGACATTTGTCTTTTCAAGCACATATGGAAGTTTAACCTGTTTAAAAATTTAACAACCAAATATGACTGATGTATCGACCCTGAAGCATGAACTAATAATGAAAATAACTGATATATATTTTAACAAAATACAGATCATAGAACACATTAACTAGGAAGTGACCACAACTTTTATATTGTCGCAGTTACTACCATACAAGTCTAATTATAACATACATACGTACTACTCGTGCTAACTAGTATATAGAACCATCTTGTTCAGTCAACAGAATCAACGACTCCTTATAGGGCCCCATGTAGAAAGTACCAGCATCTCCTTCAACACAAACATTATGAAACTGTTGTGACCAATGTTGGTAGACTTCTAGGGTGTGTTCAGATTAGAACGGCGTCTCCACCTTAATTATAGGTTCTTCGAAGATGGTGAATCCCAGTAACTTAGGCAACAATGGCTCACATTGGTGAAGTTTAATAAAATCCTTCCTATAAGAGAAGCACCCTCCAACTCTAACATCCTAACACAAAACACGTTGTTGACATATGAGAGGATGTTTCCATGAATAAAAACAGCGCCTCTATGAGCAAGTATTGTGAAAGGAGTTGGTAGATGGACTCTTATACATTCAGGAATCTGGACTTCTAGAAATGTTTGAGTAATCATATCAAACGACATCAGCATGTAACGTTTGTAGGAATCACCATCGGATTCATCTTGAACAATGTTTTCACTAGCGACCCAGAAAATATGTCTACTAATTACTGCTTGCGAGGACCTTTTCAGACGTATCGATTCACGGGGAGTATTTTGCGGTTCTATAGGCCTCCAATGTTTTGTGGCAAATGAAAACATGGTAATGATGAGGCGAAAAATGATCCGTTTTTAGGGGGTCATTTAAGCCCGAATCCGAATTTATTTGATCAAATATTACCCTAAATCGTTCCTTTTGTGATTTTAGGTGTTTGGAGAGTGAATTCTGGAAAAGAAGCCATTTTGGACGTTTTTGGAGCATAAAAGTGAAGAAAACGGCAAAGTACCAAAATTCCATGCTGAAGATACAAGGTGACGGCGTCAAGACCACCATCTTGACGGCGTCAGACATGAAGAATTAAACACCGTAGGTGGTGACGGCGTCAGAAGGCTTCATGACGGCGTCAAAGTGGCAAGAATAAAATACCGTGGGTGGTGACGGCGTCACATAGGCCGTCATAAGTGGATCAAGGCCGTCCGAGGAAGTATTTGGCGGCGAGGTGACGGCGTCACAAGTTACTCTTGACGCCGTCAGCCTGTTTTTCCTATATATAGTTTTCTAGTTTTTTCATTAAAAGGGGAGAAGTTTTGGTGAAACCCTAAAGACGATTTTGGTGCCTCTTTTACAGGTTTTTCAAGGGTTCCAAACCCTTGAGACCTTGCATTGTAATTGAGATAAGTGTACTTTCAATTCAATCAATATGTCTATGTGTTGGTTGTTTATATCTTGTTCTTGTCTCAATTCTACTATGCTAGGCTAGATCTCTTTTGTGTTTGCTTAGATCTAATGAAACCTAGATATTGATTATGTGTTGATTACTTGTCTATTCTTGCTTTGAATGAATGATTTATATGTTAGGCTTAAGAAAACTGGCAGATCTCCAAATGGTAACATGCTTGAACGTCTTAAGAAACATGAACCGAGGCGTACTAGGTCTTTATTGGTTGTATTTAATGCATGAGCCACTGTTTACAATCCCTATAGTTGTGCTGGGTCATGGTGTAGGAGGAGATAAGAGCTCATAGAGTTGGGGAGTTATGTATGCCACCCCACGAATGGTATTAAGGAATACAATCCGTCATTCATACAAGTGTAACAAGTAATTAACATGTAAAAGATATCTAGGGAGTAATGAAGTCTAAGTAAACACAATTTCTCCAATTACTGCTCACAACTTTAGTATAATTAGTTTATTTTCATTTTCATTATTTTATTTTGATTGCATCTTAGTTTTGGGTTAGTTGAATAGCAACTAATTCCGCCCACTCCTTCAAAACCCGAGATTTTATTTGCTTTTATAAAATATAAAAATACAAAAATAATCATCTTTCACCTCTAGAATTATTAATTAGGTTTTCTAATCCTAGCGACACTATTCCTAAGCTGAACGATCAATCCCCCGGTACTTGTCACTATACTATACTACAATGATCAGGTACACTGCCTGGTGGGGGTTGTAAGCTTCTCGAGATCCCTCGAGAGGTAAAGCAAGGTGCGATTCCCACGCATCAAGTTTTTGGCGCCGCAGCCCGGGGAATAGTTATTGTCTAGGTTAGGATTTCTTTTTATTAGGTCTACTTGCTAGATTCCTTTCTAGTAAGATTTTTATTTTTATTTTTAGGTCTTCTTTAGTCTATCTTATTTCTTCGTGCTTTTGTTCGTAACTCTTTACCATCCGACATCATGGAAGGTGGTAACATCTTTGAACCCGTCATCCCACCACAACAAAACCCACCATTAGAACCCCTTAGGCCCCGAACCTTAGGAGAGTATTCCCGACCTAGCCACCAAGGCTACCGAAACACCATTGAGCTCACCGGAGACAATGTGACCCCCTTGCGATCCGACACCATCCGGTTGGTGCAAAGCGGATGTGCATTCCATGGACTTCGTTCCGAAGATCCAAACCAACATCTTAAGGACTTTCTCAAAATCGTAGATTCCATAGACCTAGGTGTTGAAACTAGAGAGACTACCCGTTTACGCCTATTCCAATTCTCTCTACGGGATCAAGCTAGTCAATGGCTTGAGCGTTTACCCGCGGGATCCATCACCACATGGGATGATCTCACCACTCGTTTCCTTGCTCAATTTTTCCCACCGGGGAGAACTACTAAGCTTAGGAATGACATCTTGATGTTCCAACAACGTCAAAATGAATCTCTTTATGAAGCATGGACTCGTTTCAAGGACTTACTCCAAAAAGTCCCTCATCATGGCATAGATCTTTGGCTCCAAGTCCAAATCTTTTATGACCATATCGACATCTCCACGAGGCGAACCATTGACCAATCGGCCGGTGGTAAGCTACGTGATCTTAGTGCGGAACAATCATGGGAACTCATAGAAGATCTTGCTCTCTATGACAACGAAAGTTGGAATGATCCCCGTGATTTGAACAAAACGGTCAAGGCAATATCTTTGCCTTCGAACAATTCATGCACTCCCGACCGTAGGATCATGGAACTTGAAGGTCGAGTCAAGTCTCTTATGAAATCTTATGAAGCTCATAAGCCTTCAAGCCAAGTAAGCAGAATCGCTTCTACATGCAAACTGTGCAATGGCCCTCATGAGACCTACAACTGCATGGAACTTCCAAAACGTGCTTATAACAAATTCACATCATCACACGTAGGGCAGGGTCCTCGAACCTCTGCCGAAGCATATGAGGCATGGAAGGATAAACCTAATTTTAGAGGGTACCAAACACGAAGTGTATCATTCAATGACTCCTCACCACTCACTTGGTCCGAACATTTTCCGTCGCAAAGCACCCCTAGGCGAAGCTGTGAAGATGATTTAAAAAAATTCATTCTTTCTCAAGAACTGCAGCTCACTACACTCGAGACAAATTTCAAACAACAACAGGCTGACGTAAACAACAAGATTTGTAATCTGTTGACTGCTATCAAAGAGCATATTGATAATAAGCCCATTCACGTTGATGAGGTTAAGTCCGCTACCGTCATGAGTCCACCAGCCTCCCCTGTTAAAATCAAAAGTCCTAGCAAGCTATTCAAACATCTATCTCCTAACGAAAAAGGACCTATCAACCCCCCTGGACCAATCCACTTCGTAAACACCATCACCACAATATCAGCTGCAGCACCCAATCCAACCCAACAACAAACTGACAAACTCAGTCAGACAGCGAAGGATGAGACCTCAAAGGTTGACCACGCTTCGGCAAGGAAACCTACCAACTCACCCGAGCAGTGCACCGCGCAGAAATCCGACAAACCGGATGAAAGGAACGAGACATCGGAGGAACAGGAGAAAGACCCAACCATTTTGAGTAAATCTGTTATAGAAGAATCCGAAATTGAGGATGTTATTAGTATAGGTAGCAATCAAACCGAGGAGAGCGGCTCTAAACTTTGCAAAATCTCCTGTACCATTGAGGGAAAGGTCTTAATTGATAGTCATATAAATCCTAGCTTCCCAGTCAACGTAATCCCACTTTCCCTATATCACAAGGCTTTCCCAGAACACACTGCGTGCGAAAGGGTAGTAGAGAGTTTGTCAATTAGGATTGGAGAGCTTGTTTACAATACTGACCTCACCGTGGTTGATGACATGGACCCTCTCACCAATCAAACATTAACCAACCTTGTCCTTGGGATGCCATTCATCAATGAATCGGGAGCAATCCTTGACGAGAAAGATGGTAGTGTATTACTCACCAATGGTGTTAGAACGGTAATTTTTCGTAGGAATGGTAAGGAGGTTTATGAGTATTGTCCCTCCCTTGAGGGGAATCTATATGGGTCAAAGGATGGAGAGTTGACAAAGATCAAACGACGTGATCCGAATAACCTAAAAATCCCTTGCATGATCGGTCATAAGTACTTCGAAAACATATACATTAATGTATTCCTGCTAAAGAATTTCATGTCATTGTTTCATTATAATAATATCTGCAGATGGGGGATGATTTACAAGGGAGAGAAAGTGGTTGGTAAGGATCATGAAATCCAAGTGTTCGTAGGAAATATGGCATTCCCTATGGAGTTCACGATTGTGGACAACATAGAGGACTTTGTTGACCCTAGGCTATCGCAAGTCGTCTTTGGAGCACCCTTTTGTGAAATAACTAAATTGATAGTGGATGACTTGAACGGAATCATGACTTTCACTGACGGGATTAGGAGGATTTCACACCAAACGCCATACAGAAGAAGAGACCTTAGGGAGATAGATTGCGACGGGCTCGATGTGATGAGCTCCCAACTTGCCTTGTGTGATGACGATGTTAGGAGAGGGTGTAGAAATATTTCTGATTTATCTTGTGGGTTCTTTAAGGATGTTAGTAAGCTTGGCTCTAAGTATCGACGGGATGTTTTCGAATTCGAAGATCCGAAGTACTTACACTATGAAAGCGATACTAGTTTAGAAGACGACCTAGAGAGTGGAACCAATGATGAGATCACGTAGTAACCCATGACTTTGAGTCTAGCTACAAGACTCGTAAATAAAGAAAAGCGCTTCTTGGGAGGCAACCCATGTTTTGTGTGTTTTTATTTGTTTGTTTGTTTGTTTGATTTTATTTGTTTCCGTATGCATGTTCTATTTTTATTGTTTGTGGCTCATGTTTCAAAGTAAAATGTGGAAATACTTTATTATGTTGTTTGGCCTAGTCTTAACTTCAACCTAAAGGTATTTTTGCAAAAGATAAGTGTAAGGGGAAACCCCAAATATGTTTTTAAGAAACAAACCGATCATGATTCTCCACGATAATAAATGAACATGTATATTCGTATTTGTTAGAGTCAAATGCTTGTATTGAGTCATAATGAAGTTTTGCAGGATTTTCCAGGAAGTAGGACGAAGTTTTTCCAGAAATTTTCCGGAAACTTAACATAAGAATTTCTGCAGGTCACTTCTGACAGCGTCACGAGTTTACTCTTGACGGCGTCACGTGTAAAAATCTGGAAATTTTACCAGTTTTGTTTTTCTAACGGAGTCTTATGGTTTTTGTGAATTATTAAGTTTTATAATCTCCAGGAAATCTGCAAACATTCATTCCACAAGCATTATATCTTTAATTGTTTTGTTTTTATTCCTAAGTCTGGAATTACATCTAGTTGTGAGTTATCTTTGTTCGGGTTGATGCTTTGGGTTTTTGTCTGTTTTCTCAGGATTTACAGGTTATGTATGACAAGAAGATGATTTATATTCTGGAAGGGAAGCTTTGATTGTTCATTTTCTTGGAGGAAGATTTAACCTGACCACCTTATTATCCATACCGAGCGAATCAGGGGAGTATTTGATTTTATTCTTTTTACTTTTTCACTTTTACATTCTTTACTTGAACATTGGGGACAATGTTCATCCTAAGTGTAAGGGGAGGGTAAAAAGATGATACCTTACATACACACTTTCGCTTGAGTTTGTTTGTTCAATGGTAGATGTGTAATAAAACTATGAGAAATACTTGTTAGTGTAATTTTAGCGCCAAATTTAAAATTTTTTACAACATTTAGGAGTGAAACTTTAGCCATAGCAAGCGTCTCATGGATAGGAGATTGTATGACTAGCACATAACCGTATATTCAGAAAAATTTTCCACCAAAAAATGTGAGGTTCGCCTTTAGATTTGATAGGAAAAGCATTCATTATTAGTGCTTATGAGTGTACCGGTAGCATTTAGATTCTAGAACTTGCGTTAGTGATACATCCCGAGACCGCTAGTGAGACTACATTCGTGTGGTAGGATTTACTACATGATAAGAGGCATTAGGATCACCGTTGTGTTAAACCCGTATCATAATTACTTGACCATTTAAGTCATATTACTTGGCTAGTTAAGTCAACTAATTTTTCCCACACCCTTAGCGTTGTACTCATTTTTAGTACACGAAACCCCTAGTACACCCCTCCGAGCCTATCTTTTCGTTTCTAACTTTAAGCATCTTACTTAAAGGAAGAATTTGTTACACCCCACTTAAATGTACACCCAAATCGCCTTAGCCTTCCGTGTATGCGCTCATTTTTAGTGCATTATTGCTATTTGTTAAACCCTAAGTTAACTTTCTAATTGATTACATGGTTGCTAAGTCGAGTCATATCCTTGTACATATTGTTTTGGGACGATTGGGACTCATGGGTAAGTACTTATTTTATGGAGTAATAGGGAAGAACAACATATATTACCCTCATATGAACGTTAATCTTAAAAGTGCTCCAAGTGTTTTGATTTTCTTAATTCGAGTCATTAGAATAGTTTAATGTAAAGTATGTAAAGATTCAAGTGTAAGGGGAATTCTCATCCCCTATGATGTATTATTTTGGATGGTAGGGTAAGAATGTATGCAAAAAAAAAAAAAAAAAAAAAAAAAAAAAAAAAAAAAAATCGAAAAAACAAGAAAAAGAAAAAAAAAAAGAAAAAAAAAAGAGAAAAATCATACGGACTACCATCCCGTTTTCATTCTATGTTCATTTTATGTTTTTGTTATTTTTCATTTATTAGCTTAAGTCGAGTCTAGTCTTGGCTTAGCAACACCATCTTGTACATGTAACTAACTAAGATTGTTAACTCGCCACCAGTAAAACTTCCTTTATCCAACAAAACCGTGTAATTCATATCCCTACACCTAACGTTATAACCCTTTAAAAGACCTCTTTGATAGTTTATCCTAGGTGCTTACGCCATGTGGTGGAGGTTTGATCCTTTCCCAAGCCTATGGTAATCTATTTTGCTATGACAGGTAGTGAGAGATATCTTCCATTTCCATAATGTTATATTACTTTATTACACCCGAGAGATGTGAGTATCTAAACACTATTTGTGAGGTGCTTGTGTATGACCTCCGTGCTTGTCTATTGGTCTTTAGTGGAACGATTATTTGTTGTAATTACTTTTATATTAGTGTTAAATGACCCCTAACTTGTCTTTTGAGTAGAATAAAAGCTCATTTGCTTGAGGACAAGCAAATCTCAAGTGTAAGGGTATATGATGAGGCGAAAAATGATCCGTTTTTAGGGGGTCATTTAAGCCCGAATCCGAATTTATTTGATCAAATATTGCCCTAAATCGTTCCTTTTGTGATTTTAGGTGTTTGGAGAGTGAATTCTGGAAAAGAAGCCATTTTGGACGTTTTTGGAGCATAAAAGTGAAGAAAACGGCAAAGTACCAAAATTACATGCTGAAGATACAAGGTGACGGCGTCAAGACCACCATCTTGACGGCGTCAGACATGAAGAATTAAACACCGTAGGTGGTGACGGCGTCAGAAGGCTTCATGACGGCGTCAAAGTGGCAAGAATAAAATACCGTGGGTGGTGACGGCGTCACATAGGCCGTCATAAGTGGATCAAGGCCGTCCGAGGAAGTATTTGGCGGTGAGGTGACGACGTCACAAGTTACTCTTGACGTCGTCAGCCTGTTTTTCCTATATATAGTTTTCTAGTTTTTTCATTAAAAGGGGAGAAGTTTTGGTGAAACCCTAAAGACGATTTTGGTGCCTCTTTTACAGGTTTTTCAAGGGTTCCAAACCCTTGAGACCTTGCATTGTAATTGAGATAAGTGTACTTTCAATTCAATCAATATGTCTATGTGTTGGTTGTTTATATCTTGTTCTTGTCTCAATTCTACTATGCTAGGCTAGATCTCTTTTGTGTTTGCTTAGATCTAATGAAACCTAGATATTGATTATGTGTTGATTACTTGTCTATTCTTGCTTTGAATGAATGATTTATATGTTAGGCTTAAGAAAACTGGCAGATCTCCAAATGGTAACATGCTTGAACGTCTTAAGAAACATGAACCGAGGCGTACTAGGTCTTTATTGGTTGTATTTAATGCATGAGCCACTGTTTACAATCCCTATAGTTGTGCTGGGTCATGGTGTAGGAGGAGATAAGAGCTCATAGAGTTGGGGAGTTATGTATGCCACCCCACGAATGGTATTAAGGAATACAATCCGTCATTCATACAAGTGTAACAAGTAATTAACATGTAAAAGATATCTAGGGAGTAATGAAGTCTAAGTAAACACAATTTCTCTAATTACTGCTCACAACTTTAGTATAATTAGTTTATTTTCATTTTCATTATTTTATTTTGATTGCATCTTAGTTTTGGGTTAGTTGAATAGCAACTAATTCCGCCCACTCCTTCAAAACCCGAGATTTTATTTGCTTTTATAAAATATAAAAATACAAAAATAATCATCTTTCACCTCTAGAACTATTAATTCGGTTTTCTAATCCTAGCGACACTATTCCTAAGCTGAACGATCAATCCCCCGGTACTTGTCACTATACTATACTACAACGATCAGGTACACTGCCTGGTGGGGGTTGTAAGCTTCTCGAGATCCCTCGAGAGGTAAAGCAAGGTGCGATTCCCACGCATCAGGTAACAAACCATTTGCCGTGTCTGGTTTTAGGTAAAGAAATATGTAGAACAGTAGGATCCAGATTTTTGGGAGAAACACCAAAGCCAATAAAAGATTTACGACCACTTTTATTTCTTAGCCAGTTTGGGACCATTAACCCAACAGATTTCCTTAATGATGGGTTCCAAATCACAATGCTCTTATAATAAGAATGAAAACACCAAACTCCTTTACTTGTACCGACTGGTGTAAGGTCAATGTAAGGGAAGTTCATAAAGTCAAAAGATCGGGGGAAAGAAGGAACTATTAAATTTAGTGGGAGTAAGGAAAGATCGTCATCAACCAAATACAAGTAACCAAAGTGACCATGGTCATAGGTTAAAGTAAAATGATAGGTATCACTCGCACGAGCTCTGTAGCCAATAACGAAGTTTTAACTGTCTATGCAATTCTTCCAGCTTTTAGAGACGGTTCGGAACTGAAGTAAAGCCTTTACGGGAAGTATGTTCATGATGGAAACTTGTATTTCGAAAGGTATGTAGTCGGACATTTTTGGAGTTTAAGTTAGTTATGTGAGAGTTGGGTTTTGGAATCAGATTTTATTGTAAAAGAAAAGAAAAAATGTTTGGAATCAGGTTTTATTACAACAAAGAGTAACAGGCAAGCTTAAGGGCCGCATAACAAGAATAGTTTAAAATAGGAGATCATTTATTTTAGTCACCCACCTTCATAGGTTAGCCCTAGTTCTATTTATGTCAACTTTGCAGTTCAATAAATAACTTTTTGTTCACAGAATAACTAATTTACTAACACATTATATAACTTGTTAAACGAGTTAGTATTACCTTTAAGCAATCCCGCAGCTTTACATACCATGAACGCCATTCGGTTTTGTGTGTCTCACTGCTGTCATAAAATGTAACCAGACCAGTGCGAATATCAAACTGTGCAACAAGCCAGTGGCTGAACGGTTCGTTAATAGGAATTAAAACCTACACCGATCCAAATAGTACAATGGGGTGTGTTAATATGTGAAATCATTCTGGTAAAATACAGACTACCATCGTACAGTTAGTATAATGAAAATTGTAATAATCACACATGGTACGTAGGTGAAAGCATCAAACATTCGCCTGCTCAATATCAGCCCATGGAATACTGTATGTTTTCCCGTTAGCATACCAAAGTGGCATGGAGTTTTGTAGGAGTAGTTGAACAAAGTAGCTGCTAACCATTGCCCAGTTAGCATTTCCAGGTCTTATGTGCCACATGTACCTCACCCAGAGTTCTATGTGCTATTCAGAAAACAAACACAATTAGGTGGGTTAAAAGAAAAACAACACATACATTACAGTAATGTTACTTTATTTTGTTAATTAATACAGTTAAATAAAGAGTTTATGTATGTTTAATAACCTCATCCATGATCCAACCTCTTCTAGGTGGATCTAAGCAAACTAAACTTTCCCAGAACCTACGGTCAACGCGAACATCTTCACACCATGGAAACTTACAATAAAGCGGTCTAGTCTATCCTAGAAAGAAATCATAATCCTCACTTAAATGAACTGTGTTCATAGTAGAGTTACATCGACTAAGGTCCTGTATAAAATAAATAATCATGTGAGTGTACAACAGATCAACTTAAAACATGCATCATCTGAAGGACATAAATTGGAATGCAAATGTAAATATATGAAACTACTGTTTTATACCTCTTCCCAAGGTTCAACATCTTTGAGTAAACCAGTCATATTTGGATCTGCAATGGCGTATGGTCTTTTCCTATTAGACTTAAGATATTTCTCTGACCAATAATACAATGATACGTCCCGGGAACCATCCGTCCACTTTGTAGGACCTAACCGCTGCCTGTACCTTCTCATATGAGCTGAATTCATAAACACTCTTGAACTCTTCATCTTCTCAGCTTCAATAGTAGCCTTCCTTTCTTGTTCGGCTCTAATCTTTTTTTCCTCCTCAAACCGCAATCTATTCTCCTCTGCCAATATCTTTTCTTCTTCGACACGCCATTTTTCTTCATCATCCAATATCAACCTTAATTCAACTTGGAGAAAACATTCCTGTCAACAATGTAGCTATATGCATAATACGAATGGGAAAGTGGTATGCTAATTGTTTAGAGATTGGTTCAGTAAATTTCCTGAACAAGAGCGTCATCAGGGTCAACTTCATTGGTGGACGAAATCAATTCAAGGAAGTCATGATTTAGTTTGTCACATAACTCAGCACTTAGGTTGCGGAAAACGTCATTAAACTCCAAATTATCCTGTGCAAATGAATATACTTAAAGGTTTAAGCCATATGTGAATGAATGGTAGTGGTAGCAATTAAAAGTGTATGCAAAATTATATTAATTGTTACCGAAACACCCCCAATTTTTCTCACGTCCGAGAACCTGCAAATTAATTAGTAAAATGGTTATACATACTTAACACAAACTAGGGGATTAAGATTCGTATATTGCAATTTAGTTACGGACATTACCTGAATAATAGCTTCAAGTTTGAAGACACGGACATTCAATTTGCTAATCACATTATCCTTAAGCCTGATCTCGTTCTTAATATTAGTCTCAGTCCTGTCAACAATTGGTAAGTCACTACAGCGGATACGACCACACTTGCGTGCTGCAGCACACTTTTGTAGATACACATCGTAAGGATGTGACTTTATTGCGGGAGCCCTAGGTACATACTCCATTGAAGATTCCCGAAAAATTATATACCAATCAGATTGCTGCTCGGATATAGTAGGTTTGAAATCATAAATAACCTTCGAGTCCTTGACAATATAAGCCATTAATAAGATTTGTAGATATGAAAATATATGACAATACAAGCAAAAGATACATAATGAATACCTTTCCGAATAAGAAACCATAATCTGATCATTTGAAAATGTGGTTCCGGGACCACGCTAATCCCCTTGGTGTCACATCTGGAACCTTATTCCACCATTGTTTGCTGCTTTCAAAAGACTCCAAAATCCATATCTATGCATAACATAACGTTCAATAAAAGTAAGTAAACTAAAATTACAAGCATTCACCTTGATTACATGTATATTGATTCACTAACCTTGAAAGCCCAAACAAAACCAGACAGCGTATACGAGGGAATATAGTTCCTAGAACTGTTTAGGCCATGCAGGTGAGATTATTTTTTCTTTTGTACTGCATTTAGCATTTGGTCATACAAATGACGCCAGATATGCTCACCCCATGGAAAAGCATTCCACTCTTCCAGGTTTTCAACCAACCTCATCAACGTGTCTTCAACATGATCCGTAAACAAATGACCCATAAGAACCACCTCTAACAACAAAAGCAGACATACACGAACTGCGTCATCATCAGAAAGCTTACTAAACAACTCTTCATCCTCAATGACACTTAAAAGATCTAAGTTGGAAACTTTTACACCTGCCCTGTTTGGAAATACTCTTGATAGAATTTTAACCTCTCCGGAAGTAAATAACCCAAATGAGACATTTCCAAAATGAAATCCCGTTATAAGTGAAAACTAGGGTCGACCAAAATGTAGACTGTGACCTTCAACAGAGTATACAAGCGGCATATCATAATGATGATCATCTACATGTGCTTGTTTTTGCAGGATATAATCAATCACATGCGGTTCATGCTCAAAAAACTTGAGATCCAACCATTTTCCAAAGCACGTCATCATAAACATTTTCCTTCTCTTTTTATTCAATTTTTCTTTAACTAAACACAAGTATTTCAACTTGCTTCTGATTAGGACCTTTGCTTCATATTCCTATCGGGAAAAAAAATGACGTGTTCATAAAAGCTAATAAAACTGGAAAACAAACACCATATAACACATATAATTGATTCAGAGTATTGGAAATTCGTAAACTAATTACCACACAACTCTAAGTGATTACGAGTAGTCCTATAAATGATCAGTAGACAATTGTACTTTGAAAAGTCACTCGCTACCTCATTCACATGACAAGGCGTTGAGTAGTCCCACTATATAATCAATTACTGTTGGTGCGCTTGATATTGGTCAATTTTTTGACCTACGAACATACCTAAAAATTATGAGCAACATCAACCGCCCAAATACTAGTAGCGACGAGTAGTCCTATAAATGATTAGTACACAATTGTACTTTGAAAAGTCACTCGCTACCTCATTCACATGACAAGGCTTTTTTTTTTCCATAACGGCTGCACAAAACAAACACTATGCACAAACGTTGTCATGAGAATGAGTTAGCGAGGGACAGTTCAAAGTTCAAATGTATACCAGTATAGTAACCTAAGGTTAACAATAGAAAGGATGAAGGAGTGTGGAATGTCAACAACAATACCCACTATATAATCAATTACTGTTGGTGCGCTTGATACTGGTCAATTTTTTTTGCCTACGAGCATACCAAAGGTTTTATGTATCGTCTTTGTAAGCATTCGATTAAGGTGTTATGTATCATCGTAGTAAAGATTAAATTAACAATAAATAGCGTAGATAGTTAACAAATCATAAGAAACATTGCATTAATGTACGTACAAGCATGTTACAAAATGGGCTGATAACACAGCCTAACTTGAAAACCTACGCTAATACAACCATACACCAAGCAAACTTAAAGCTTCACTCTAGAAACAAAGACCAAACGCTTCACAAAAGAGGACCATGAATGACAGAAGATGCACAAGAGAGCACTACTGCAGAACCATTCACTGGTTCGAATGGTTCTGGTTGCGCATCTTCACCACAAAGGCAATCTTCCTCATTATCTTGATCTGGATCTCATTCCTGGCACTCATAAGCATCCTGCAACGGGTGAGATCAACATCCTGTTGTTGCCTGAGAACCTGGGCACTCTCATATGCAATGACTGATCCTGTCAACCGATTCAGTTCGCCTATGTACTCAGCCCTATCCTGAACCCGGAGAGACAACTCAGATGCCAAGGCGTTCAGGTTACCCACAAGAGCAAAGTCCTTTGCATTTTCACGCTCAAAGAGCGTAATCATCATATCCCTAAGGTAATGAGAGTTGGATGCACGGACCAGCTCAGCTAGCCTGGTCTCTTGAGGTTAGCTTGCATGTGGGTGCATTGGAACTGGTCGTAACACTTGAGGTTGGTCTTGAGGTGGGTGCATTGGAGTTTGTTGAGGCACAAATGTTATGGATGTTGTTTCAAATGTTTGAAGCTGGTTTTGTTGGGGGTCATTTGCCATTGTGTTGGATTTGTTAAAGACTTATTTCTTCTTAGTGAAGTTTACTACTTTTATGATATGCAACTTAGACTCTTTGGCACCCTATATATAGTAAAAAACTAATGATAAACTAATACTACACACCCTTCTATTAATGATACTCTACAGTTGGGTCATATCAGAGTTCTTAATAAGGATAGGGAACTTAAATGTGCATCAGGTTGGGCTTTGAGAGGGTAACAACAATGTCAAATCACAATTAAACACATCAATATCTAGTCTTGTTACAAACTTGGCTACTACACACTTGGTCATCATGTTTGACTTGTTTTAGACTTATGTCTTCTGAAGGAAGTTTACTACTTTTGTGATATGCAACTTACACTCTTTGAGATGCTTTATATAGTTTAAAAACTAATGATAAACTAAGACACAAACCATCCTATTAATGATACTCTACATTTGGTTCGTATCAAAATTGCTACTTATGACAGGGGACTTAAATGTGCATCAAGTTGGGTTTTGAGAGGGTAAGAGCCATGTCAAATCACAATTAAACTCACCAATCTCCATTTGCAATGAATAAAACATATTTTAATTGCTTAAATCAGATGTCTGTACAGTTGCATTCAAGCTAGGCTTATTTTCAACTTGGCCACTTCACACACTACCAAAAAAAACTATAAAATTAAAATGAAACATATATTCATACAACATACCCAATCTAAACCAACTTACATATACAAACACATTCACACTCAAGACACACGATTACAACATAAACATTAACAAAATAACCACAAAAAACAGAGCAACTATTTAAACTAAATAAAAACCCACATCATGCAACTTACACTTTCACAGAGCTGCAGAGTAATGATCATAAAAAGGACAATACTAATTACTACTCTCAATCTAATCCAAGTTAATTAAATAAATGATAAAAAGGACAATACCATTATACAACATACGCTTTCACACTTCCAACCATACAACTTGCTAATACACTGTATAACCCTAAGAATAGCCTAATCCATATACAAAAAATTAACTAAGCAAAAGGATAAATGTTAGATTCTATTAAACCGTAGGCATGCAAACTACTACCAATCAACTCAGACGGTCGTTGAGCAATTACCTTGGGAACCCACATCTTTTCAGTTGTTGTTGTAATGTTAACGATTAGATAAATAACTAATCCAAAAACGGCTCTAAAGGTTTTTTATGATTTTTGTCGTTTGAGTTGCAAGGTTAAAGAGTTGTGGGAAGCGTATCTAAGAAGAAGGTAAAATAACCTCTACAGTATTAAGTGAGGGGGAGTAGGGGGACTAGTGTACTCAACACACTACATATCTATTTATTAAATAAATATTTTCAAATTTCAATTAAAATTTTAGATTTTGTAATTCAAAATTTAAAAATTTTGAATTTTTGTTTTGAAATTTTACCACCAAAACATCAAATAGTTACAATTTTGTTTTTAATTTAATATTAATTTAGTGCATACTAAAGGGAGTAGTACTCAACACACTACTTAATATTATATTATTTGTAAAGTACAAAGCGCATAACAAAGTACATATGTCAAATCGAATTTAATATAGTTAAAATTTTTTACTTAATTTAATAATAATTTAGTGAGGAGTACTCAACACACTACTTAATATAATTTTATTTAAAAAGTACAAAGCGCATAAAGTACATATGACAAATTTGCATAATAATACAAGTCGCAATACATGCTATTACACATGTCAAATCGAATAAACTTTTGTACATTTCGCATAAAAGGTACAAATACTATTACAAATGTCAAATCGAAATATATTGTACAACTTGCATAAAAAAATAATGAATATTTTATTTGCAAAAAATAGTACAAGTTGCATAATAGTACAAGTCGCAATACATGCTATTGCACATGTCAAATCGAAAAAAAATTTGTACAGTTTGCATAAAAGGTACAAATACTATTACAAATGTCAAATCGAAATAAATTGTACAAGTTGCATAAAAAAATAATGTATATTTTATGTGCAAAAATTGTATAAGTTGCATAATAGTACATTTACACATAGTACTAGTTTTAAGAAAAAGGACACTTACACAAGTGTACTTGGGTCTTACATACACTTACACACCTGTACTTGATTTTGGGGCAAAAATGGCCATATGAACATAATGGCATAAAACGCATAAGTCGAATTGGGGCAAAACCTTATACTCGAAGTCGCATGGGGCTAGACTTAAAGCATGGTCAATTTCATGGGGCAAATACTCATTTATCCCTTATATTTATGTGCTTATTAATAGTAAGAAAATTAGATGTTCATTTGTTGTGGCCGAAGTGAATTGAGGCTGATGCTTCAAATTTAACGTAAATGTAGTGAAACATATTAACGAAAATTTGACCGTAGAATTATAGGTCTAAGTTGGTTGAATCCGGAGGAAAATGACTTTATAGAGTAGATGTAATATTACATAATTATCATTACTAACTATAAAACCAGTAATTTTTTCCGAATTGCATGTTAATACTATCGAGCAATATGTTGAAACCTGGGTCAACCCAGCCGGTTCAACCAGTCGGACCGGTACCCATCCACAAAAACGGGTAAAAAAACCCGGGTTTTTAAAACTGGGTTAACCGGTTAGAACCGCGGGGTTTTGAGTGACCCGGGTCTTGAAACCCGTCCGGGTTTGGTTTTTTTCAATTACTTTAAAAAAAATCGGGTTGACCCAGCGGTCGAACCGGTTGACCCGGTGCCCGATGACTCAACCGGGTCGATTTCAAACCCGGTTTTTTATATATTGCTATAGAGAGTGTTTGAATGTGCTGTAAATTATTGTCCAAGTTGGAATAGTTAGTAGTCTTTCAAAATGTAAATTTTGGTATTGACGTTTTGATATATTAGGACTAAGAAGATACTTAAATTTAAAGAAAAATTACTTTTTAGAGTTGATATAAAGTTAGATTTGATTAGAGGGTGTTTGGAAATGCATATTGTGTTGTTAAAAGTGAAAATACATATCGAAGTGTTTGGATTGCTATGAGCTTATGCAATTATCACATTGGTAGGTGCTTATTTTGAAGAGCTTATAGAGCGTAAGCTGAAAATTTGCAATCCACAACCACCCCTTCTAATATAATTTTGTGGCAATTGTCAATTTGGAGTTGCGCATTGATACACTTTTTTGATGTTCAAGGTTTTAATTATAGTTGCCGTTGGCAAATAATGGAAGTTTGTTTATCATGATGTATATACGTATAGAGGTATAAATGACTATTGGTATGTTTGGCTAGTTGCTTAGTGGCTAAAGATGTGTTTATTCTTTGTATCTATTTGTTTATCTTGTTTTTAAGTGGATTTCATAGTTTGTAACTTTGTCTGAGCTTGTCTTAGACCTGATGATGTCTTCGTATACTGAATTTCAGTCTCTAAAGAAGAGGAAGAGGGATCTCCGGAAAGCTTCCCCGTTGAACCTGTTGACCCAAGTATCTTTTTTGAAGAAGATGGAAAAATATACGGTTACCAAGGCTTAAAGGTATATATCATTATTATCCAACTTATCGATATTTAAGTTATTTAATAAGTGGTTTCTGGCATATGCTACTCATATATTATTGAGGGTCTTTGCACTTGTATAAATGTCAAAAAAAAATAAATAAGTAAATAAATAAATAAATAAAAAATAAAAAAAACACCATAAAGTGTTATTGTTATGCATTACTCAATAAATTATATTTGCTATGTTAGTGCATGCATAGTCAAAGATACTGGATCATCATTATTCATAATCTTTCTATCGTTTGAAGAAATTGTGTTTTGGTTTTTAGTATTAATGTTAAAAATTTAATGCAGATCACTGTCTGGATCAACAGCATATCATTTAAAGCATATGCTAATATTTCTTTTGAGAGCACATCTGATGTAAGTACACATCATGTACTATTTTTTTAATCGTGTTTCCGTTCTTTAATGACTGATTTCTGTACATATAAATCTGACTATTCAATGGTTGATATTGTATGTCACTGGTAAAGGCTGGGAAAGGAATCACGGATCTTAAAACTTATCTTCAGGTGATCATCCTACACATCTTTTGCATGTTGGTTGTCATTTGTGTGTAGTAGGGCAATGCTGAAACCATCTCATTTTCTTTTGTGCAGAATGTTTTTGCAGATAATCTTGCTGAGACAAAAGATGACTTCTTCAAAACGTTTTCCCCAGAAAATCAGTATATCAAGTATGTAAAGTGTCTCCGTGGGATAATTAATTTGATTCCTATCACCCTTTTTATTTTGGTATCTTGGTTGATTTTTGATGCTTGTCGATGTACAGATATATGATTTCAGATGGGAAAAATACTTCAGCCATCTGTGAATAGCAAGGGGTTAAAGGATTCAAAAGCAGATGAGCTTGGGTGCGTATTACACTTACCATTTACATGAAAGGTCATGCCATGTTTACCACCATTTCTGATTCACATTTTACAGAGCAATTAATAAAGGTCTTTAGTGTATGTCTAATTGAAAAGTCGTGTTTTATTTGCATGTATCATGTTTTAAAATGTTGAGATCGATGCAGTAGCTCAATCCTATCTGTTATGATTAGGTTGTCTGCGTCGAGGGCGAATCTATGGATCTTCTTTACTGTAGATTGGTACCACTTGTTCTTCACCTTGTTGGTGGTAACATTCAGCTGCTCTCGGTTAATAAATAAATATGTGGTTTTGCATGCTTATCTGCATATATTAGAGCTAAATTCTCCATTTCAACTGTTTCTGTATCAAGTAGCAATCCCATTGATGTTACTGATCCCGACTGGCAGGTGTACGGATCTTCTAGTTGAGAAGAAAAGTGATCAGCAGGACATTGCATAAAAAAGTGCTTGGTTTTGCAGCCCTTTACCGGTTCTTCCATTACTCTGACAGCCACCGGTTGAGACTTGGTCAGGTATATTCCCTGTTTTATGTTCTCCTTAAGCCTTTCTGATCAATTTCATAATTGCCCTGGCAAAGGGGGTGGGTCAGACAATGGGCTAAAATGGGTAACTTTATAGGAAGGATGAAAGGAGTTGGGTTGGGTAGGGCTCACACACCTAATAAAGCAGTTCTAAACTAACGAATCAGTTTGCTCTAATAAAACAGTTCTTTAGGCTGTAAACTAGAGGTGGCAATATCAACCCATTTACTCCGTATTTTTTATCTTTCCATTTGGCCGTCTGCGTTTTTTGCTGATTTTTAGTTGTCGGGTGGGATTGTTTTGAAAGGTACTTGGGTTTTGCAAGCTGGGTTGTCATTGTATACTGTATAGTGATGAGTTTGCGTTTAAAAGGTGTGGTAAAGTGGTGATTGTTCGTGGTGAGGGAGTGCTGATGTTAACTGTGTTCTTGATGAGGATAGATTGAGGGGTATGGCGTTGATGAATTTGTTGTTTGTTGGGCATTTGATTGTGGTATTGATATTGTGTTTTGTGATAATGGGATTATTGAATCGTAATTAGTTGCCTCAGCCCTCTATTAGATCAATCCGATGAGCTTATAATGAGTTATGTTTTCCAAATATCGTTATAATCGGATGGATTGTGTTTTTCATATTTTGTCCGGTGGAAATTAGCTTTCTTTGCTCAACTGCTTTTGTGTTCTTCCTAGAGAGCATTACATACTGTATTTGTTTCATGTTGCAGAAAAATAGACGACAGAAGAAGACATGTTGTGCTTCATCACGAACTACAGGTTTCTATCTAACCACTCGATCCCAAATTTTCATCATATGCCAGCGTTAAATTTGCTACTCTATTTTTGACACTAGACTCCCATATTAACTTCAATGGTCGAATGAGTCATATTCATGTTATAAAACGAGCATTCCAAAAACAATACTTTAGTGGGACTTTAATGTACTATAATGAATCTATTCTCTTAAGACACAACTCCATATCCTAAGCTAAATACAAATATGTTGTTTCTACACAACATTTGAAGGAGATGATTAAAGACTTCATCGAGAAACAAACAAAAGGATGATGCACAAACTTGATTCTGAACAACATTTGGAAAAACAGGAAAAACAAAGTGAAATGTTTTAGTTATAAACCTTTGTGGCTTTCATCCATTTTACTACATTGCAGACGTAAATGAAATTTCAGATTTTATCCATTTTACTACGTACATTGCAGATGTTACCAAGTACCACCCAAGGAGGGTTTAGTAAACTCAACGAATATTATACAAAATGACCCTAAATAAATGTTACTGAATCTACAGACTTTGGGAAGAAAAATTAAATTATGAAGGACTCAACATAATTGAACCTAAAACTTTAAAATGCAATGTTTTATCATGACAAGCATCTATGAATTTTAATAATAAAAAAATTGATGGATGACATGTGCGCTGACGAGTTTTGATTTACTTTTTAATGAATTCATGATAAACGCTTATACTTTTATAATCAAGTAAACAAGGTCTACGATCAATTAAATACAACATTGAGACTTTAACATGTCTAGGGAATATTATACAGGTAGACACAATTGAAACTTTCAAATAAATGACTCTATAAGATATCAAGTGTCTTGATACTCATTTCATATTCAATCATGAATCATAAAAAAGTTGTAGGTTGTAACAATTGATTTAAAAAACAAATTAGTATCTAACTAATGACACCCGCGAGATGACTAATTAATAATATTTTATTGCTCGCTGACCAATATTTTAATATTAATTAAGTAATTAACAACAGATTAGAAAAATATGTTCACATGTTTTTGTATTGCCTCTGACTCTTTCCCATTCTCACATTCATACGCAACCCATCCTAGTCTTTGATTAAATGTAACAGAGCCTTTTTAGCCAATGTGTTGTTGTAATCGAGTGCAATTCCAGTAAGTTTTTTAAAATGAAAGATCTAAGACAAAATCTCACTTCACGAGCTTGTACTTTTGTGGTATCTAGTTTATGTTGATACCTCAATTCAAGAAAATTCTTGTTAGTTTCCCAAAAAGAATTCATTGATCATTTCTCAAGTTTTTGGTAAATGTAATACTCTCTTGGTTTCATAATAAGTGTTCACCTAGTAGTGGATAAAAGTGAAAAAGTTTAATTTTTTTTTCTAAATGTCTGCGAACACTTATTACATGACGGAGATCATTTGGATTTGTTATTACAATGAATGTACACTGAGCATTGGCGGAACTATGTAGGGGCAGGGGAGGGTCCCGGCCCCACCAAAATTTCTGGCACATAGTGTAAATATTATAAGTTTTAGGTGTAATTTAGTTGAGGTTACAAACAAATCTCCTACTCCCTCCCAAAATTAAAAAAATAAATAAAATAAAATAAAAAATAAAAAATAAAAAATTGGCCCTCACAAAAAATATGTTCTAGTTCCGCCACTGGCTTGGAGAATAGGTGGCTAAGTGCTATAATTCACCAAAAGGGGCTTGGGGTTCCAATCATGACAATGTCAACCTTCTGATATGAAGCAAAACAATCTATAATACCATAGTACATTAGTATTAGTGGTTTAGTTCGATAGAGTTGTTGGGTTTCCTAAAGCCCCGGGTTTGCTTTCTGCTAGAATTTTTCTGATCATTAGAAAAATTATAATTAGAAACTCTTTCAAAAAATTATTAAATGATAAGAAACAGGTATGAATCGAGCTTTGAGGCATATTCTCATTGGCTATTAACTAGTATAAACAAACGCTATGATTAACAAATAAAAAACAAAGTTTACTACAATTGTGTGTGAACAAATAATTGTATATAGTTATTTTTTTATAATATCGTTCCGACAAACAATTTTCGAGACTTGCATCTAAATAATTAACTTTTTAATTAAATCTTCACTAAAAATCTTATTCTCTCCGTATCAAAGTAATTGTCCGTAGACAAAAACCGAACAGTTAAAAAAAACATGATTATCATGATTTAATAACAGTTTTATCCATCATTAATTAATTAATACTGTAACTTCAATAATGACTACTTCTTCCAACTAGAGTATATTTTATTCTAATTTTAGTAGTATACAATTAACTTGGGTTAACCTTAATTGAGAACATGGACATAGTATGAGACTAAAGGGGTAATAAAAGAGAACAATCAACTTGCGATAACGTGTCTTACTAACTTAAAGATGTCTTAATAGTTAATTTTATTTTCTGTATTGACAATGATGGCTTGAGCATCATCTGCCTCATTAACGTATCTAACTATGCATGTTTTACTGTGTTGCTTATTCATTGCACCAACATCAATAACCACAACTATGTATTTTGATAATATAAAAAGAAACTAGAAAGCCTCAATGCAAATATATGGGGGCATATCCTTAATCTTATAGTTTTTCACATGGGTTGTCTTTTATTCAAACAAGATTTACTTTAGAAAAGACTAATGCAAAAATAAGTAAAACGGTAAAGATAGCAAGTATTATAAAGACTAATAGAATAAGCAAACGTGCAATAGATTCATTGGATGCCAGCTTGCATCTTATAAATTTATTAGTGTTGAATATTGATCGTGTCTTATAGACTTTCTAATTTTAAATGTAATTGTAGAACATGATTATCATATATACATCATGGTTGATCATGTTGTATAGTTAATGTCATAATCTCCAGCTCATTTTGCAGTTAGACAAAATGTTACAAAACCCACATCTTGATTTTCTTTAAGTATCACCATCAACCCCATGATTTTACTAAGTGATGCTTCTAGTATATAGTTTATGAAAAAAAAAAAATTTATAGTAAATAGGGTGTAGTAATAAGACTGATATAATGTTGCGTGTTTAACATATACAATCTTGACAATTCTAATGATGATAACAATGATAGTTTAAAATTTGGAATGTAAGACCTTTGAAAGAGTTTGCGTCCGTGTAAAAAAAAAAAGCCAGATTCGCATCTAATTATTTACACATTTGATGACTATATAAATATTGTAGTAGCTATTTGGCCAATATTCTAATATTAATTAGATTATTAGTAGTTGATTAAAGAAACTTGTCCGCATATTATTATGAAAGATTTACATCCAAGTCTCACATTAAGATCTTGTACGTAGTCTTGTGGGATCCAGTTCATATTGATGTTTCATTCATGTTTTTAACCAAGTTTAGTGTTTTGCCAAAAAGAAATTCTTAATGATTTGATAATATTCTAGTAAATACTCCGTATTATACATTTTTGGATTAGTAACATGCAAAATTCATAGAAATTGTACCATTACACTAGACAACTTTGACTTTATAAGTGGCCTGTTGGGTTTATATCACACTTTAACCTCCTAGGGTGACCATCTCAAGCAAAACAATCCATATTTTCAAGTAATACTAGTGGTTCAGTTCTATATGTCTGTAGGGTTAGTGAAGCCTCGGTTTTGCTTTCGGCTTGGGTTTTTCTACGTTAATAAAAAGAAGAATAAGTGACTCATTCAAAAAAATTATTTATTATATGATGACAGATTGGTATGACTAGTTTTTAAGCATATTCTAATTGCTTATTCACTCGTATAGACAATCACTGTGATTACTAAATAAAGAAAATAAAGTCAATTAAATTTGTATGTGAACATACAAGTTCCTTAGAAAGAGCACACAATTGTTTATGGTTAATAATGTGCCAACTTACAATTTTCATTTAAATAATTATCACTCTTGTATAATGACGTGCCAACATGGAATAACGTATCTTAATAACTAAAAACGTCATAATAGTTTATTTTAGTTTTCATACTATACTTTTATCATGTAAAACAATGATGGTTTCAACATCATCTACCTCATCATCTAACACTACATATATTAACATATTTCATTGTAGCTTGAATTTGGCTTTTGGGACGATTCAACCAACAAGGTTGAATTAGGAACTTTTAACGAAGTTGAAGTGTTGTAGGCATGAGATGAAGAGAAACTTAAGCAAATAATTTTAATAAAAACTTGATTACATGTACATCAGTAATATAACTCATTCAAGTATTAAAAGAAATTGGTGTTTAACTTAATGGTTGTAATGGACATACAATTGTTATATAAACAAATGTAAACAAATTAATATCCATAGCAAAATTTGTAGATCTACTAATAGGATATAAAAAAGGACGGTTGGTGGAGGTTTCCTCTATATAGATTATCGTATTTGATAAATCATGTAGAAATAGATAACTTTTGTGGTTGTTTCAAATTAAATGTCTATGAATTTCTTTTATATGTTTTTTGATGGATGGCATATACAGTGATAAGTTTCAATGCATCTTACATGAAGTCATGATGATTGTTCAATTGTATTTCACAACGTCAATGAACGATATAAATAAAGATTAGCATATAATGACACATGAAATGACTAACTAATCAAAATATTCTAATGATAGTTGGTAACTTTTATTATATCTAAGTTTATTACCAACTGATTATAAAATTTGTTCACATGTTCTTATGTTTCCCTTGACTTTTTCTCTTTCTTACAATCATAAGCAACACATCCTGATCGTTGACTAAATGAAAAGATGACTTTTTGGCCAGTGTTCTGCTGTTATTAAGAGCAAATCAAGTAAAGTATGGAAATTAAAGGTTTACAACCATATTCAATTTATGTTAAAACAAATTTAGTTTATTTATTTATTTATATTTTTTTTGTCCAAAACTAAATTCTTAATCATTTTACGATTATCTAGTAAATAAAATACAATCCAAAATTAGTTATAATTTATTACTACAAAACTTCTACAAAATTATGAATGAAGCATGTTCGGCTATTCACTCGTACAAGCAGGCACTGTGATTAACAAATAAAAAAAGTCAACTAAAATTGTGTGTGAACTTACAATTATTTATGGTCATTTTTTTTCCTTATAACCTGCCAACTTACAATTTTTATTTAAATAATTTACATTATTAAAACAAATTCTAATAAAATATCTTACCAAAAGCAGGGCGATAATTAAGTCATGTTGAGTTAATTTATTCGGGTGAGAAGCTTGGTGGAACAACATTACGTCAACCCAATTACAGTGGCTATTTATTAATTATGTAAAGCATTTCAATCCTAATCCACACATGTATAACACATATGACCCGTTTATAACTGGTGTAACATGTTAATTTAACTATATGTATTAAGTGGATTGATAGGTCGATAGGTTAATATTATAATTAATGTATGTCCTATGTTGTTCAAATTGGTTAAAACATATATAAACCACGTATAAACTTTAAAAAATCTTTAAAAAACGAATCACATATCCAATTAATTAGGGTACAACCAAACTATATTTTTATAACTTCGCCTACTCATATTTAGTTTTCAATATTTATGTTTTTTATGAGTCGACGTGTCTAACAATTAGCTAACCCAAACCTCATAGGTAACATACCTTTAACCCATGGCCTATTTATTTCAATTTAACTTTCGAGATCATATTTCGTGTAGTATCAGATGCCCCCTAATAACCAAAATAATCAAAAGTCAACTTGCAATAACATGTAGTTAGTAGCTTGAAGAAATCAAGAAAAATTGAAAATGCACATTAGCCTACAAGTAATATCGACATACCTTTTACATTAAAAAGTAGTTCAAGTCATAAAATTGTAACAAATTTATTCAAAATCTCACTTTGGTACGTAAAATCCAAAATATATCATTAAATCTCATAAACTTTTATAAATTGTTAAAAAAATGCAAATAATGAGTTGTCATACTAGAAAAAATGGTGAAAAACACATACACGTTTCACTATTTTTTAACCCGACAACACATCTAAATGTGCATGTTAAAACACTTGACGAAAGTTGTTACATTTAATTTTATTTTTTAAAGTTTACGTATCAAAACAAGACTTTGAAGAATGTTCATCGTTTTTTAATAGCCTAAATACTAAAAAACTAAAAAATTTATTGTACGCGCGAAGTGAGAAAGAATGATTCGATAATGTGATTTTTTTTTTTTTTTTTTTTGTAAAATTGAAAATGGGCCGGGTTGGGTTTATTATAAGATAAAAAGCACTTCTTGTAAATAATTAACACCAACTAAAGGAGTGATTTGTTCAATTTTTATGTTTAAGTTTCATTGTTCAGGAAAAGTTCATGTTAAGATCAAGAAAAACACGATCTATATTATAATATATCAGCGTTTTATAGGCAATTTAGAAAAGTTCTAACTATTTTGTCATAAGTTTAGTTAGCCTCTTTAGCTTGTCCTATTTGTATTTTTAAAGCTACGTGCTTATATTTTATAAGTGAGAATAACTTACGACCGTCGAATTAATCTTATTTAAGATGAAAGTACATTATCAACTTGATCTCATTTTATAACAACTCAGTAAATTTAAAAACTAGTAGTGCTATGGGACGATGATGCAAAAACAAAGATATAAATACTAAACGGTTCACATATTCGTTAAGGCTACAAGAAAAATTACAATTCCAAACCTTAAAACCAAAGCAGTCATAATTTCAGAAAGAATTAAAAATAAACTGAAGATTCAATTGAGGGATATTTTCTTTTTGAAGAGGGCACTTTGCTGTCTATGTTGAGGGCACTACCCATTTTTGCAACTAGTTTAGCCGTTTTTTCTATGAACTTAAACATTTCGGTGAAGTTTCATTGGGGGCCTTTCCCCCAACTAGTTGCAACTTGGCTCCGCCCTGTCATCATGTCCACCCCATCAATGTATCAAAATAAACATGTATGACTATGTTATGTATTCACGTAGGTGGATTGCTTCTTCCACCCCAATCACGAAATATTGGTAACCACAACATGGATACATTCTATTTAGGGAAAATGATGCGTGATTTTGCAACCTTGCAAAAGGTTTTATCTCTCAAGGGATCTTGAGAAGCTTGCAATCCCCACCAGGCAGTGTACCTGATCGTTGTAGTATAGTATAGTGACAAGTACAGGGGGATTGATCGTTCAACTCAAGAATAGTGTTCGCTAGGATTAGAAAGCCTACTAAACTAGGTCTAGAGGTGAGGGATGATTCTTTTTGTATTTTTATATTTTATAAAAGCAAGTAAAATCTCGGGTTTGGAAGGAATGGGCGGAATTAGTTGGTAGTCAACTAACCCAATTAACTAAAGAAGCAATCAAAATAAAATAAAAAGAAATGAAATAAACTAATGTGGTGGAAACAATAATGAGTATAAATGTGTTTACTTAGATTTCATTACTCCTTAGATATCTTTTACCGGTTGATTAGTTTGTTACAATTGCATGGATGACGGGTTATATTCCTTAATACTAGTCGTAGGGCCGTGTACAATATTCCCTAACTCTATAAGCTCCTACTTCACTCCTATGTCGAGCCGACTAAAAGCTCCTAACATGGGATCACTAGAATTCGCTTATGCATTAAATACAACCAAAAATCGTAGTACACCTCTAATCATGTTTCTTAAGACGTTCAAGCAAGTTACCAATTGGAATTCTGCCAGTTTTCTTAATCCTAACATCGAATACAATCATCCAAAAACAATTATAAACAAACCATCAACCAATAATCAACACCTAGGTTTCATTACATCTAAGCAAACACAATAAAAACCTAGCCTAGCATGTTAAAGAGAAGATAAGCGTAAGGTATAATCACACAACACATAGACATATTGAATGATTTGGATAAGTACTTATCTTCAATTGAACATGGAAGATTCAAGGGGTTGGAACCCTTGAAAAAGCTGTAAAATGCGTCTAGGGTTTATGCCCTAATATCCCACAATATGTTCCACTCTTTACAATGAAAAATTGGAAAAATATATATAGACAAAGCATCCTGATGGCGAAATGTATTAACTTCTGACGCCGTCAACTTGCCACCAAGTTAAGAGTCGTATTGCCTAGATCCAGTCTTGACGCCTTCATGTGTAAATATACTCTGGGCCATCATGTGTAAACCAATCCTGACGGCCTTGGTGATAACGTCAAATCCATTGCACTAAAAAGGTTCTGGGCCGTCACGTTATAATATCCACTTCACCGCTTTTGCCAAGCTTGATGCCGTCATGTGTTAGATCTTGACGTCGTCAGGTACTGTTCTAGCAAGGATTTTAAGACTTTGTCATTTTCTTCACTTTTATGCTCCAAAAATATCCAAAATGCTTCCTTTTCCAGATTTCTCCTCAAAAGTACCTAAAATGACAAAAGGAACGATTTAGGGCAGTAATTGATCAAATAATCATGAATTCGGGCTTAAATGACCCCTTAAAAGCGGTACACTTTTCGCCTTATCAGAAAATATTAGCTACAATTGCATTGTACTAAACTCTCTATAATTTGCATTATAAATTGTGGGTCCCTAAGTCTATATGTGGGTCCTTGACTTCTTTTTGTGGTCCTTGGTTTATTTTCATTTTCTTGTGTATTTTGGTAGAGGATTGTAGCCAATTGGCTAGAAAAACTGTATCCAAGCTATCCCCTTCTATTTAATGAAGGTTTACATGTAATTTAATGAAGCTATCCCCTTCTATTTAATGAAGCTTGAGCAGTTTGCACGAATTACAGAAACCTTAAACACCCTTAATGGGCTTAGGCCCAACAAACTGAGAAAGAGTTATGGCATGTTCCATGGCCCAGCAACGCTCCCCCTCACTTTGGCACAGTCCAACATCAGCCCATAAACAAGTCCAAGCATCTAGAAGCTTAGTGGGCCCACATAAACACCAATGGGCCTTAACAATTCACTGAGGCCCATTAAACATGAAAATAAGCTTTAAGCTTACATAAGCTACCAAATAAGCTCACCACATCTCCTATGAGCTTCTAAGAACATAAAAATCTAAAAGAGAAGAGTTCATAAGCTAAAAGTGTATTTTGGACCAAAAATGCAAATTATTCAAACTAGAGGGACTAAAAATGCCACAATTGAAAACTGTAACAACCGTGGTTTTAGCAGGTCAGGTTGACTGATAGTCTTGACTCGGTTGACGTTTGTTTGGTGTTTCTTAGGGTTTTGAAGTGATATAGGTGAGTTTTAGCACTAAATCCCTTTGCGTAAATGGTTTTTTATTGTGATTTGGAAAGTATGGAATTTGGGAAAGTTCTTTTTTTATCGTCTTTGTGGTATAGAAATGACTTGTGTAGTTTTGGTGTTTTTGTGTTTTTGCGTAACAAGTCTTCGTTCAAGTGTTTGAGCGTTAGTGAGTTACGAGGAGTTTTTTTTATGGGTTATATTTCAAAAGAGTGTGAAATTCTATTTTTGGAAACTTTGTTTTGAAAATATTAATTTTTCCGGTTTGTCGTAAAACTAAGGTTTATCGCGTATGACGTTAGGTTTCGTTATGGGTTCTAATAAAATATCAAGAGAATAAGGTTTTAAGTGCAATAATTAAATTTAATAGAAAAACTAAAAATATATATATATATGTATATAAAATTCAGCCTAGAGGAAAAAGGGGGGAAAAGAGACCCAATTGTAGCCCAATTACAACTCTAAGTTAGGTAATTATCCACTAAATAATTATAAATACAAAACCAAAGTTTCCAAACCTCTTTTCCTGTAAATTTGAGTCGATCACAAGAAGAAAAGAAGGAGAAAAAAATTAGGGTTTATAGTTTTGAAGCTAAAATCAAGAATCAAGGTAAAATCCCTAAAACCCTATGTTTAATTAATTAGTTATTGCGTTAATTCATGTAATATTAAGTATGATGGATCTAGGGCTTATAAGTTTCTGTAAATTAATTAATTAAAACATGTTGGGATAAATTACTGATTATATTATGATGATTGGTGAAGAGAATTGAGCATAAAACATGCTAGTTATTGAGTTAGGGTTTGGACAGAAAATTAGTGATGTAAAGATTCGAAGGTATTTAACAGATGGTGATGAGTTAGATAACGAAATTTTTATTCTAAATTGAAGTTTAATGAAAGAGCTTTCCAAAAAGTCCAACCACGATTGATTTCAAGGTCGGGAAGTTAGTCTTTTGATTTTTCTTTGATAAGGTGTCAAAGCTGTTAAACCGGGACAGAATTTGGGTAAAAGTTTGATAGTGAATTGTGGGTGGAAAAATGTTATTAAGGCTAGCCCTTCTGGAAAAGTTGAGTTTTAGGTTATCTTAGACTACCACGAAAAGGATTCGCGATAAAAAGTTGTAGAAGTATTTTATCTTAATTAAAACTTTTTTGTGTGCGTTCAGATCCGAATTTGGATAGTTGACAAGTTTGATTTTCTTATGGGTACTTGTGATCAATTCCATAATTGCCCTGACAAAAGGGGGTGGGTCAGACAACGGGCTAAAATGGGTAACTTTATAGGAAAGGTGAAATGAGTTGGGTTGGGTAGGGCACACACACCTAATAAAGCAATTCTAAACTAACGACTCACTCTGATCTAATAAAGCAGTTCTATAGGCTGTAAACTAGAGGTGGCAATATCAACCCATTCATTTTTTATCTTTCCATTTGGTCGTCTACATTTTTTGCTGATTTTTAGTTGTTGGGTAGGATTGTTTTGAAAGGTACTTTGGTTTTGCAAGTTGGGTTGTCATTGTATAGTGATGAGTTTGCGTTTAAAGGGTGTGGTAAAGTGGTGATCATTCGTGGTGAGGGGAGTGCTGGTGTTAACTGTGTTCTTGATGAGGATTTATTGAGGGGTGTGGCGTTGATGAATTTATTGTTTGTTGGGCTATCGATTGTGATACTGATATTGTGTTTTGTAATAATGGGATTATTGAATCGTAATAAGTTGCCTCAGCCCTCTACTAGTTCAATCCGATGAGCTTATAATGAGTTATGTTTTCCAAATATCGTTATAATCGGATGGATTGTGTTTTTCATATTTTGTCTAGTGGAAATTAGCTTTCTTTGCTCAACTGCTTTTGTGTTCTTCCTAGAGAGCAGTACATACTGTATTTGTTTCATGTTGCAAAAAAATAGACGACAGAAGAAGACATGTTGTGCTTCATCACGAACTGCATGTTTCTATCTAACCACTCGATCCCAAATTTTCATCATATGCCGGCGTTAAATTTGCTACTCTATTTTTGACACTAGACTCCCATATTGACTTCAATGGTCGAATGAGTCATATTCATGTTATAAAACGAGCTTTCCAAAAACAATACTTTAGTGGGACTTTAATGTACTATAATGAATTTATTCTCTTAAGACACAACTCCATATCCTAAGCTAAATACAAATATTTTGTTTGTACACAGCATTTGAAGGAGTTGATTAAAGACTTCGTCGAGAAACAAACAAAAGGATGATGCACAAACTTGATTCTGAGCAGCATTTGGAAAAACAAAGTGAAATGTTTTAGTTATAAACCTTTGTGGCTTTCATCCATTTTACTACATTGCAGATGTAAATGAAATTTCAGATTTTATCCATTTTACTACATTGCAGTCGTAAATGAAATTTCAGATTATATCCATTTTACTAGATTACAGATGTAAATGAAATTTCAGATTATATCCATTTTACTACATTGCAGATATCACCAAGTACCACCCAAGGAGGGTTTAGTAAACTCAACGAATATTATACAAAATGACCCTAAATAAATGTTACTGAATCTATAGACTTTGGGAAGAAAAAATAAATCATGAAGGACTCAACATAATTGAACCAAAAACTTTTAAATACCATGTTTTATCATGACAAGCATCTATGAATTTTAATAATGGAAAAATTGATGGATGACCTGTCTGACGAGTTTGGATATACTTGTTAATGAATTCATGATAAACGCTTATACTTTTATAATCAAGTAAACAAGATCTATGATCAACTAAATACAACATTGAGACTTTAACATGTCTAGGGAATATTATACAGGTAGACACAATTGAAGCTTTCAAATAAATGACTCTATAAGATATCAAGTGTCTTGATACTCATTTCATATTCTATCATGAATCATAAAAAAATGGCAGGTCGTAACAATTGATTTAAAAAACAAATTAGCATCTAACTAATGACACCCGCGAGATGCCTAATTAATAATATTTCATTGCTCGCTGACCAATATTTTAATATTAATTAAGTAATTAACAACATATTAGAAAAATCTGTTCACATATTTTTGTATTGCCTCTGACTCTTTCCCATTCTCACATTCATACGCAACCCATCCTAGTCTTTGATTAAATGTAACATAGCCTTTTTAGCCAATGTGTTGTTGTAATCGAGTGCAATTCTAGTAAGTTTTTTAAAATGAAAGATCTAAGAAAAAATCTCACTTCACGAGCTTGTACTTTTGTGGTATCTAGTTTATGTTGATACCTCAATTCAAGAAAATTCTTGTTAGTTTCCCAAAAAGAATTCATTGATCATTTCTCAAGTTTTTGGTAAATGTAATACTCTCTTGGTTTCATAATAAGTGTTCACCTTAGTAGTGGATAAAAGTGAAAAAGTTCAATTTTTTTTCTAAATGTGTGTGAACACTTTTTACACGACGGAGATCATTTGGATTTGTTATTACAGTGAATGTACACTGAGCATTGGCGGACCTATGTAGGGGCAGGGGAGGGTCCCAGCCCCACCAAAATTTGCGGCACCTAGTGTAAATATTATAAGTTTTAGGGGTAATTTAGTTGAGTTTACAAACAAATCTCATATTCGCCCCCCCCCCCCCCCCCCCCCCCCCCAAAAAAAAAAAAAAAAAAAAAAATCGGCCCCGACAAAAAATATGTTCTAGTTCCGCCACTGCCTTGGAGAATAGATGGCTAAGTGCTATAATTCACCAAAAGGGGCTTGGGGTTCCAATCATGACAATGTCAACCTTCTGATATGAAGCAAAACAATCTACAATACCATAGTACATTAGTATTAGTGGTTTAGTTCGATAGAGCTGTTGGGTTTCCTAAAGCCCCGGGTTTGTTTCTGCTAGAACTTTTCTGATCATTAGAAAAATTATAATTAGAACTCTTTCAAAAAATTATTAAATGATAAGAAATAGGTATGAATCGAGCTTTGAGGCATATTCTCATTGGCTATTAACTAGTATAAACAAACGCTATGATTAACAAATAAAAAACAAAGTTTACTACAATTGTGTGTGAACAAATAATTGTATATAGTTATTTTTTTATAATATCGAGCCGACAAACAATTTTCGAGACTTGCATCTAAATAATTAACTTTTTAATTAAATCTTCACTAAAAATCTTATTCTCTCCGTCTCAAAGTAATTGTCCGTAGACAAAAACCGAACAGTTAAAAAAAACATGATTATCATGATTTAATAAAAGTTTTATCCATCATTAATTAATTAATACTGTAACTTCAATAATGACTTCTTCTTCCAACTAGAGTATATTTTATTCTAATTTTAGTAGTATACAATTAACTTGGGTTAACCTTAATTGAGAACATAGACATAGTATGAGACTAAAGGGGTAATAAAAGAGAACAATCAACTTGCGATAACGTGTCTTAGTAACTTAAAGATGTCTTAATAGTTAATTTTATTTTCTGAATTGACAATGATGGCTTGAGCATCATCTGCCTCATTAATGTATCAAACTATGCATGTTTTACTGTGTTGCTTATTCACGTTATGCAGAACGATTAATTCTTGCACCCTAGTTGCACCAACATCAATAACCACAACTATGTATTTTGATAATATAAAAAAAAACTAGAAAGCCTCAATGCAAATATATGGGGGCATATCGTTAATCTTATAGTTTTTCACATGGGTTGTCTTTTATTCAAACAAGATTTACTTTAGAAAAGACTAATGCAAAAACAAGTAAAACGGTAAAGATAGCAAGTATTATAAAGACTAATAGAATAAGCAAACGTGCAATAGATTCATTGGATGCCAGCTTGCATCTTATAATTTATTAGTGTTGAATATTGATCGTGTCTTATAGACTTTCTAATTTTAAATGTAATCGTAGAACATGATTATCATATATACATCATGGTTGATCATGTTGTATAGTTAATGTCATAATCTCCAGCTTATTTTGCAGTTAGACAAAATGTTACAAAACCCACATCTTGATTTTCTTTAAGTATCACCATCAACCCCATGATTTTACTAAGTGATGCTTCTGGTATATAGTTTATGAAAACAAAAATATTTTTAGAGTAAATAGGGTGTAGTAATAAGACTGATATAATGTTGCGTGTTTAACATATACAATCTTGACAATTCTAATGATGATAACAATGATAGTTTAAAATTTGGAATGATAACATGTGGACAAGTTTCTTTTTTTAAACTTGATTACATGCACATCAGTAATATAACTCATTCAAGTATTAAAAGAAATTGGTGTTTAACTTAATGGTTGTAATGGACATACAATTGTTATATAAACAAATGTAAACAAATTAATATCCATAGCAAAATTTGTAGATCTACTAATAGGATATAAAATAGGACGGTTGGTGGAGGTTGCCTCTATATAGATTATCGTATTTGATAAATCATGTAGAAATAGATAACTTTTGTGGTTGTTTCAAATTAAATGTCTATGAATTTCTTTTATATGTTTTTTGATGGATGGCATATACAGTGATAAGTTTCAATGCACCTTACGTGAAGTCATGAGGATTGTTCAATTGTATTTCACAACGTCAATGAACGATATAAATAAAGATTAGCATATAATGACACACGAAATGACTAACTAACCAAAATATTCTATTGATAGTGGGCAACTTCTATTATATCTAAGTTTATTACCAACTGATTATAAAATTTGTTCACATGTTCTTATGTTTCCCTTGACTTTTTCTCTTTCTTACAATCATAAGCAACACATCCTGATCGTTGACTAAATGAAAAGATGACTTTTTGGCCAGTGTTCTGCTGTTATTAAGAGCAAATCAAGTAAAGTATGGAAATTAAAGGTTTACAACCATATTCAATTTACGTTAAAACAAATTTAGTTTTTTTTTTTTTTTTTTTTTTTTTTTTTTTTTTTTTTTTAATCCAAAACTAAATTCTTAATCATTTTACGATTATCTAGTAAATAAAATACAACCCGAAATTAGTTATAATTTATTACTACAAAACTTCTACAAAATTATGAATGAAGCATGTTCGGCTATTCACTCGTACAAGCAGGCACTGTGATTTACAAATAAAAAAAGTCAACTAAAATTGTGTGTGAACTTACAATTATTTATGGTCATTTTTTTTTCTTATAACCTGCCAACTTACAATTTTTATTTAAATAATTTACATTTTTAAAACAAATTCTAATAAAATATCTTACCAAAAGCAGAGCGATAATTAAGTCATGTTGAGTTAATTTATTCGGGAGACTAGCTTAGTGGATCAACATTACGTCAACCCAATTACAGTGGCTATTTATTAATTATGTAAAGCATTTCAATCCTAATCCATACATGTATAACACATATGACCCGTTTATAACTGGTGTAACATGTTAATTTAACTATATGTATTAAGTGGATTGATAGGTCGATAGGTTAATATTATAATTAATGTATGTCCTATGTTGTTCAAATTGGTTAAAACATATATAAACCACGTATAAACTTTAAAAAATCTTTAAAAAACGAATCTCAAATCCAATTAATTAGGGTACAACCAAACTATATTTTTATAACTTCGCCTACTCATATTTAGTTTTCAATATTTATGTTTTTTATGAGTCGACGTGTCTAACAATTAGCTAACCCAAACCTCATAGGTAACATACCTTTAACCCATGGCCTATTTATTTCAATTTAACTTTCGAGGTCATATTTCATGTAGTATCAGATGCCCCCTAATAACCAAAATAATCAAAAGTCAACTTGCAATAACATGTAGTTAGTAGCTTGAAGAAATCAAGAAAAATTGAAAATGCACATTAGCCTACAAGTAATATCGACATACCTTTTACATTAAAAAGTAGTTCAAGTCATAAAATTGTAACAAATTTATTCAAAATCTCACTTTGGTACGTAAAATCCAAAATATATCATTAAATCTCATAAACTTTTATAAATTGTTAAAAAAATGCACATAATGAGTTGTCATACTAGAAAAAATGGTGAAAAACACATACACGTTTCACTATTTTTTAACCCGACAACACATCTAAATGTGCATGTTAAAACACTTGATGAAAGTTGTTACATTTAATTTTATTTTTTAAAGTTTACGTATCAAAACAAGACTTTGAAGAATGTTCATCGTTTTTTAATAGCCTAAATACTAAAAAACTAAAAAATTTATTGTACGCGCGAAGTGAGAAAGAATGATTCGATAATGTGATTTTTTTTTTTTTTTTTTTTTTTTTTTTGTAAAATTGAAAATGGGCCGGGTTGGGTTTATTATAAGATAAAAATCACTTCTTGTAAATAATTAACACCAACTAAAGGAGTGATTTGTTCAATTTTTATGTTTAAGTTTCATTGTTCAGGAAAAGTTCATGTTAAGATCAAGAAAAACACGATCTATATTATAATATATCAGCGTTTTATAGGCAATTTAGAAAAGTTCTAACTATTTTGTCATAAGTTTAATTAGCCTCTTTAGCTTGTCCTATTTGTATTTTTAAAGCTACGTGCTTATATTTTATAAGTGAGAATAACTTACGACCGTCGAATTAATCTTATTTAAGATGAAAGTACATTATCAACTTGATCTCATTTTATAACAACTCAGTAAATTTAAAAACTAGTAGTGCTATGGGACGATGATGCAAAAACAAAGATATAAATACTAAACGGTTCACATATTCGTTAAGGCTACAAGAAAAATTACAATTCCAAACCTTAAAACTAAAGTAGTCATAATTTCAGAAAGAATTAAAAATAAACTGAAGATTCAATTGAGGGATATTTTCTTTTTGAAGAGGGCACTTTGCTGTCTATGTTGAGGGCACTACCCATTTTTGCAACTAGTTTAGCCGTTTTTTCTATGAACTTAAACATTTCGGTGAAGTTTCATTGGGGGCCTTTCCCCCAACTAGTTGCAACTTGGCTCCGCCCTGTCATCATGTCCACCCCATCAATGTATCAAAATAAACATGTATGACTATGTTATGTATTCACGAAGGTGGATTGCTTCTTCCACCCCAATCACGAAATATTGGTAACCACAACATGGATACATTCTATTTAGGGAAAATGATGCGTGGTTTTGCAACCTTGCAAAAGGTTTTACCTCTCAAGGGATCTTGAGAAGCTTGCAATCCCGTCCAGGCAGTGTACCTATTCGTTGTAGTATAGTATAGTGACAAGTACCGGGGGATTGATCGTTCAACTCAGGAATAGTGTTCGCTAGGATTAGAAAGCCTACTAAACTAGGTCTAGAGGTGAGGGATGATTCTTTTTGTATTTTTATATTTTATTAAAGCAAGTAAAATCTCGGGTTTGGAAGGAATGGGCGGAATTAGTTGCTAGTCAACTAACCTAATTAACTAAAGATGCAATCAAAATAAAATAAAAAGAAATGAAATAAACTAATGTGATGGAAACAATAATGAGAGAAAATGTGTTTACTTAGATTTCATTACTCCCTAGATATCTTTTACCGGTTGATTAGCTTGTTACAATTTCATGGATGACGGGTTATATTCCTTAATACTAGTCGTAGGGCCGTGTACAATATTCCCTAACTCCATAAGCTCCTACTTCACTCCTATGTCGAGCCGACTAAAAGCTCCTAACATGGGATCACTAGAATTCACTTATGCATTAAATACAACCAAAAATCGTAGTACACCTCCGATCATGTGTCTTAAGACGTTCAAGCAAGTTACCAATTGGAATTCTGCCAGTTTTCTTAAGCCTAACATCGAATACAATCATCCAAAAACAATTATAAACAAACCATCAACCAATAATCAACACCTAGGTTTCATTATATCTAATCAAATACAATAAAAACCTAGCCTAGCATGTTAAAGAGAAGATAAGCGTTAGATATAATCACACAACACATGGACATATTGAATAATTTGGATAAGTACTTATCTTCAATTAAACATGGAAGATTCAAGGGGTTGGAACCCTTGAAAAAGCTGTAAAATGCGTCTAGGGTTTATGCCCTAATATCACACAATATGTTCCACTCTTTACAATGAAAAATTGGAAAAATATATATCGACAAAGCATCCTGATGGCGTCATGTATTAACTTCTGACGCCGTCAACTCGCCACCAAGTTAAGAGTCGTATTGCCTAGATCCAGTCTTGACGCCTTCATGTGTTAGATCTTGACGTCGTCAGGTACTGTTCCCAGCAAGGATTTTAATACTTTGCCGTTTTCTTCACTTTTATGCTCCAAAAACGTTCAAAATGCTTTCTTTTTCAGATTTCACCTCAAAAGTACCTAAAATGACAAAAGGAACGATTTAGGGCAGTAATTGATCAAATAATCACGAATTCGGGCTTAAATGACCCCTTAAAAGCAGTACACTTTTCGCCTTATCAGAAAATATTAGCTACAATTGCATTGTACCAAACTCTCTATAATTTGTATTATAAATTGTGGGTCCCTGAGTCTATCTGTGGGTCCTTGACTTCTTTTTGTGGTCCTTGGTTTATTTTCATTTTCTTGTGTATTTTGGTAGAGGATTGTAGCCAATTGGCTACAAAAACTGTATCCAAGCTATCCCCTTCTATTTAATGAAGGTTTACATAAAATTTAATGAAGTTATCCCCTTCTATTTAATGAAGCTTGAGCAGTTTACACGAATCACAGAAACCTTAAACACCCTTAATGGGCTTAGGCCCAACAAACTGAGAAAGAGTTATGGCATGTTCCATGGCCCAACAACGCTCCCCCTCACTTTGGCACAGTCCAACATCAACCCATAAACAAGCCCAAGCAGCTAGAAGCTTAGTGGGCCCTCATAAACACCAATGGGCCTTAACAGTTCACTGAGGCCCATTAAACATGAAAATAAGCTTTAAGCTTACATAAGCTACCAAATAGGCTCACCACATCTCCTATGAGCTTCTAAGAACATAAAAATCTAAAAGAAAAGAGTTCATAAGCTAAAAGTGTATTTTGGACCAAAAATGAAAATTATTCAAACTAGAGGGACTAAAACTGCCACAATTGAAAACTGTAACAACCGTGGTTTTAGCAGGTCAGGTTGACTGATAGTCTTGACTCGTTTGACATTTGTTTGGTGTGTCTTAGGTGTTTGAAGTGATATAGGTGAGTTTTAGCACTAAATCCCTTTGCGTAAACGCTTTTTATCATGATTTGAAAAGTATGGAATTTGGGAAAGTTCTTTTTGATCGCCTTTATGGTATAGAAATGACTTGTGTAGTTTTGGTGTTTTTGTGTTTTTGCGTAACAAGTATTCGTTCAAGTGTTTGAGCGTTAGTGAGTTACGAGGAGTTTTTTTTATGAGTTATATTTCAATTCTATTTTTGAAAACTTTGTTTTGAAAATGTTAATTTTTCCGGTTTGTCGTAAAACTAAGGTTTATAGCGTAAGACGTTAGGTTTCATTATGGGTTCTAATAAAATATCAAGAGAATAAGGTTTTAAGTGTAATAATTAAATTTAATAATATATATATATATATATATATATATATATATATATATATATATATATATATATATATATATATATATATAATGGAAAAATGGTCAAAGGTGAAAAGTGAAAAAGTGGAATAGTCAATATTGTGGAATGTTGAAAAATGTATATAAGGAAATATTGAAATGCATTTAATACTCTTATTAAACACCCCATTACTTAAAAGTGCAATGATTTATTCACATTGTACAACCAATTAAAAACATATCTACCAAATTAAATACAACCAATTAAAACACATACCGGGTTGACCCGGGATGATTCAAACACGGCGGGTTGTCCCGGTTTAATTTGACCCATTTTTGACCCAACCTAGCAAGTTGACCCAGTTTAAATCGGCCCATTTTTCAACCGGAACGGTTCAACCGGTTGAACCACCCAGGTCGAACCGGGTTTAAAACATTATCCATTACTTAAAAGTACAATAATTTATTCACATTGTACAACTAATTAAAAACATATCTATCAAATTAAATACAACCAATTAAAACAAAAACCGGGTTGATCCGGGACGCTTCAAACCCGGACGGGTTGACCCAGTTTAATTTGCCCCGTTTTCGACCCAACCTAGCAAGTTGAACCGGTTTAAATCGACCCATTTTTCGACCGGAACAGTTCAACCAGTTGAACCACCCGGGTCGAACCGGGTTTCAAAACATTATGTTAAATTCCCAAATCTTCAAACTATTATTATTTTTCGTTTATAACCTATAAATTTTTTTATCAATAAACTATTTGTCGCTATAAAATCCTGTTGCTATGCACGGGTACTCGTCTAGTGTGTGTATATATATATATATATATATATATATATATATATATATATATATATATATATATAATTCAGCCAAGAGGAAAAAGGGGGGGAAAAGAGACCCAATTGTAGCCCAATTACAACTCTAAGTTAGGTAATTATCTACTAAATAATTATAAATACAAAACCAAAGTTTCCAAACCTCTTTTCCTGTAAATTTGAGTCGATCACAAGAAGAAAAGAAGGAGAAAAAAAATTAGGGTTTATATTTTTGAAGATAAAATCAAGAATCAAGGTAAAATCCCCAAAACCCTATCTTTAATTAATTAGTTATTGCGTTAATTCATGTAATATTAAGTATGATGGATCTAGGGTTTATAAGTTTCTGTAAATTAATTAATTAAAACATGTTGGGATAAATTAATGATTATATTATGATGATTGGTGAAGAGAATTGAGCGTAAAACATGCTAGTTATTGAGTTAGGGTTTGGACAGAAAATTAGTGTTGTAAAGATTCGAAGGTATTTAACAGATGGTGATGAGTTAGATCACGAAATTTTTATTCTAAATTGAAGTTTAATGAAAGAGCTTTCCAAAAAGTCCAACCACGATTGATTTCAAGGTCGGAAAGTTAGTCTTTTGATTTTTCTTTGATAAGGTGTCAAAGCTGTTAAACCAGGACAGAATTTGGCTAAAAGTTTGATAGTGAATTCTGGGTGGAAAAATGTTATTAAGGCTAGCCCTTCTGGAAAAGTTGAGTTTTAGGTTATCTTAGACTACCACGAAAAGGATTCGCGATAAAAAGTTGTAGAAGTATTTTATCTTAATTAAAACTTTTTTGTGTGCGTTCAGATCCGAATTTGGATAATTGACAAGTTTGATTTTCTTATGGGTACTTGTGTGTGTTATTAGATCATGTCCTTCTGGTATTAGCTTGTATGCTTATGATAGACCATGGTGAATTTTTTGTGTGAGTTGTTGAGCTTTAATTGTTATTATTTCATGTGAGCGAATGTACCCTAAAATTCTGCGTTTTCTAATTTTAAAAGTGCAAGGGATTTAGTGAGCATTAGTGTTTGGTGGTGGTTAGTATAGGGTCTAGGAGATCCATGGTGGGTCATATGAGTCTTAGACATTCATCATATGTGTATTACATGGGTTATAGCTTTTAGCTTGACCATGTGTAATGTGGATTTATTTTTGTGTGCTATAGATTGTGATTTGGTTTTATAGAAGCTGCAAAGTTTGAGGTGAGTTCATAGTCCTATATTTTTACTTTTTTTTAAACTTGAGATGGGAATGATGCTTGTCTTAAATGGTTTAGGTTACTGTGATTATGTGTGTGTCAAAGAGCTTGGACTTATAATGTTATCGTATGTATGTTATGTGTGATGATTTGATTGTTAGATTATACATGATTCATTTGGGGACCCATTTGATGCCAAGTTGTGTGTGGATATATATGTGATTCGATTAGTAGGATGCTTATCCCGTTGCTCGCGCATGCGACCTAATTGATGCCAATTGGGATCGGAGGACACGAACCGTCTAGATGTTGCCTTTGTGTGTGATTATTGGTTTGAGAATACATGTAGCTTATATGATAACTATAATTATTTGTCCAGCTATGTTTTTATAATCACAGTGAACTGGTTGCCTTGAGAGTGTATGTGTGTCTTAAACCTATGAATCTCACCAACATTATGTTGACGTTTTAAGCATCATTTTCAGGTGAGCTTTCTAAGGATAAGATAGACGGATGTGATTAGACGAGATCCTAGTTGCATTGGAAGTGGTTTATCATCTAAGTTTGGATTTATGTATTGTTTCGAATTTTGTTTTGGTTATTTTGTTTTGGGGTATTGTTACAATACTTTGTGTTTGTACTTTGCTCTATTTTTGTTCATGTAGTTGTTTCTCTATATAGACACCAGGTGTTGTGATGATATCCATGAAGTTACACCCTCGCGTTTCTGCCTTGGCGAGGTGTGACAAAAACTATGGGTATCAACTGTCAATTTTGTAAACTGAGGTTACAAACAGTAAATATAAATGATTTTGGGCCATTTGTGTAAATTTTAATGTATAAGGACTTAAAATAAACATTTTAGCTAAAAAGGACAACATTTTAGCTAAAAAGGACTAGTTTTGCAAATATTCTAAACTACAAGGACCAAAACTGTAATTTCTGTAAAGTTGGTGTCAAAAAAGTATATTCAAAATGTTTATGTCCTTTATTGACTATTTTGATGATATGAGTACTAAAAATGTAAATATACATTTCATAAGGACTAAAAGTGTCATTTTTGAAAATATAAGGACTAAAGGTGTAAATATTGGAAAAGGAGTTCCAAAACTGTCATTTTGGTAAAATAAATTTAGAAAAGGAATAATTACAAACCAAGAGTGTTAAAATGTCATCTCTGTAAACATATGAGCTAAAATGTAAACTTTTCAAAATTAAAGGACTAAAACTGTAAATTCCACAAACTTGGGTAAAAATGTTTATTTTAATAACTATAAGGACCATAATTGAGTACTTTGGAAAATATTGAATACAAAGTTCACATTTCATATATTGTGCCAAAAATGTCATTTTCACAAAGTTCAGGGACTGAAATTGTAAAATTTTACTATTAAGGTTTAAATTGCAAACTTCTGGAAACTTGAAGGGTTAATGAGTAACTTTAACAAAGACCATGATATATATTAACCCACCACGCAACCAGAATACCCAATCATGAAAATTGTAACATATGTCTATAGGTTAGGCATAACTTATCATCGACTAACATAAAAGGGCAGAATATATGTAGATATAACATTCTTCTCGAACTTTAAGCATTATACACAAACACAATCCACCCACACCACCAAGTACTGAGATTTCCCATATTATCCAGGTTGCGTGTTGGAGCCGTTCACCAGTTGCACTTGATATACTTATTTGCCTACATACACACACTCATCTGAGGTGAGTCTATAGTCCCACTTTTTACATGTTTTACAACTATGTAGGGAGATACATGCTACACTTAGAACACAAGTATTTCACTATGTATGCCTACTTGATTATTGCATAAGACCAACTGTGCCCCCTTTCTCTTATGAAAGTCCCTTATATCATGAACCTTAGTCACTTGCGAGTGAATGCGAATACTGTGAATAGATCTATTTGGTTTGACAACCCATTTGGGCTAGTCCGGAAGATTTCCTTTGTGTTAGCCGGATAGATGTCCATATGCACATTATTTAAGATACTAGGAGAAATGACAAACTCTTACATAAGGGCCCCCTTATTTGGTATTTTTGTCATGTTATGACATACACATGTTAAAGTTGCGTTCATGAGACTTATGGCAATATGCATACAAAAACCACATAACTGATTGATTTCTGAAATACTTATATTGTGTTCAACTAATTTATGAAATATAAACACTATGGATTCACTCAACAATTTTGTTGACTTTTTAGCATGTTTATAACAGGTAATTGAAGCAAGCACTGAAGGCATGGAGTGGGCATTTGACCTTGAGGCAGTGGTGTAACAATAAATTGAAACAGTCATTTTCAAACACTTATTGTGATGTATTAAACTATCAAACATCCTTGCATTTTGAATTCAATAATATGAATCTCAAAATGTCTCTTTGCGTCGTTTTCTATGATTATGACTGTGATCCTCTACGTAACACCCAAATTAGTCTTCCGTTGTTAATATCAAATTTTGTGGGTGTTACAATTACCTAAGGTCTACCCTAAAGCACTAACGGACAGTGAATCCGATCGTATGTAGACTAGTAAATGGTAAAATCGAGGTCGTCCCAAGAGCTATGTGGTGTGGATCCTATTTAAGTCAATGTCACGTTTTAAGCTGGTTTTGAGTTGATATGATTTAATTAAACTACTAAAACGGAAATGAAATAAAAACAGAGAGTAAATTAAGGTTGTGAATCAATGGGAGAGAAGTGTACTAGCCTAGCTAATCATCCTAAACTGTTTATGATTATGTTCTCTATTAAACTATTCTAACGATTCAAGTGGGGAGGACATATATCACTAGGTTCATATGGTCAAGTTCCCTAGTCTATCTCCCTAGCATCCTGTCGGGAACCAAAGGCATCACCCTCTATCATAAACCGACGTACGGTAGACTAGTTTGAGTCACTAAGTACCACTACATGCTAGATTTATCCTCGTATGGGCCGGCCTCTCGGATCTCAGGTCATACTTTAGCTACTTAAGTTTATCAAACCCGGAAAGTGGTCCTATGGTCAATTTGCACACAAGGCAAATGGCTAGTTGTCATCCCAACCATTTCCCTCGCAACCCAACTATGCTAGGGTCTTTTGGTCATTTCCTCTAGCATACCAGGTTTAACCGGTTCATAAAAACTACCAAAACTAAAGGATCTATGGTAAACTAAACATGCACACACTAGAAGCATTATGAAAAGTACGAAAACATAATCAAAACAATAAAGGAATCATAACTAGGCTAGCACCATAGGTGCTTAGCCAATCATTTTAATAACAAAACTCAATTCAATGTTTAAACAAGACATGAATTCGAAATGTAAATTAAAAGATGAAAAGCTAAAACTTATGGTGTTATAAGCGTGATCTCTCCCTTGAAATAGCTCCGTATGCTGCTGTAGAATGCCTCTCTAAATGCCCTCTTCGTTCTCTGACTTGTGTGTGGTGAAAAGATGTCTAAAATGCAGAGTTTAGGGATGGTATTTATAGGCCCTACGTGGCTACGCCGTAGCTAGTGTAATCCTGAAACGATCTTATCCATTAGTATTGGCTCCGGCATAGTTGTGATTCTGGTTACGCCGTAACTCCTTAGGGTTTCAATTTACGCCGTAATCTTGAAATGTAGTTATGCCGTAATCTTGGTAAAATCTTGGATAACGTACTATTCCATAACTACGCCGTAATTCAATGAATGGTTACAGCGTAGCCTTTGTAGTTCACGAATTCTTCAAGTCTTCGAATGATTACGGTGTAACCTCGGGAGTTGGTTACGCCATAACTCTTGATATGCGTTGACTAGTCAATTATATTTGAATTCTTGGCTACGGCGTAGTTGAGAATGTGAGTTACGTCTTAGCTAGTTTCAGCATACTAAGATTAGTAATCTTTGCAAGTATTTTCCAATTTCCGCGTCTCTTTAACTCCTATGCTCGTTTGTAACTTGAAAATGAAATATAGAGAAATTAAAGTATATATCCTTACAAGTAATACAAATAACGAGCATATTAAGGAGAAATTGACATTTAATTATCAGGATTATTTGATTTGATCAGGTCCCTATCGACTACAAGTTTTATTGCCATCCCTAATTCAAATCGGGTTTTTTTTTTCCCATCTCTAATTCCTATAGTTATATGACAACTATAGTAACAAGCTAAAATAAAGTATGAATCTAGTAGAAGATAAAATGATATTTAATACTATAATAATATTACCCACTTTCTAATATTTTAGTCTCCATTTGTTAAAAAAAAAAAAAAAAAAAAAAAAAAAGACCACTGTCCTTATTCCAATCTGCCACCTTCTTTTGCGGTCTTTACGGCTCTACCAAACGACGAATTTCAAATGAAAAATAAACTAAAGATTCAATTGAGGGATATCACTACCCATTTTTGCAACTAGTTTAACCATTTTTGCAACTAACTTAAACAATTCGGTGAAGTTTTATTAGGGGCCTTTCCCTCTGGTATTTGCAACGTGGCTCCGCTTCTGTCATCATGTCCACCCCGATCAATGTATCAAACTAAACATGTAGTATTAAAAAAAGGTTTACATGAGATTTACTCTAGAAATAAATGGCAATAACGAATAATTCATCATAAATATGTACATACATTTCATTTTAGAATTAATATATTGTAGCAAATATAAAACATAAAGCTGACATGCAATTGTTAAACTAGATACCTTGAATCGATATATTTATTAAGTGTTAATCGTGTTTTATAGTCTTTATATATTTATTTGAATGCTACAACCTTCTTATTTTAATTGGTCAACGCAGACTATGCATACTATATTTCATGGTATCACCATCTCCAGCTCATTTTGCAAGTTGACAACATGTAACTAATCCCACAAGTTGAATCTTCTTAAGTTAATTTAAATTATTCTTTATATAGTGTATTAATTTAAATTATTCTTCTGATAGATAATTTATGAAGACAAAGATATTTTTAGAGAAAATATAGTGTATTAATAACAATTATTTTGTGGCCTGGAAAAGTGTATGTACTCCCAAAAATGAGGGTAGTCTTGGGCTAAAACCTTTGAGTTGGTGGAATGAAGTTCTGTTAATGAAGCAAGTATGGAACATAGCTGCTAAAAAAGAATCTTTATGGGTAAAATGGGTACATGTGGTTAAGTTGAGAGGTAAAAGTTTATGGGAAATTGACATTGAGAAGACTGATAGTTGGATTTGGGTGGTATTAATGGGATTAAGAGACAGAATTAGATCACATGTGGTGAGCAATCTTGGTAATGGAAAAGATACATCATTGTGGTATGATAATTGGGGCAATAATGACCGATTCTGTAACATGATTCCTAAAACTGTTAGAAATGCTGCCAGACTTGGTGATAATTTGAGTGTAGCTGATATGATTGACAATGGTGAATGGCAATGGCCAAATGGGTGGGTTGAGTCATTCCCGGATCTAGCATCAGTCATCTCTCCTACTCTGATTGAAGATAGGGCTGATAAGATGTTATGGAAAAGAAATTATGGTGACCTGGTCAAATTTAGTATGAAGACTGCTTGGGGGGACATAAGAAATCAAGGACAAACTGTGAAATGGGCTAATTTGGTATGGTACTCACAAGGCATCCCAAGGCATACATTTATTCTATGGTTGGCTATAAAGGAAAGATTGCTAACTCAAGACAGAATGTTGAAATGGAACTCTACTGATAACTTACTGTGTCCATTGTGCTCTAAATGTAACGACTCATACAGCCATTTGTTTTTCAAGTGTGAGTTTTCAAGTGAAATATGGGGGGTAATGAAGAGAAGAATGAGAGTGCAAAATATTGATAATGAATGGAGTAATATTATTGATAAGATTTCTGAATTGCCTTGCAACAACAATATCAGAAGTGTAGTAAGGAAAATGGTTCTTTCAACAAGTGTATATCATATATGGAGAGAAAGGAATGCAAGATTATTCACTACTGAGGAAAAAAGTTGTGCAGTGGTCATTAAAGATATTGAGGACAGTGTTAAGTTGCAGTTACTAAGCATTCAAGTCAAAAATTCTATCTAAGTGAGAGTTGTGGCAGAGGAATGGGGAATTAAGATGAAAATCATAACTAAATAGTGGTATAAGCTCAGGTTTGGTTGCTATGTAGGGGTATACCATTATGGGTTGTAGTATATGTCGTATGTGGTTATATGCCTATTTTAGGGGTGTTTGGCACAACAAATATGTTGCAATTGTAAATGCTGCTAATTGGTTTTTAACCAAATACACATCTTCAAAACAACTTTTTGGAGTGTTTGTCATATCTTAGTCCATTGCATAAGATGGCCCTGTACCTTGGATCATTGGATTCTTGTGTTTATGAGTGTTATGTTTGGTGTCATTAGGCCTTGGCGGAGGTAAATGATACCCAGCTGTAGTACTCACATTTCTAAAGATGATAATGATTCATAAAGTGGGTTTCCTTGTGTGAAGGGTAACATGGACTTGGTGGGTGGTGCATGGGATGATTGGAATAGTGAGGGATGCAAGATGACCCTACTTGGTCCTTTCAGTGTACCACCAAGGGGGCATGTAGTTTCTCCCTCAAGGTGAGTGTTTCTAGGGCCTTGAAGCCTTTTGTAAAGAGGGAAATGTAGAGGTCCTAGAAGAGCCCTTGATTGGAATGGTTGGTGCCTAGTGAAGCCATACATCTTATCCTACCTTGGCTGTTGTGGGTGTTGGTTGAATGGCCCTTGGTGGGGGGATGATATGGAAATGTAGCTAGATGGGTAATGATGCATTATCAAAGGTGAATTTAGCTGGAAAAAGAGGATGTTGGGCAGTATGTTCTTGTGTTTGGGATGTCTGTTTTCAGTTTGTATCAGATATCTTAGTTGTTATACCAGATATGATATCTGTAGTTTTTTTTTGTTGTGTTTGATTCGAATCCTGGTTTGGGTATGTCAAATCAGTATGCTTATGATGTACAGTTGGTTGAAAATTAATGTTAATTCACTTTTGCACCAAAAAAAAATAGTGTATTAATAACATTTTGAGATATAATGTACGTTCATGTTCAACATATACAAATCTTGACAATTACAATGATCCACAAAAAGGTGTAGATTGGCGGGAACACCCTGACCCCAGGTGCCTTTTGGCACCAGCCATTGTCCACCCCACAAGGAATAGCTCTGACAATTACAATGATTATAACGATTGTTTAAATTTGGCAAACCACAAGGACGATTTTTGCAATGATGGAAGACTAAAAGTGCATGTAACAGTACTAAATAAGGACGATCTTTGCACTTAATGAACCACAAGGACGAAACGTGCAATTTGGCCAAACCACAAGGACGATTTTTGCAATTTACTCTTATTATTATTATTATTATTATTACAATGCTTTGTATTACATGGAATTATCATTTTGTTGAAGGCCGCTCAATTGTGCTTTCAATTAATGTATACATGACATATGTGTTTATAGTATTTCATATCCATGTGTAACTTACATACAAACGTATTTATAAGTTTACTTACAATGCTAGTGCTTTACATTACTTATGTACTTTCGCTTACTTTATTACTTTCGCTTTCATCCAATCTCCTTATTAACCCGCGTAGTTTACCATATATGATATCAAATGATCAAACTTGTTGCTAAAATATACACCGTAGAAGTGCTCGAACGACAAAATACAAGCAATGGATGATAATATTTATTGCAGCTTGGGTAATGTAACACAAGTCTATTATTATTAATGGCCTATCGATTGAAGGGCTTTTACATATATATCCTTGCAAATTTTAAAAATTACGTGTATATCTTTTTGATGCTTTAAAAGCATTGTATTTTATGTATCAAAAACTGGTAAAAATGATATATATGTAATTTTTGAAATTTGCAAGGGTATACATGAAATTATGCCTAAAATATATGTTTACCAAATAATATAAAGGGCTTGAAAAGCAAAAAATGAGGCATGCAAGCCACAAAACGTAACGATACATACATGAGTTCAGAAAATAGCAAATTTTTAAAAACGTGAGGCCTAGCTATATACAAGAGATAAAAAATGAAGGCCTTTCACATTCGAAGGCCTAAAGTGATTATTTTACCAACTTTAATCTTGACACACCACTATAAGGACCAAACTGTACTTCAATCATATGCACAAAGAAAATCATCAAAACTTTTCTAACGGAAAAGATATGAGGGAAATCAAGATAGTCTAACAACCAAAATTAATTAAGGTTAAAATGAAGTCTCGGTTTGGACAAATTTGTATGGACGGTCTATGGTGTGTGACTATTTTTCCCTCGAACAAACAATCTAGTAAAAGTGATAATTAGGGGGTATTTCGACACTGACTATAAGAATTAATGCACGTACGATATGTTATTTTCACGATCGTTAGATGGAAAGACAATGTAACAAAATGAAGAAAAAAATAAATAGTTTTGTGTTATGATATTGGAAAAAATCATACGCTCATTGCATCAATAAATTAAACATATATTAACCTGTTTCGTTTTAGCTTGAAGTTGGCTTTTGGAACTATTAAAGTGTTGTAGGTATGACTTATGAGAAAAGTAGAAACTAAAATACCAAGTATAATTTGAATAACAACTTGATTACATATAAATTTCAATAAAATAACGCATTCAACGGTCGGTGGAGGTGGCCTATAAATACATAATGCGTACTCTCTGTTTTAATTAAATAACCTCATTCTTCCTTCACATCCTTTTGTAACCCAAACTCCCCTTCGATAAAACAGAAGCATAATAATGTCTTCATCCAATCACCACGACCTTGCTCACCTAAAAATCCCCCTTCAAAATATACAAACCGCCACCAATAACTTTTCTGACCGAAAAATCATCGGAAAAGATGCATTTCAAAAGTTTTACAAAGGACAGCTCTTGTGGTCCGGTGACTTAATTAACATCTTAGCTCGGAGGTTAAATAAAGAATGGTTTGATGGAGAACAACAGTTTTGGATGGAGGTTTCTACTCTTTCTAGTCTCAAGCACAAGAATCTGGTTTCTTTTGTTGGGTTTTGTGATGATAACGGCGAGAAGGTCATCATTTACAAGCGTGAGACCAGATTAAGTCTCCCCTACTATCTAAGTTACCCGATGATGTTGACATGGGTTCGAAGATTGAAGATATCTGTGGGTATTGCGCATGCATTGAACTACATTCATTATGATGAGTCACGTGATTTTAGCATAATACACGGGCTCATCGACAGCTCTATTGTTTTATTAGATGATGAATGGGAACCCAAATTATATGCTTTTCAATATTCCATGAAGATTAAAGCATCTGAAAGACACAATTCTTTCAATACTGATAAAGTATGGGGTACGGATGGCTGTACAGACCCAACATATTTCGAGACTAGAAGTGTGAGCCACAAATTAGATATTTACTCCTTTGGGATAGTATTGTTTGAACTACTGTGTGGTAGGAAAGCAGTAATCAATGACAACCAAGATAATAAGTACTTGGCTTCGGTGGCTGTTACCCATTATAGGGAGGAGAAACTCGATGAAATAATTGATTGGGGTCTAAAGAAGCAAATGGACTCGCAATCATTCGACATTTTCGCTAAAACAGCGTATGACTGCTTGAACGAAGAACGATCGAAGCGCCCAAATATTGATGAGATTGTCACAAGACTTGAGAAAGCGTTAGAACTTCAACTCGAGCATCAAAATGAGGTAAGACGGTTTTTCCTCTTCCATCTTTCTATCATAAAAAGTACTACTATCTGTTTCTTTGAGTGCAAGTTGGCTACTATTAATAAGTATGGTTATACTATGTGAGTTAGTGACAAGTTTTATGGATTTCTTTTTATTTACCACTTTCTAAGACAGTACGTAATTTTTTTTTCTTATAATTAAATATATATCCATAACAGTTATATTATGTAATTTAATAGTGACAAGTTTTTCATATGAATTTAAACTAAGGAGTAATAACTAGTCGTATTCTATTACAAAATTATTATTTAAATTTTCGTGTAATTATCATTTTATATTATATTGTATGAATAAAAATAGTTGTTGGCGAAGATGACCATTATGAATTATTTATATTTATAAATAAAAATACGCAAATATATACCCTTTTAGTGTGACGAATGTCACAACTGGGTTATTTTGGTGTTGGTGGACCTATTAAGTTTCTTTCAAGCTTCGAAAATTTTCAATTATAAACTCTAACTTATAAAGAGTTTGTGTATGATTTTTCTACTTTGTATAGCATGTCTTTTTCTTAAAATTTTCAATTCTAAATCCTCGTGTTATTATTTTTTTTTATAAGAAAATTATCAACTCACTATTACAGTTTATTCTTATGTGACTACAAAACTTTTAATTAACAAATAGGAAACGCATGGGTGAATAAATACTTTAACAAACCAAAGAGATAAATGTGATAATACTCAACAACATGAACAATATTTGTGGGTTGCAATTCTTGCTTATAGGTAATTATGTGAATGTATATTAACTAGAGCCGGTGACTTTCGCTCTATAAACAACAATTAAAGTCACCGACTTCGTTTTAAATTTTGCAATTCTTGAAATTTTCAGAATTTTTTTTATTATGTTTTGAAATTATCGAATGTTGCAAACTAGCAAAATTATCAAAAGTTAAACACCTTGGGCAACTAATTTATAACGTTTAACTCCCAACTACCACGTAAGTTGGTGTTGGCTATATACAGGGATGTGAATATGATGTAGGACGCGCGGAAGCGTATTTAGATAAACCCTAATCCAAGGGTGATAACCAAGACGCATCTTCCGGGAATAAAACCTAAATAAGAATAAAGACTCTAAAACACAAAGTTTATTAATAATCAATGATCAAAAGGTGCATTACAATGAAACCTAAACCCTGTAAATTTATAGGGTATTAAAATTTGTAAAACAAGATAACCTAATTATTCTAGAACAAATAAAATAAGGAAACTAAAATAAAATAAAAAATACGACACAAAGAAACATCAGTAGGAAACACCAGTAGGGTTACTTGTCAAGTCACACATAAACTCCAGTAACCTTAGTATGTTTAGAAGTAGGGTTACGTATGTTTAATAGTAGAATTACTTGGAAGTAACGAAACAAAAACACAAGTAACCTCAGTATGATTACCAGTACCCTTACTGGGAAACCAAACTTGTGCCACAAGCAGCCTAAATAAAATAAAGAAACTAACTAAAACATTCCTAATTAATAATTATCCCTAAAAACGACCTAGATAAATAATAGAACATTCTGGAATCGATGATATTATGGCGTAACTTCACTCTTCCTCTTACAGCGTAACCAATTAAAACCATCTGACATAAAATTTACCGAGAGGATTACGACGTCACCATGAGATTGGCCCTACGCCGTAGTGAAAATGATATTCGTGTTTTGATCACGAATTTTATCCCTATCATTCCCCTTCATTTAAAAAGAACTCGTTCTCGAGTTCTCGCTGTCAAAAGCTTCATCCACCTCGAACATCTTCTCGCGACGAACCTTATCTTGGGTAGACTTGTGCTTCATATTAACTCGAGAAACTCCATATTTTTTTACACGTCTACCACACTCCCATTGATCCACATATGACTTAGAACATCAAGTTGTGTCCTTCTTATCAACGATCACCAAGTCTTCAATTGTAATAAAAATAGTTTCTTTGTTCGCCATTTAAAACTTTATTGGATTTTTAATAATCACATTTAAAACTAATCCATAATCTAAATCACAAACCTTTAAATCATGGATGCATTCGGAATCCCTTTTAAGCTCATACTCAAAATCCTTTACCTCTTGATCAATCTTAGAAACCGCAACTTCATCACCACAAGTTTTCAAAACACCAACTTCTTTTGTCGTTTCCAACACTAAAGTTAAAATCTTGTCTTCATAACTTTGAAGATCTTGGATTTTCTCAACTTGTTCATGAGTTCATCAACAACCTCAACCTTCGACGTCTTTTCTTCCGCTTTGACTTGGGATTTTGGTATTTTGGTTTGACTTTGGGTAGAACGATAGCTATCCTTTTTCCTTCCCATAAGAAAAGATAAATACTTTTTTGAAAATCATACATGCCATTAACCAATTGTACCCGAGGTTTTCGCAACAAAATATCACACCCATCAAAATCATCCATAATACAAAGTATCCCCTTTTATAATTTTTCCAATAGTTACCGGAACCAAACAAACTTGGTAACCATCAATTGGATAAATCTCCATTAGTAATTGTAAGAATTCTACCAATTTTCTTGAAACCAAATTATTTATGCAACAACCATCGATAATTAAAGAACATGCGAAATTATTGATTTGAATTCTCGAATGAAAAATCTTGGTTGTAGGCAATCGGTCATCCTTTTATCTCCTCCCACTCTTCAACTCTTCTATTGTTAAACGGGGATTGGTTGCTTGCACAATTGTCTCTGAAATCGCCTATGGTTGAACGAGTTCTTCGACCTTCGTGTTCGCAACCCTCGCGATTCTTGTGGATTAATGCCCCACCTACGATCACGGAACGTAGTTCTTCTAGCATAATGTAACACCTGTCAAGTTCTTTCATAGATTTGGTAAAACCCTGATCGATATACTCTCCAGACCATTCCCCACCAACAGCATGAGTTTTTGAATCTTCTACACCATTCATCATTTAAAATTCTAACAAGCTTTAGATATTAATTGAAGTAGAACCTTCTACACCAATTACCGCTAGGATGCTAAGAAGCTCTTATGCCACCTGACGTAGGACGCGCGGAAGCTGTATTTAGATAAACCCTAATTCGTGGGTGATAGACAAGGCGCACCTTACGGGAATAAAACCCAAACAAGAGTAAAGACTCTAAAACGCAATTTTATTAATGAATTACAATGATAATGATCTCTATATTTATAAGAAAACCAAACTTGTGTCACAAGTAGCCTAAATAAAATAAAGAAACTAATTAAAACATTTCTAATAAATAATTATCCCTAAAAGACGACCTAGATAACTAATAGAACATTTTACGGCGTAATTTCACTCTTCCTCTTACGACGTAACTAACTGAGACCACCAGACCTGAATTTTACTAAGAGGATTACGGCGTAACCATGGGGTTGGACCTACGCCGTAGTTAAAACGATATTCGTGTTTTGATCACGAATTTCATCCCTATCAAAATAGGGTCAAATTAATTAGTCGGGTTCTGTTTCATTCATGTTGATCGGATCAATTATGATCATGTCCGAAAGAAAACCCACCCGCAACCCACCCTACAAAGCATTTATGTTCGGGTAAATTCAGATAAGGACCAACCCCCATCCATTCGAGTCTGAGTCCGTGTTCGGATTAACTAAAGTCATCGATGCATAATAGAAAAAACAATAAAAAAATATTAGCCCTATAGGTTTAGTAGCCAAACGTATATGGGTTATAAATAAAAGAATAAAATAAAACAGTAAAAAATATCATATTTCGAAGAGAAAGGTTTGACATAAATAAATACTCCCTCCGTCCTTTATTAAATGTTCAGTTTTGACTTTTCGAGTCTTTTTTCTTTAACTTTGACCTTAAATATTTTTGTTTGTATTATATGATAATTGATAAAAATTATGTCAATGAAAAGTACATTTAAAACTCAATTCATTCATATATTTTGCATCATGTATTATATATCATATATAAAAATATTTATGTTCATAGTTGATAAAACAAGACTTTGAAAATTTAAAGTGGACATTTAATATGGGACGGAGGTAGTATAAGATAGATGTTTTAAATAATATTTAAAAGAGAAGACAAATATAAACAAGACACCCGAGTTAGAGGGTTAAAATGGAACTTTGAAGAAGTATGTCATGCAAACAATGATGAAACCAAACCATTTTTGCAAAAAACTCATCACAATTGTGTGCATGCTAATCAACCATTTTACATAAAGAATAAGAACATGTAAAGAATAAGAATGGGTATGGATGGTTAACGTAATCCAAACCGATATTATTAGACACACCACACACACCAAAGCTTATTTGCTAATCAATCATTTTACATAAACAACACAAGTATTAGTTAAAGCAACAACAAACCATTTTTGGTTAGTTTTCATTCAAGCATTAGAACCAAATGAGTACGTGAAGAAAAAAGACTAGTGAGAGTCTTAACGTGAACCAAAGTCACTTACAACTAGCTTATAAGAATAAAAAATGAAAATTTGTATTTATCATACTCAACTATAAATAAAACCCTAACAAATAAAAAAAATTGACAAGCCTAAACTAGTATCTTATTAGCCTCTGATCAGTTTCACAATTAGACCATTCGACTGCAGAGAATATCCTAAATCAAAGAGTATAATATCATATTATCATGCTCATGCCCTGTTTAACACACTTATAGTCTCATTTGGAGTTTTAACTCATAGAAACTATTCTAAAATTAAAGCAAATATGCCTATCCAAACATCCAACTTTCTGATGTCCAAACAGCATGTCATTGCTGAAAAACAGCATACAAGCCCTTAAAAGTCTCTAATTGCCAATCGCTGTTTACAAACATGTAATTGCTGGAAAAAAATATGGTTGCTGTAAAAAACAATATACAATTATGTAACTGCTTTTAAAAAAGAGAGCATGTAATTGCTGCAAAAACTTGTTTCCAAACAGCCATGTAAAGGCTATGTCCATACAACATATAAAAGCTGTTAAAACAGCATAAAAGCCTGTCCAAGCAGTCCATCTTTTTCAGCTGTCCAGATAGCATATAGAAAGTGTTTAAAAACCTGTCTAAACAACTTTTAAAGCCTTTAAAAACTTGTAAAAAGTAATGTGGAAGACATATAAAAGATTTAATGGCCAACCCAGCCGGAATTATAGAAATGGGCAAAACCCGGCGGGGTCAAACCGGATTTCAAAACATTGAAAAAAAAGTGGTATAGTAAAAGTACTTGTTGATGTCTGCAAACATTTGTGAACTATGACCACCCAACCGAGATTTTGATAGGACGTCCTGCAAACCTTTATATGAAACTGGGGAGTGTCCATGGTAGACGATTAAAATTAGAAACAAGGGGATTGCTGAGTTACAAAGTAAAATCATATTTTTAAAAGTAGTGTAGTTATAAACTCTACCTGTAGTTCACTCTCAGCAGCTCGAATTAATATTCTAATTAAGAATGTCTATAAGAATTAAGTTCACTCTTGCACAAAGCACATGCCATAGTTTTCCTGAATACCTCTTTATCACCTTCTACCCTTAAAATCTTTGGGTTTGAATCAAAGTCTGTGCATACTTGCGCCATCTGACTATGGACCAAATGATTTGATAAGACAAATGCACTAACAAACATTACTTCCCAAACTTTTCATGTAATGTTGAAACCAGGTGAATAAGGCAACATGAAGAACCAAAACATTACAAGTTACAAAAAAAAAAAAAAAAAAAAAAAAGAAAAAAAAAAGAAAGACATGATATATACAGTTTTAGAGTCAATATAACATTGAAGGCAAATATATAGCTCAACATGTCTTAAAAGAAAGGTTAACGAATTTCATCGAAGACTTTGTAGGCATTATTATGCACTTCATTAAACTCCCTTTTTCTCACTCACGTTTTAACTTGACTATTCTACAGATAATGTCTTCACCCAGCAAAGAATTTGCTCACCTCAGAGTCCCCCTTGAAAAGATCCTATCTGCTACCAACAACTTTGCTGAAAAAAATGTCATCGGAGAAGAAAGGTTTGATAAGAGATACATGGGAAAGCTCTTGTGGTCCGATCAGTTGATTGATATCCATGTTCGGAGGTATATGAAAGACATGAAGCAAGCTGAACATGAGTTTTGGATGGAGATTTCAATGCTTTCTAATCTCAAGCATAAAAATCTTGCTTCTCTTGTTGGGTTTTGTGATGAGAATGATGAGAAGATCATAATTTACCAGCTTGAGACAAGGGGGACTCTCACCCAATATATAAGTGACACGATGTTGTTGACATGGGTGCGAAGATTGGAGATATCTATCGGTGTTGCACATGCATTGAGTTATATTCATTATGACGAGTCACGCGATTTCAGCGTAATACATCGGAAAATCAGCTGTGGCACTGTTCTATTAAATGATGACTGGGAATCCAAGTTAATTGATTTTGAATTTTCCCTGAACATTAAAGCAACTCAAAGGCACCATTCATTTCATAATAATAGACTTGTGTATGCGATTGGGTATGGAGACCCAACATATATGGAGACTAGAAGAGTGAGCCACAAGTCAGATATTTACTCCTTTGGGATATTATTGTTTGGACTCCTTTGTGGTAGGAAAGCAGTAAATGACGATCAAGATAATAAGTATTTGGGTCCGGTGGCTATTTTTCATTATAAAATGGAAATACTAGAAGGAATAATTGATCCGTTTCTATTCAAACAAATGGATCCGCAATCATTCAAAGTTTTCGCAAAGATAGCATATGACTGCTTGAATGAAGAAAGGTCTCGACGCCCGGATATAAGTGAGGTTGTCACAAGACTTGAGAACGCGTTGAAACTTCAAATGGAACGTCAAAATGTTGTAAGACGGTTTTTTTCTTTCATCTTTCTTTTATAAATAATTTCTATTTATTTATAATATTAACGCAAGTTAAACTATATACTTATTACTGTATTTATGATATTAAAGGAACATTCAATAGTTGCGGCCAAAGTTGAAGATACATCATCCAATCATGACAAGGTAATTATTTACTTAGGGGTGTTTGGGATTGCTTATTGAAAATATGTTATTCGTTTTGAAAACCATAATCAGATAATCGAATCCGTTGTTGCAAAACGTATGTTTGGATCTAATCATGTTGTATAATAACACAATAATCAAATAATTAGTTTTTTTAAGTGTTTGGCAAATTAGATTATTTATGACTTAACATGCTAATGACTAAAATAGACATTTACACTATTAAGTTATTTTAATTTAACTTATAGATTGTTTTATCAAATAAGTTATACATATTAAATAACCATATAAATTATATATACGAAAGAATAATTTAACAAAAGTTATTGTTGTAACATATTCCGTATATAACTTTCATGATTATCTTTTATGGGTTTTGCTAAACAATGCCCACCGGGCAATGTTTAATATGAATATAAAAGGAAATTTAGACTGTATTTAATCAAAAATTGCATATATTTAAGTTAGTTTTTATGTTCATTTATTGTGCTTTAAATGTATAATTACTTTAAACATTGAAAGAACAGATTGTTTAATGTAGCTTATGCCCAGGGGTGTTAGGCAAAATCCATCTTTTATAACCATTCTATTCATTCAAAATAATCATTTTTATATAATATACGTAACTATTATCCATAACTCTCTTATCCACATATTGATGTCTGCCATCAGCGTAGGAACAAAGTATATTAAAGAAAAGTCATATAAGAGGGGTAATTTTGTAATATTGCCATCAAGAGAGAATTGCTTTTCACAACAGCCACAAAACGCCGTTTTGAAGCCATACAAACACAAATGAATTATTTGCATTTTCGAATCACTATAATCAAATAAGCTGCACCGAAACGCAACACTAAACACCCTCTTATTACTATTGTTGCAAGTCACTGTATTTTAGATAATTGAACTCCATATCTACACGTGTAATTTTTGGGACACTTGGTAATGTTGTCTTGTTTGGTACATATAGGGATCATTGACCTCCATATCTACACGTGTTGAGTCCCATGTCAGCAAAGAGACAGTGTCTTTCCTCAAAGATCTTTCTCACTTAAAACTCAGCTGGGAAGTTATAACATCAGCAACCAACAATTTTGCTGATGAGAATATTATTGAAAAAAACAAGCGTGGAATAATTTACAAAGGCCATCTCTTACATTCTGAACAATTCATCGATATTATTGTAAAGAGGTTTTATGTAGAATATGTAAAAGCTGAGAGCAAAAAGTTTTGGACGGAAGTTTCGATGCTTTCTAGTCTCAAACATAAGAATCTAGTGTCTCTTATTGGGTTTCATGAAGATGAGGGGGTTAATATTATAATATACAAGAAGGAGGCCAGCCGAAGTCTCAAAACATATCTAAGTGACCAGACCCTCACATGGATGCAAAGGTTGAAGATATGCGTTGGTGTTTCGAAGGCATTGAGTTACATCCATTATGATCCTGGACGAGATTTTAGTGTCATACATTGCAACGTCAGGAGCTCGAATATTTTACTAGATGACAAATGGGAACCCAAGTTATCTGGTTTTGAACTTTCATTGAAAAATACAGTAGATCGGAGGCACCGTCTTCTTCTTACTCGGGATATTGTTAAGAATGTATACATGGACCCAAAATATGGAAAGACTGGCGGGGTGACCCACAAGTCAGATGTGTTTTCATTCGGAGTTGTATTACTAGAAGTCTTGTGCGGAAGGAGTGCAAATGGTGACAAAGACGAAGATGAAGACGAAGGCGAAAATGAAGTTGAAGATGAGTTGAAAGAGGGGTTATTAAGTCAGCTGGCCAAATCTCATTTGGATGAAATGATCATGCCGCATTTACGAAATCAGATGGACCAAGAAGCATTAAAAATCTTCTCAGAAACAGCATATGGCTGCATAAAAGAGGAAAGAGCAGATCGCCCATACATAGATCAGGTTGTCAAAAGACTTGAGAAAGCCTTGGAACTTCAATCAATGTTTGAAAATCCAGTAAGAAACTCAACTTGCTTATCAACTTTATCGGATAATAAATGTTATATTTATCTACTAATCTCCTATTCTTTTGCAAATATTATTTTAGGAACTTCCAAAGAGTGCAGCTGACAGTACATCATCCAATCACCTGAGGGTAATTTACTTCTTTATAGTTTTAGTTTGAAGCTGGTCATCCTAATTAGTAAAAAAAAAAAGTAAATTAGATGAATGGTCTATGTGGTTAATGGGATTTTTTCATTTCTGATGTCTCATATTCATAATCCTGGCACTCTAAAATGATAAAAGACCATTCACAACTTTATTGATATGGGGACAGAAATCAAAAAACCAGGAATCAAAAACACCATCTGCACCAACTACCATGGACCTGCACACTAGTCACAAATCACAAATTATTTTAAAGAGTAAAATAGTAACTGATATCGAAGCTAATGGATCCATTGGCTGAGAAAAAGAGTTGTATAACTTAATTCTATTAGCATCACAATTAATACAGATTGTGATTCTTTTTTCATTCAATAATTTATTTAAGGATGTTGTTGTATTTTGAATGTCCACTATGTTGCAGTGGAAGAACTTGGAGCACTTGAAGATTGGACTTAATGATATCGAGGTGGCAACCGAGAAATTTTCTGACAAATATCGCATTGGGTCAGGCGCATTTGGTATGGTATACAAGGCACGACTCGAACACTTTGATAGCAGCAATTCATTGTCGATTGACGGGGAAAATAAATGTGGCTTTCCCAAGAAACAAAGTGTTGTAGCCATAAAACGAATCAACAGTCCACAAGGAGAACAAGGGTTCAATGTCGAAATTGAAACGTTGACGAGTTGTAAACATAAAAATATAATCTCTCTTCTTGGATTTTGTGATGAAGGTCCTGATCACATGATCCTTGTCTATGAGCTTGCTTCAAAAGGAAGTCTTGAAGATTATTTGGGAAGCAGTGATAAATTGACTAATCTTACTTGGATGCAACGCTTGAAAATATGTCTTGATATCGCACATGGCTTGAATTACATTCACACCAACACAGACCAGGAAAAACAAAAGATAATACACCGCGACATCAAGAGCGCGAACATTCTATTGGGCGATAATTGGGTGGCGAAGATTGCCGACTTCGGGCTCTCCAAATTCCACCCAGCAGATCAAGATGCCAGTACTTTCAATGCCAGTACGATTGCAGGCACACCTATGTACTTAGATCCGGATTATGAGAACTCGAAGTCTGGCAAGTTAAATAAGAAATCAGACATTTACTCTTTTGGAGTTGTGTTATTTGAGATCTTGACCGGGAAGGTGGCCTATGATCGTACTTTCACCGACATCGATGAGAGGGGGATTGCACCCATTGCACGACATCATTTTGAGAAGGGAACACTAATGAAATTTGTTGATCACAAGATAAAGGAAGAAACAAATGAACATGTCTTTTCTCTAAGCAAAGGACCCAATGACGATTCTTTGGACATATTTACAAAAATCGCATTTCGATGTCTAGCAATGACTCAAGTCGAACGCCCATCAATAGATGTTGTCATCAACGAACTTAAAAAAGCGTTATACTGTCAGGTGCGTAATTTTTTTGAATAACTTTATAATCTCATATATTCTTCATAGTAGTATGTGACATTTCATACATTTTACTTTGTGCAACTAATATTTTAATCCTCAAATTTTTACTGAATTAACGATTACCATTTAACTTTGTTGGTCCATAACTTTTGTGACATATTGTGACATACAACCGTAACCCTGAACTTAGAGACTTTAATGGAGTTTTAGATGGCAAGTAGTTAAGTTATTTTTTACTTGTCAAATCGACTGATTGTCTAATGATTCACAGGAGAACCACAAGGACAGCCTCAAACTGTCACTTCAAGACATAAAGTTTGCCACAAAAACTTTCAATCAAGAAAATCTCATTGGACATGGAGATTTTGGGAATGTGTACAAGGGTCACAGTCATGGGCATAACTTCATTGCTGCAAAGCGATTGGGTAGGAAATCTGCTGAAGGAGAAGCTGAATTTATGACAGAACTTGAAATCCTTATGCAGTATAAACATGAAAATGTCATTGGTCTTGTAGGCTACTGTGATGAAGAGGATGAGCAAATTATTGTCTATGAGTATGCATCAAGAGGAAGTCTTGATAAGTACTTGAGCGATGATAGTCTTACGTGGGTGATGCGGCTTAAAATATGCATCGATATTGCAATCGGGATGGAGTTTCTTCATGGAACTGTTTCAAGTCCAGAATTGGTAATACATAGGGACATCAGCAGCAGCAACATTCTACTGTTTGATGATTGGAAAGCAAAAATTAGTGATTTCGGGCTCTCCTTAGTATGTCCAACAAATCAGGATGTAGACTACGTCATCGACAATGTTACAGGCACAATTGGCTATCGTGACCCACTATACTCGAAAACTGGCTTCTTAACTAAAGAGTCTGATATATTCTCACTGGGTGCGGTTTTATTTGACATATTGTGTGGGAAACTATCATCCGAAAAGATAGATGATGAGTATCTTTATTTACCCTTTTTGGCTAAACACCGCTATTATGTTGAAAACCTTGATAAGTTAGTGTTTGAGGGTATCAAAGAACAAATTGTGCCACAGTCATATATTACCTTTACAAGGATTGCCCTTAAATGCTTACATCACAGGAGAGAAAGACGACCAACGGCTCATGAAGTGGTCATACAGCTCAAGAGAGCATTGGAATTTCAGGTAAGTTTCTATATTTTGACAAAATTGGCTAACTTTTGATTCATATATATCTAAACTATTGCCTTTAACTGTTTTATAAACTGTAAGAAAGTAACTATATGAAACATGAGTTTATTAATTCATTAATGTATATGCAGGAGGATTATGAGAAATGGGAGCCCAAATTGCCTAAAGACTACAAAGAAATAGTCCAGATGTCAAAATGCCCTGAAATCTACTCTACCACTAAGAAAGAGGATCTTTACAACATTTTTTCGAATGGAATCCTCCTTCAAGAAGACAAAGTGGTAATCAGTTCATCTTGTATCTCGTTTATTTGGTGTTTTCCAGTTTTCTATATATCTTTTCCTTTTTGATGGATAATTTGAGATCACACATGCGTTTACACATGATAAAAGTTGAGTCTGATTTATAATTTATTTTATGTAACAGTTGCTGTCATTTGATAGTAATGAAGAAAGAAATAAAATGGTATCAGCGGCAATGTTTTCTTATACAAACAGTTGTCCACATGAGTGGAAATCTCTTCAAGAATCGAGGTTATTCTCTTTAACTCTCTAAATTTATCACTACATAAGTGATAAGCATTATAGGCATTGCTGTTACATGTATATATTTCTTTTTCTTTGAAAAAATGTAGTTACTTTACTGGTTTATGCATGACAAGCTATTTACGGGAGCATAATAATTAGTTTACAGCCAATCTATGTATTTTGAACTTGCATTGTGATTCTTTTTTCTTGAAGTGTTGTGTATTATATAACAGAAAAAATTTCCAACAAAGTTACTTTTTCGCTAGTCAAAATGTCAGGATTTGACAAATTCTTAAATTTTGATAAAAAAATTATACTAGTATATCTTCTTTTCATGAACTGGATTTCTTAGTCCTTCTGATGAGCGAGGGAGTTATAAATGCCCCATATTGATAAACTCGTTGCTTTATGTATAATAGTATTAAAGGGTAAATAAACCCGAGTGGAACAACATCAAATTCTTTGTTGCTTAGACTCCTACATGAAGATGGTAGATATCTAACAAGGTTTCAGTGTTTTCTCGACTATTTATATAGTTACATATTTGGTAAATGGGTATTATGTTAGATATCACTTGTTGTTTGATGTTTTGTAGCTGGATTTTTCTTTTCAACCGGTGGTAGAGCTATACTCCTATTTTGTGTCCTCCGTTCTAATGACTGTGATATGTGCAGGTTTGAGACAGTAGTGGAGATGTCTGATATTTCCAAATTGAACATCGAAATAAAGACAAACGCTCAACTTCTATCTCCAAATGTTGTTTATGGTGTCTATTTAGTCTTCAAACTTAGTGATTCAAGAAAATTTTCAAGTAAACCGATGTGTGTTAACCTAAAGTATAGAAAGGGACTCGAAAGTCTACATGCATATTTCGCAACATGGAGAGACAAGGACTGGATGATGATTGAGTTGTACCAATTCTTGAATCAGAACGAAGATGTTGTTTTTGAGTTTCTACTTGAGAGCTTTTCATCACACTATTGTGGAGAAAATGAAGTTTATGTTGAAGGCATTGAATTTCGAGCAATTGACAAAGTAAGTTTGAAATTATATCCCTGGTTCCATTATATACTCTTTTTATTTATTTATTATACCAAGAGGTCGGATGCATGCCAAAAAAAAAAAAAAAAAAAAAAAAAAATTAAACTAAACCCATGTTCTATGTTGCACATTTAACATGGTTTGTATACAGGTGGAACATGAAGAAATCGGAAAATTGATGGACGTCCAACAAGTCTTGAAATCAAACATCAATGTGGATCAGGTGCAGCAACTTCCAACTAACTTTGAAGAAATATTCAAGATTTGCAGAAACTACGACGAGTTGTTCTGGTTGGGCAAAGTTGACGAAAAGAAACTTCTTGTGCTTTCGGCAAAGGCAGCTTTATACAAATTCTCTAATGTGGATCATTTTACTTCAACACCATCAGCCCAGTCCAGGTTCACTTCTTATATATAATAGCTAATTTTGTTAGTCTCCTTTAACTAGGGGCGGCAATTCTTGACTCTACATGAAACACGACCAAAACCGATACGAAAATAAATGGGTTAGGGTTGGGTGTAAACAATCTTCGGTTGGTGGGATAGACGGGTCGACCTGCCAACACATTTAAACTATTTAACCTCTGTAACTTGCTAATCCGCCTACTCAGTTAGATAAACGGATTAAATGAATCGTGTTCAGAATATATATTTAAAGAAGTTAATTACAAGTCTGGCCTAATTATTTAAACAGGTCATGTTCGGGTTGGGGTATCCTCACTAACCCAAACCCCACACGGATTGCCAGCCCTACCCTTTAACCGCTAAACTTTTTTTGATTGTACGTCCAAATATGTAGATGTTACATAAAAGTTTAACAATTAAAGATTCGTGAATAAATGGTTGACAAATATTTAACTTTTTTGATTTAGTTTCATGTGTATATATATTACTTGGTCCTTAATACTACGTATATCATACATGCAGATTTCAAGAGGTGATTGAGCTTTTACCACAACAAGTATTTCATCTCAATTGCACAATAAAAAGTCAAATGTTGTCACCAGATACAGAATACGTGTGTTACCTTGTATTCAAGCTTTCAGAAAGATGCCAGGGGCTGCATTGTCCAGTAGAAGTACGAGACGTACTCCACAAAGAAAACAATGAGGCTGAATTTGTTTATTTTATAACCCCAAGCCCATTGAACATAAATGGTATCACTCGGGTTCCAAAACATAGGGAAGATGGGTGGATGGAGATTCAAGTGTGGAAATTTAACTCAGCTCATGAATTCAAGGATGGCTCTCTTTCTATTGATATGAAATTTACAACTCATGAAGGAACTATGTCTGGCCTCATTGTATGTGGCCTCGAGTTCCAACCAATGAAGTTCCCAAACCCACACGTACATTCAGCCTAAAAAAGACGAAAAGATGACAGAAGTATGTCCGATTTTGCTATGATTCCGCATGGTTTTACATCCCATTCTACCTGATTTCGCTCTGGTTATATGGCTTTGCATCTGGTTTGTTATGTCCTATTCTACCGTGTTCCATCTGATTCACACTAGTTGTGCATTCGCTCTGGTTACGTTATGGTTCTCCGCCTGATTCTACCATGTTCCATATGATTTACTTTGGTTCTGCATCTGATTCCATGTTATTCGGATTCTGTTTGCATCCTCTGATTCTGTTTCATTAACATATGCTTAATTTTGCTTGTGCATGTGTCTGCTCGGGTTCCGTCTAATATATTTTTCAGTCTTATTCTGAGTTTTATTTGTCAACCTCTCAATACATCTTAATGTAGTATTTGTGAGTCTGAGTGGATGTTATCTTAATAAAGGTTTGTTTGGCCGTAATAGTTTTGTAAGTTTGTTTTCTATTTAATCTCTTGTACTCTCATTTTTCGCTAAATCAAGTTATGTAAATCTAATTTGTTATTGGTTAACATTCATTTCGGATTAAGGAAACCCCCGCATCTGATGTATGGAGAATTAGGTTGCGTGGTAGGCCTTTGATGTCGGTCTATGAAGAGGATGTGACGACATTTCTCTGGACTGAAATAGCACAAGGCAAACCAGAGTAGCAGTCCACTCTAGACTCACCAAGTCTGACTCAGAGTGGCCATCCAACAAGTCTTCATCAATGCAAACAGACATCTATCTATATCAAGAGTATAGCAGCACATTCACCCTCTATCTATATCAAGAGTATAGCAGCACATTCACCCTGTTTTAGTCCAGCAATTAATATGATTAGAAACGTTTTTATAAACTTCTAGGATTGGCAAAGGTATTGTCTAAAGTAAACTTTAAATTCCATGCCCAAGCAATATCTAAAAATTAGTAGTTTTGAAATTTCTTTCTTATCACTAAGGTGTTTTATTTAAACTAGTGAAAAGTATATCGTTATTCCTCAACTTCTTCAAACCCACTATCTTTATCAAAAGTCACATTTCTTAGACCATGCATAATGGAGTCATCCACCACCCACGACAGGCACTCTAGCCACGTGTGGTTTCCCATAACACGTGTCTACCATCGCGCATGCTGAATAGAATTTTGTGTTGTTTTGATGATGAAGACCACCTAACAAAGGGCACTCATGTGCGACGTATGTGCAAGGTAGAATATTGTAGAAAAGACTGCTCTCGGAAAGAATTCTGGTAAAGACATATATTTACTATTATGACATTTTACTATAGTCCATCAAAATTCTCAAATCTATCTAGTTTTTCACAACATCAGCATACATATACTCACTAGAGTTTACTATCGTGACGGAAAAACCTACAAAGTTACAATTTATCCAGATAAATATGACACTGTTCATTTTCTAGGATTTATGAGTTCTTCGTTTATAAAAATAAATTTAATTTAGTATCACAAAACTCAGAATACAAGACTGTCACATATAAAATCCTTGTTATGTCCGAACAAAAAAAATACTAATGATACAATAACAAATGATGGAGAAACAACTATAGTCACCTCCTCCGTGCTTCCTGTGTGTACCATTTTGCACAACACGTTACTCTCGAGCCTCCTGCTTTTGTATACAAAGTAACAAAAATTTCGGCTTTACGTAATTTATAGAAATTATGATCTAAAGTCGAAGTCTGCAGCAGTAGAAATTTTGACCCATTTACTTAGAAGTTGGGCTGATTTGGGTAATATCCTATCTCTAATGGGTCAAGTGGGTAAAGCTTAATAATTTGATTAGATGCAAGTCACCCAAAATGTGTCAAAATCCTAAATCATTTTGTTTAGCAATAATTAGATAATTATGTTAGACTAGTGATCAGATAAAAACAGGTTTTTGTGTGAGAAGAAAACAAATGATTCAAAAAAAAAAAAAAAAAGTTCCACAACAGAGGAGGGTTGACTCATGACTCAACCCACGCCTATTTCGGACAGACACTCTAGAAGCATTATATCTATTTTCAGGACAACTGAAGTATAATACTTTTTTAACTCCATACACGAGCAAAAGTGGTCAATCACATCAAATTCCTTAAATTTAAACGAGTACAGAACACAAATGCTCAATTTGATCATGCCAAATATACACTAGAGAACCTAAGGTATTCTGATGAAGATTAACAATGTGAGAGATAAGCATAAGAATACGAGTATGTGAGAGTCAAATCTTTTCGTTTTTTCATAACTTCATATGATTGGAAAAGGTATCAATGGCAATAACATTTCCAACTATAATCAATATTTTTCCATAATCTCCCTAAATAATTCTTTAGGTGCTGCAAATGAAAAGTAGGATAAACTCATAAGAGAAGGGAGATGATGAGATTTTAGGCATGATGGAGAGGCATGAAATATCATAACTTTGCATTTAAAACCTTACCAGGTAATCCTGTAAATCTCTCATACTGTTCATACGCATGTCCTATAAACATCTCCACCCCTGTAACAATTATGGCTCCACACTCTCAAGCTTCCCGAAGTAATCTTGTAATTTTTGGTGTGTACAAAGCAAGAAATACCAATGCATACGACTTTAAAGCTTCCTGCCAGAAAAAATATAGAAAATTTATCCCATGCCCATAGCCACCTCATATTAACTTTCTAACTGCAAACCATTATTACTAAAACATGTGACCGAAGAAAGGTAGATAGCCTTACCTTAGAAATAGGAGTATCGTCTATATTTGGCTGCATACCAATTGAAGTAGTGTTTGCAAGTATCAAATCGGCAAGAGATATAGCCTCTCCACCAATTATGTCAGCAAGTTCTCTATCATGATCTGTGCAGTGTCAGTAAGAGAAAACTTTAGTTGTTGTATTAACTATGCATAGAGGGTGTTTGAATCTCAGTTATGACTCTCTGACTTGAAGTCGATAAACCACTCAAATGCAAACACCCTCTAAATATGGCGAGAACCATACAGAAAACATTCACCCATACTGAATCTAACCGTAAGAATGCAATAAAACTAGCATAATGTTTTATTTGCAATCAAGTATGAGCACTAGGAATGGTAATGTGAACGATAGTCGAATCTAACTGTAAGTCCGATTGGCTATCGCAATTCTTGCACCCTTCGCTTTTGCTCCATAAGAGCACCGCCAGCACCAATAACCACAAATAGTCTACCAGCCAAGGATGTTCCTGTTGCACCATTTTGAACACCTGAACCTGTAAACAGTTCAAATGGGTCGAACGGGTTGAAGCCACACATGAAATATGATATGAAACTTCTAATAGAAATTAGAATGTACAAATAAAGAAACCTCGTAGACTATCCTCGATAGCAGAAATAGTGCCAACATAGTCTGTATTGCAACCATATAACGTCCCATCATTTGGTCTTCGGATAGCGCAACTGACTGCTCCGACTGTGGCATAAATCAGTAACAGAATACATAAAAAGCCATACTTTCATCATTAAATATGCTTTGATAGTTAAGCTTACTATTACAATACCTTTGCAACTGGATCAACCTCATCACAACATTGAAGTAAAGATTCTTTGTGAGGAATGGTACAACTGCAAACAATAATGATACATTTTTATAATCTGAATAAGTAGAAAAATGGGTTTTTTTTTCCCATAAAATACCAACGTACTTTCACATTTCTGTCCTTTTAGCCATTCTACTTTTTTTATAACATTTTACTCATTATAAGATCGCTCTATAGACTGTTTGGGCGTTCAGCAACACAAAAAGCGACTGTCAAATATGATCAACATTATAAAAAAAATGATATATAATGTTCAATTTTCCGGTTATCAAATGCCCCAAACTGTACACTAAGACTTCCTATAAAGACTCATTTATATACAAAAATAGAAAAAGTATGTCGGTTTGATGGAAAAAACCCTGGAAACTTAAGCACTAGCTCTAATAAAAATAGATCAAAACTGAACCTGAACCCCGCGAAATCTGTAGACGAGTAAGTATCAAGAAAATTGTTTACATTATCCCCCAACAAATGTGCATAAACTCCATTAAAACCAACTTATCTGAAAGCTTTATTGTATAACAAAGGGGATTTGCTATGTCCAACTGGCTTCCCGATAATACCGAATACTTTTGTGTCAGGACCTAATTGTCTGAAATTAAACAAGTCCAAAAGATCCCTAATTGTGGGTTGTCCGGGTGCAGATACCTTTCCATGCTCAAGGGTGCCAAATGACAAATATCCACCGAATTTGGGGCAGAGTACTCGAGACATCAGACTTTCATCCATTACCATTGCTATTAATGGAACCTAAATGATTAATTAAGGTACTTAAATAACCATGTAAGCTAATAAAACCGCGAAAAAAATAACTCTAATTTACAAATTTATTACATGCATGACTACCACTGCTTACTTGAGAATTAGCAGTAATGTGAAAGACTCGTGCTACGTCAGTTATATCTATAGCGGTTGTTGCAAACTTGACAATGTCAGCTCCTGTTGACTGTATTTTGTCAAAAAGGTTCCCAAGCTCCGAAGGAGTATTTTATAATTGTGGGAAGAAACTATGAGTTTGCACTTTGCAGGCTTGTCCCCGTGGATTAAGTTGTTGAAATCATCAACGGCCAACATTTGAGTTACGAATAACAGTATAGTACTTTAGACGAGCCTATGAGCATGAATAGACACATTTAATGTCAAGAAGAAGGAACCTTAAGCTCAACATCGATGTGATTAGCTCCTAATTCCATTGCTAATCGAAGAGCAGCCAGTTGTCTTTGTTCATCTCCGTCGTATTGACCACCTTCCCATGTTTGTCTAGAAAATAACATAGAATCAGAAACCTTTTCGGGAAAGATAAAGTGTTACAACATCATGTAATATGGACTAGATTAGGGGGATGTTTGGTAATGCTTATTAAAACTGCCTATGCTCATGAAATAAGCAATTGCTATAACAGAAGGCTGCAAAAAGTGTGTAGATAGGCTTCTACAGGAACGAAACTAGATAATCAGATATCGCATTTGTGTAAGTTTTCGGCAATCAGCTAATTAAGGATTTAAGACATAAAATAATCAGCCTATAATCATATCCAAACACTTATTGCTGCTGATCTACTGTATCAAAACGCAACAAGGGGTGTTTGGCATTACTAAGTTAAACAGCTTATGCTCATAACAAGAAGATCAACTTATCCAAAACAGCTTATTTCACCCCTAAGGTTAAACTTACAATACTGAATCCACTAACAATAACCAGTTCAAACTAAACAATCTGAAACGTCTTACTGAAAATACCTTATTTCACCCCTAAACTAAGTAGATAAGCATAGTCAAATTTATGCATCTGCTCAAAAAACACAATAAACAGATAATCTGTTATAAAAACAATCCAAATTCTGAAACATCCCATCATATGTCAGACGATTCAGTATACCATCAGAAGAAAACTGCATTCGCATTATAACAGTATCAAGAAGATCATTAGCATAAACACATTTTTCATCCGGACACTCAAACTCAACCAGATGCAAATATATGAGTTCGGCAATTCTGTTAAGAGTACTTTAAAATACAGAAGCAATAACACTGTCTGAATAAGCAACACCCAAACTGCTTATTTCACCCTCAAATAAAGATACAATCACATACAAACACTCAACTCTGCTTATCTACTACATTAAAATGCAATAAGGGGTGTTTAGGATTGTCAATTTTAAACTTAAACTCCCAAACTGCTAATTACAAAGAGCTTATTTACCCTAAACTAAGTAGATAAGCATAGTCACATTTCATCATCTGCTTAAAAAAAGCAATAAAAAGATAAGCTGTTTACATAAGCAAACATCCCAAACTCCCCACATCACATGTCAAACAATTCAGTATACTCATAAATCCAACATTCATATCACAAAAACAGAAACTCAAACCTTATCCACAATATCAAAATGCGATAAGGGGGTGTTTGGGAATGTAATTAAACCAGCTTATGCCTTTATGAGATACGCATTGACTGTCAGAAAGTTATTTACATTAACAAATTGATGAAATTAAAAGATGGGTTGAGTGTAAAAAGTGGAGATATTACATAAAAATGTGAACTTTTTGTGAATTGAAAGTTGATTTTGTGGGATTGAAATGTTAGGGTTAGGGTTTTTTATTTGGGGGAAAAGTGGAGGGAAATTGATTTGGTTTTGGTGGATTGGATGAAAATTTGGGGTTTTTTACGGGGAAAGGAAAAGTGAAAATTATTTGAGTGATTTTTGGTTGTTTGCGCGTGTTTTTTAAGGATTTTTTAGTTATTGTTTGTTTGTAAACTTTTTTTTTTTTTTTTTTTTTTTTTTTTTTTTTTTTTTTTTTTTTTTGTGGGTTTAAACCCGCTAAGTATATAAAAAATAGTAAAATGAGAACGGAACATGGAAAAGTGGGATGAACCACTCTTAAAATAAAAACGACATGGTATGAACATGCTCATACGCACAGCGGCCAAATCCTAGCACTAGAGACATTTAACGAAATAGAAACAGTAAAACACAAATGCCTCTACGCCAAGAACTTTATCAGCTTTCATTCAAATCTACATGAGCCAATTTCCATGTTGCCTTTAGCCTATACACAAAAACATTATGCTTGAATATTATAGATGCCGGTTTTAACCTACATATGTCAACTATGATGCTCGTAACTTGCTCGATTTTCTCTCTCCTTTACCATGTATCCTATTATTCCTCTCTTGCAACACATAATATGACGTGCCAGCCACGACTAATCATCCAACAATACTTGTCACATTATCGAATGGACAGAGGTAACAATCATCCCATAATGGCATCCCAAATTGATGAATACTTGGGAGATCTGCAACTTTTATCACTTGCTTCCATACTTCGAATGAATAGGGACATTCGAAGAGTAAATGTACATGTGTCTCAGGTTGGATTTTACATAATGGACATCAAAGCAAGCTTAAATCAACCTCATTTCCAACGCCCCATTATTTTAGACGATCTTGAGTTTTGAGATGATTTCACATGACTAGCCATAAATGTGCATCGTGTCTTATAATGTGTGGTGTGCAAGAAACAAAAGAGTGTATCAGAATAAAGTTTCAAATCTTACTGCTACAAAAGAGTGAATATTTATAATATTTGCAGGTTTGGGACAGTAGTCGAGATGTTAGATATTTCCAACTTGAACATCAAAATCAAGACAAGAGCTCAATTTTTATCTCCAGATGTTGTTTATGGGGCCTTCTTAGTCTTCAGACTTTGTGATTCAAGAATATTTTCTAGTAAACCGATGTGTGTTAACCTAAAGTATAGAAAGGGACTCAAAAGTCTACATGCATATTTCGCAACATGGAGAGACAAGGCTTGGATGATGATTGAGTTGTACCGGTTCTTGAATCAGAACGAAGATGATGTTTTTGAGTTTCTACTTGAGAGCTTTTCATCACACTATTGTGGAGAAAATGCGGTTTATGTTAAAGGCATTGAATTTCGAGCAATTGAAAAAGTAAGTTTGGAATTATATCCCCTGGTTCCATCATATATTATTTTGTTTTTTGTATACAAAGAGGTCATATGCATGGAAAAAAAGTTAGACTAAACCCATGTTATATGTTGCATATTTAACATGGTTTGCACACAGGTGAAACATGAAGAAATCAGAAAATTGAAGGAAGTCCAACAAGTCTTGAAATCAAACTTCAATGTGGATCAGATGCAGCAACTTCCAACTAACTTTGAAGAAATATTCAAGATATGCAGAAACAACAATGAGTTGTTCTGGTTTGGTGAAGTCGACGAAAAGAAACTTCTTGTGCTTTCGGCAAAGGCAGCTTTATACAAATTCTCTAATGTGGATCTTTTTACTTCAAAACCATCAGCCCAGTCCAGGGTCGTTTCTTATATTATAGCTAAATTTTTACAGTTTCCTTTAATTAGGGGCGGCCATTCCTGACGCTACATGCAACAGTACCCAAGACTGATACGGAAATAAATGGGTTAGGGTTGGGTGTAAACAAGTTTTGGTCCATGTTCGGGTTGGGTGGGATAAACGGGTCGACTTGCCAATACATTTAACCTATTTAACCCGTGTAACTCGTTAATCCGCCAACTCAGTTAGATAAACAGATTAAATGAATCGTGTTCATAAAATATATTTAAAGAAGTTACAAGTATGACCCAATTATTTAAATAGGTCATGTTTGGGTTTGGGTTGTGACAGAAACCAAGAGTTATGCACATTTGGACTTCCTAATGTTTTACGATATGCAACTTAAACCCGATTGAATATAAGAAGAATATTGCTTGGTGGTTGGTGTTAATGTTGTAGGTTAGTGTTGCTATTCAGTCCCTTCCCCACCCCGAACTCACACCCACAAACACCAATCAAAACAGTAAGCGAATTGATAAACTGGTTATTGGGTTTTCAATGTGTTTAGTATACTACTAAAAAGAGAAACTGAGTACACCTTAATTACAAATAAGCCTACTACCTATTTATAAGCTAACTAAACTAATAGTAACTAATGGCAACAAAGCAATACGTGGGTGCATGATTTCCTAAATAACATGAAAACAAAGCCCATTATCTCCTATTTTACTTCCATGCAAATAGGTATCCCACTTTCTTTCATAATACTCGGTCAAATATGTTACCAAGTCACTGACCCAAATGCTGATCCATGACCCATAACCAAACCATGACGTGACCCATCAAGATTACCCAACAGTTAGTACAACTTTTTGGAAATTATATGTCAACTTACATTAACATTAACACATTCAACAACAACTATTACTACAACATCAATAACCAGTGTTCTAAAAGGCGCGAGGCTTAACCTCGCCGTCATGAAATAGACCTTGGTGTCGGCTTAAGGCGTAAAAAGGCGCGCAAAGGCACACATATCGTAAGGCGTGACGCCAGTTTTAGGAGGATTTAAAGGATTTGGGGATTTGGGCTTGAATTTGTAGTATTTGGACTATTTCTTTTGGGCCTAGTAATTTTAAAACTTAATTCACATCTATGTTTTCAATCAATGTAATAGTCTAATAGTATCTACCACTCATTGACCTTGGCATTATAAAATAATAAAGTAATAAGGTTCATTTTTTACTTTTTACTTTTTTAGATCTAGGTTTTTTACTCTGAACCCTCAAGTCTCACCTTCAACTTGGAAAGCCTCTCCCCATCATCATGCCGTCCACAGTCCAACCACCACCACTCATTGGTAAGTTGCCAAGTTCAAGTTGTATATGATTTGGTTGAACTTTCATTGTAGTTATCATTTGTGTTGAATATTAATTTCCCACACTATCATTTGTGTTGCAAACATACACGTAAGAGTATACATTGTGTAGGGTAGATTTTCAAGCGATATGATGAGAATAACCCCATAAAGTATGTGTAGTACAACAATCATGTTTCGTATATGTAAAAGCTACATGCGTTTACACCATCATAGATATATATTATGTGCATAAACTTTATGATTAACTAAAGGACTTCTCAAGAAACAAGAAGAAAAGTGGGCACAAAATGGTTGTTCAGTTATGACAGATGGGTGGACAGATCGAAAGCGAAGAAGCATAATGAATTTTGGTGTGAACTCTAGGGAAGGTACAACTTTTCTTTATTCGGTTGAATGTTCCCTAAAATCTCATACAGAGGAGTTTATATTTGATTATGTTGACAAAGGCATTAGGATGTTGGGCCACAAAATGTTGCACAAGTTGTAACCAATGTTTTAAAACCCAGGTTTTTTATTGACCCAGTCGACTCATCGGTTCACCGGGTCACTGGTTCAACCAGTTGAACCGCCGGGTCAAACCGGTTTTATGCCAAAAGATAAAGATACTGGTATTTAGTGTGTTAATAATAAAGGTGTAATACACTTTATGTTTCCAAGATAAGACCAAAACAATATTATACAAAATATGCTAAATATCCAAAGTTTTTATACATTCAAAGATAATTATGCAAATACTTTTAGTAAAATAATTTATTTTAATAAGCATTATCAAAAAGATTATGTATATGTCATGAAAAGTCAAATAACTAGACCACATGTTGAGTGGCTCTCTTCAAATCCACATAAAGCTTTTGAGTGTTTTATTTTCACTCACTACACACGTTACTGTAACAAATTAAAACTCATAAGACACACACTACTCCATTACTCCTCACAAACATAGTCATCGCCATTTTCAGTCGCTACCACCATCCACCGCATCCTATTACTATAAGCCAACTTACAAGTAATCGAAGCAACCACCGGTCGATCTATAACAAGACGAAAAGGTGTAACAGAATTACATTAATTGCACAACCAACATCTCTGTTTACATCCTCTACTAATTACACTAAAGTTCTTCTATTTTTTTTCCTATCATGAGGTTGAACCGGTTGGTTTCCGGTTCGGTGGTTCAACCCGAGTCGACCAAAACCCGGCGGTTCAATCCAGTTTGAATTTAAACAAAAACCCGGCATACAACGGACCAACCATCACTCCGGTTCTCGGTTCAACTGGTTGAACCGGCACCGGGTTTATAATTAAGTAAAATTATTTTTAACATATCTTAATGTATTTAAAAAATGGCAAATAAATTTTAAAATTATTTTTAATTAAAGATAATAAAATGAAACTATTTATAAAGTTAATAAATTTTTAGTGAAAATTTCATTTCCCTCCAACTTTATGCGCCAAAACTGATCCCACCTAAAAATCGGATCTGGGATTTTGCAAGTGTATATCCTTTACTCATCTCCCCACTCACACAACTCATCCACCTAAAAAGTAAAAACCGCCTTCACGCCTTCACCCCTTCACCTCCACACCGCCACTGCCATCCCACCACACTAGCACCCAATTAGAGGTAAATGGTTTTTGTTGGTTTTGTTTTTATTTGATTTGAATTTTATTTTTAATTTGGTTTTGGTTTATGGTTAGGTTTATGATTTTGGTTTGGTTTATGATTTTATTTACTTTCTCACAGCCACCGCTGCCGTTTACTGCTGCCATCGCTGACCTACCGCCATTCGCTGTTGCCGTCTGACACCGCCGAACACTACAGCCACCCCAACTATTTTGTTTAAAGGTTCGTGTTTTGTTTTATTAATGTTTGATGGGTTTTTATGTTTTTGTGTTTCATTTGTTACTTTATGTTTGTGTTTGATTTTGGTAGCACCTCTTTTTTTCACTGCACCCCTTATGTCTGTTCCCATCAATGTTTAAATCATCGTATAGTTTCGGTACTTTCATCTTGATAGTCTTTCTAGCCAGATGACGAGATATAATTAAGAATATACTTTGAATGTAAACTTGCAAACACCTTTTGATAAGCTACATTAGCTGTGGTAGTCAAAATCAGAGAAGATCATACAGAAACTACTGAATAAATTCTGTAACTTGATACAGTTCTTTATTTTACTTTTTGTAACCTCAGTTAGTGGTCCTTTGTATTTGTCTCATTTCACTTTAGTTGGTAATATCTTTGAATTTGGAATTGCAACATGATTGTTCAAAATAGAGTTTTCAAATGGGAATTAGGATAGTCTACTGCAAAGGTATTTTTTTATTTAAATATGCAGAATACATATTGTGTAATGGGAAGTAGGGGTGTTATCGGGTCGGTCGGGTCGGGTTGATTAGGGTTTTGGTGTCCCAAATATTGACCCTAACCCGACCCTATAAGATATCGGGTTATCAGGTTTCGAGTCAAAACGGGTCGGGTTGAATCGGGTTGGGTTATCGGGTTGTGGCAAGTTGGCTGTACCAAACACAAAATAAAACAGTTGAATAAAATTAGACACTTTTCAAAGATATGTATGCAAACTAATGAGCTTTTCAATGTACTATTACGTGCTTATTTCTTTCGTGAATTTGACTAACTTTTATCATTTTAACTCTTTTTACGTTGCTAGTCTTCAGTTATGACTTATGACTAATGTAAAATAATAAAGTAGTGTATAAGTAACTAAAGCTCAAGTAAAGTGGGCTCGATTATTACACATGTACACTACAGTGATGATATATCAGGTAGAAATGTTAAGTGTTTGCTTAAAATGAAAAAAAAAATAATAATAATAAAATAAACCGAGGAAGGCTTGTACATTTATCGGGTTATCAGGTTGAACCCGAACCTGATAAAGTATGAAAAATATAACCCTAACCCGACCCTATAAGACTATCGGGATGGTCGGGTTGACCCGATAAGCCGAGTTGGACCCGAATGAACCTGACCCTATAAGGCTTTATCGGGTTTGGGTCGGGGTCGGGTCGACCCATTTGACACCCCTAATAATGGGAAGTCAATCATTTTGACAAAATAATTTCTAAGAAAATAATATGGGGTATTATAATCTGACATTTTATCTGATTATAAATACTTAATATTGATTCAAGTTACTTGATATTAAGATTTTAAAATATGTCACCAATATGTCTCCAATTGGTGACAATTCCGCCTGTTAAATGTGTGCATATGAACGTCTTTGAAGTCTTGGTCCAACTCTTGCCACTAATATACCGATACAGCATAGGTCATGTTTGAAACTCAATTCTGACTTTGGAATATTAGCTTAGGTACTATATAGCACTCTAAAGTAGAAAACTATTAACCATATCACCATATGAAGAACAGATCCAAGAACAAAGTGACGACACACCAAGGATCGATGTCTTTCGCGCGAGGAAGACACAAATTTGTATGGTTCTTTATTTTTTAAATTATTTTAAAGGTCTTTATATTGTTTATATATACTTTGCTGTTAATTTGTTTTATATTGTTTATTTATAGTTCTCAACAGAAAAGAAACACGAGGACTTGGTCGAGACTTGGAGGAAAAATCATACGGACAAAAAGGGCCAGTTCACGACTAAGGAAAACGAAACGATATAAGTAAGCCCACTTTTTTGTCCTGTGCTATATTCTCCTCCTCTGGTGCATGTGCTATGTATTCTTTAGTGTCCTCCAATACTATTATCTGCTCGTGAATTAATAAAGGGCCAAATTAGGGGCTGCTTGGTTTGAAAATGATTAACTGATTGGTATAAGCAGATGCATATAACCACCTTTAATAAAAAGGTCTGCTCAATAGAAGTTGGCTGCTGTAAATTACAGCCTGTAATGGAACTAATTCAAGTGATGTATGCTTATTTCGTATTATTTGGTATTAATTATTTGTTAATTGACACAAAGAACTTATTCGCATATCTGAACGTATTCGCCATTTGTAATATTAACCTTTTGTTATTTTTGAACTACACAGGGAGAAATGAAGGCGATTCAAGATGCAATCAAAGATAAAAAGATGGATCCAAAGACATACCGCCACATCATCGATAAAGTCCTGGTGTCTCAAAATCGGGGACATATTGCGGGTGTAGGCAGGGTGGTACCGGGCACGGGCTCGAGTTCTAGAAGCTCACAAGTTAGCATCATGATTGGATCTTCTTTTGTAATTTGAATAAGTTTATTACGGAAATTATTAGTATTTGTATAGATCTTCTTTTGTAACTTGTCGGTTTTGAATGAATGAATGAATGGAAGCATTTTGTATTATTGATTTGGGTCATTTACATCATTGATTTTGGTAGATTTTTTCCGGAAAAAAATTCCGGAATTGCAGCAATGCTGCTGCTCTTTTTTACTGCAGACACTTATAGTGACAGCCTTGTTGTCTCCAAAAGTGAGACTTGTCGTCGCAAAAGGTCACCCCCAGAAAACTGACTCAATACATAAGACCACTTTTGGTGACAAATGGTATTGTCGCCAAAGGTTTCCAGCCTTTTAAAAAAATTTATTTTAATTATTAATATTTATCTAATAAATAATTAATGACAAAAAAAATAAATTAAGGAAAATGTTTTAGCGACAAATGGTGTTGCCGCTAAATGCATGGGCCTACTCTGGTCAAAAGACTTTGGCTGAAAATTAGTGGGTCCAACTGTTTGACACCAAAAGTAGAAATCTGTTGTCACAAAAACTTTCTGTGACGGACTATAGGCGACAACACTTTGGGCGACAACCTTCTGTCGCCAAAAGCATCAGCGACAACAAAATCCCACTTTTGGTGACAACTCTTTCTGTGGCTAAAAGTGGTTGTTGTTGTAGTGACGGGACCTGGCTACAATTATCTATTTTATCTAATAAACAAAGGTTTTTTACAAGTCGGCTAAGCACGCTGCATTAAAATTGTAATTAATTTAGTGATGTGGCCTTCTATAATTAAATCAAAATGTACAAAGACTCAATGCACTATTTTTCAACGAAACCTATTCAATGTCAAATGTTATTAACTCATTCAAAAAAGCATTACTTTGTCCGATCTTCCTCTGCACGCTCCTTCCAAAAGACCAAAATCAATTACAATTAGTCATTTCAATATTTTTTCTTCTCCACATTTTGTTAAGCATTAATTTCATACCATTTGATCCCACTATTTCTTCTTCTCTACGTTTTGTTAAGCATTCATGATATCAGTTTCAAATCAACCCTTCCTCTTCAATCTTCCTCTAAACGATTCAAATCTATCTTCCTCTATATGATTCATCCTACAAATTAATTTGACTTTTGTTTTACAAGTTGTTGCGATGATGATATTAGCAGTTTATACACAACGCGAGTTCTATGCTATAAACAACGTAAAATTGGTAAGTATTGCTTCTAATCAAGTTTTTTGTTTAGGGTTTTGATTTAAATCCCATAGTACAACCATTTTGATGTGTTTTTTTTTAACAATCAATCTAATTGTGTCTTGATTCAATTTAATGGAGGTTATACTTTTATTTAGTATATCGATTTAAAAACCCTATAAAATAAATTGGGGGAAATCACATTCGTGAATTAGTTTTTATAATTTGTGTTGCAAATCGATTGATACTACAAGAAAATTTGGATTATTAAATAAGTTAGAGTCAATAATAAATTATATTGCTATGGAAACTGATCTCTAACTTTTCATTAAAATGGCAGGGTGAGCAATTGTAGCGCAATAACATTGTTGAGATAATTTCGTTTACGTATCGCCCTTAAAAGTGATTACTTTCGTTTATTTTGGTGTAGTTTCGTTTGTAATGTGGGTTTTTGCAAGGCGATATGATTACGAAGTGATCGGTTTATAATGTTGTTTTTTATGTTAATTCTATGGTTAATTTGCTTTTATTTTTTTTCAGGTCACTATTAAGGAGTTGTTTAGATGATTTTATTAAAGAGATATGTTCTGAGACGATGGGTTCTAAGGTTAGTTCCTTCTAAAAACGAAACTTAAGATGGATGATTTTGTAATGCCGGTTTTTACAAGATGATAGTTTCCTTCTTTTGATTATTGATGACTTATCAAGTGCCGCGTATGAAATTGTTATATGTATAAAACAAAGATTTCCAGGTTGTTTGTTTTGTTTTGTTTTTTTTTTCAAAGGAGGGACTTGAATGATAGCACTTATATGGTTCTTTAAAAGATGGTACTTCGCGTTGAAAATGGCTACTGTATTAAAAGGTAGGATTACACTTTTATGTAATTTTATAATGTGGTAAAATGCATGCAAACTTTTGTTTTGTGTGACTTATAAGTCGTGTCTCATATTGAGAAATTTAGCTTATGAAGTAGGATGCCCAAAGTGTATTTGTTATACATTTATTATGCTATCCGGTGTTTAAAATAATGTTTATGATCTAATCATTCACTATATTTCTTGCAGGTTAGAGTATAATTAACTAAAGAGGAGCCACATGATCAGTATGAGTAGTAGATTGCTACGAATGAATAAAGGTTAGAGTATAATTGAAATAGTTGCCGTCTCTGTCTCAAATAGATTAAACTTTAATTATACCATATTCTTAATTTTTATGTTAGCAATTTAGGCTTTAGGTGATTGTAGACAGGGCTTGAATATTGATAGTTAGTGAGTGGTTAAGTAAAATTATTCTTAAGTTTGATCAATTTTTAAAGCTAATCAATCACTCAAAGTAATAAGCGAGATAAAGGAGCAATATGAAACACCCTTTTTGGTTATCCTCTGATGTGTGATGCATATGTAAAACTGCGAGAGTCATTATATAGTGGTGTTTGGATGAGATTTTCATGATTAATTTGTAAAGGATGTAAGTAATCACTAAATTGTAGACAACTTAATTGCGACCAACTTTTACTCCGTATATTGAAAATTGATGTTGCATCTGTTTTAGCTAATAATATTTATACCAAGTGTATAATGAATTGATCAAGTGAACTTAGTCTCAAAAGCTGATGTTACACTAATAATTATGCATGACTTATGGATAATATGTGGTTCATATAATGGACAGTGGACATATTACTTAATTTGCTTATAAGAAATTGATGATACAAGACATTCATGTAAGTGTTATACAAACTTATATTTTGAATTAATTTATTGCAGCATTTTCATGGAACGGTCAGTGGATTCAGACTTCCAATGAATGCAGTCAATGCAACAGTTGCAAGTTATTCTTTTGTTGGTGCCCTCCTAAGTGAATTCTTTGCTGATCAATCTGTTTTTTTTAGGTAATATTACCAGATTTCTACATTTTAGCTTACCAGTTTTGACCCATAAGTTATAAATGGACCAATTCGGTAAAATGAGGAAAACTATCGAAACGAGAAAACAACAATCTTCAAAAAAGGTACGGGTCAAATAAGTAAATGGTTATAAAAGAGGAGGGGCCAAAAAAGTCACCGAAACTAAATGAAATTGTCACATACCATTGCTCTACTTATTTTCGACACTTTACATTTAATAAGGTCCTTAAAAATTGTTACATAAGGTTACTAACAAAATGAAAACCATGTTTCTATAATTGTTTTTGTTGTAGCTTTCAGACCTGAAGATAACTCTCGATGTGGAACTGTACCAGCTTCGATCTGTAAGCACCTTCACATTACCTCTAAAAGAAGGTGGTGGTGTTGGGATGATCATTATTGACCCTCTTGCAAAATATGTTTCCTTTCAATCTATAATTCCAAATGTTTTAATTGGGCAAGCTAAAGCTCGCTTCAGATGTACATGAACAGTTAAACGTGAGTTTCACGAAAAAAATGAAGAACAATGAATGTTTTTGATCTAACGTTACACTTTTTTTTAATCATAATACTAGGAATTCGACAGCTGTGATACTAAACTAACACCAGCAATGGCGATCTTCTCCTCCAAGGGACCGACCATTATAACCCCGGATATAATAAAAGTTGGTAACTTTTTTTCATCTTTATTAATTTCAATTTTTAGCAACTGAAACTAATAGGTTATGGCTGTAAATTTGAATGTAGCCGGATATAACTGCACCAGGAGTTAACATTTTGGCAGCATGGTCACCTATAGCGACTGAAGATACTGCTGCCAATAGGTTTTACTACATGAATTAGCTATTCGAAACACCCAAACTGAACGAGTTGATTTATCATAGCTAAAAGGGGGTTCCTAAATCTGACATTAAGGAATTGATTTCCTATGCAAAGTCAAACAACAAGGTAAGGGTTCTAACTTTCAACCATTGGCTAAATAAAAGAATGAGCCTTTGATGATGGGCCTGTGTCTAAGCAAGGTTGATGGTTTTTGTAGGTTGGTATCGGACCAACAACGTTTATTGGGACTCAAGTTGGAGCCTTCAAGATTAGTGAAACTGCTTGAGCAATCGATAATAGTATACAATGCAAATTGTACACGCCTGGATCCGTCAGTACTGCATCCAAATCTGTGAGTAAACATATATGACTTTATGTTGGTGTACTAGGGATGGCAAAATAGGCAGGGCAAGTAACGGGCTGGGTTAAAGTGGGTAGTTTTGTACGGGTTCAAAATGGGCAGGGCAAGTAACGGGCTGGGTTAAAGTGGGTAGTTTTGTACGGGTTCATAATAATTGTTGGGTTAAAAAAAATATGATTACTCGAATTATAAAATTTTAATAATAATATTTAATTTCCTGAATAAAATAGAATTTGAAGACATTTGGCATGCAAACACAAGATTAATCGGCCTAACTAAGTACATAGGTCATAAAAGCCAACTCTAAAATACGCTATCTATAAACTTGAATCACATAAACACTGCATCAGAAAATGTTTTTTTAGCAATTGTTAGAAATAATTGATGCTTTTGTTAACCTTACAGGGTGGGATGCCTAAAATGTACAACACAGTCGCGCAACTGAAAGATGGAATCTATGAAGGTACTGTGAATAAAGATAAACACTTGCAATGGATTATCTTGTGATGGGTTTACTCCAAATTCCAATAACAAGCCTTCAATGTGGAATGAGAACTGGACCAGGTGCTTTCTTGCATTTGGTGGTGTCATCGCATATAGACCAGTAGAAAACTACCCACTTGCGGTTGCACATTTTTACCAGATAGGAGGAACCTTTCAAAACTATTATATGGTTAGTATATATGTAACATGTGGTTCCCCTGTATACATCGAATAAAGAAATTTGAACATCTTATGAGCCCTAATTTAATTCAGCTGATAAATTTTCGCAGTACCATGGTGGGGATAACTTTGGTCGTACTACTAGAGGACTGTTTATTTCAACAAGTTATGACTATGATGATCCACTTGATGAGTATGGTATGTTTGTATCTTAATCTTATGTTTTACAACTTTTATACACATGTTTTCTTCGGAATCACAATGTATCCTTTTATAATTTTGTTTTGCACAACTATACAATGACCCACATCGATACTCGGCTTCAGTTTCTTGCTTCTCCTCTTAAGCTAATATTTTGGCCTTTTAATATTCGTTGTTAGAATTTCAGTTTTGGCATACTTAAAAGTTAATGTCAAACACCCCCTAAACATGTACGTTATAGAGTTTTAGCATAATCAAAATTGAATGTCAAACACCCTCTAAATATGTACTTTAAAGTGTAACTTTTGAACCTAATGGTTTGACAGGCGGGTCAGGAAATATTGGTTAATGCTAAATTATGTCATGGATTAATTGTCTATCAAGGTATAGGTACATTCTACCACATTATATGCATTACTAAATGTAGTGAAGTAAACACTTCCTAAATCACCGATGGTTAATTTGCTTGCCTTTTTTTAAGGTATGGGAGAAGAGTGCCTACAATAACGTTAAATGGTTCAGGAATATTACCAAAAGAGGTTCATATGGAGATCAAATGCTAAGATCAAACGGATTTTCAGACTTTCTTGATGACATGGTGGCCAGACTTGAGTTCGGTGTAATCAAGCTTAGTGTTTATAGTGTCGATCCTAATGCTCTTAATTTATAATTACTTTGTAATGTCCATATAGCTCCATGTTTTTTCTTTAACGTTTATAGGCATGGTTGGAGTGTTGGACTGAAATCTGATTTGTCTTGGTGGTTATCAATGCATTTTTTTATTCAAACTTATGATATGATTGAAAATTTTAGATGATGGTTCTGTTCAACTAAACTTTCAAATCAGGAAGTATTGCTTTTATACAAAATGTGTTAAACATAATTCCCAGCTGATTCAAGTCTATATTGTTTGATTTGTTAGCTAACTTGTGAGTCAGATAATTATATAGCATCAATCATATATTTAAACAACACTGCAATATGTTGCTCCAGTATTATGTGATAGCAAATAGTTATGACAAGCCTAAATTATATTAAAAAAAAAAAAAAAAAAAAAAAAAAAAAAAAAAAAAGGGGGAAGTAAATTGTGCACTTTGGTTGTGTTATGGTAGCTACACACTTTTGACTTTGAAGGTCAAAATGAGCTATATTTTGATCTTGACTTTTGTGATTTAATTATCGTTTTGTTGAGCAATGAGTGTATATCATGTTTGAAACTATATCTTCTTTTCAAAGTCGTTCATTTAACTCTAAAATTGAAGATGCACCATATTATAGAATTTTTCGTGATTCCACGAGTCTATAAGCTATGATGATATAAATTAAAAATGAGCAATATTATAAAATCAAGTTGTTGGTGATTTTGGGATAGAATATGAATCCTCTTTATTAGCGAATTTGGACTTCGTGATTTTATTTGTCATATAGTTGCTTGAAATCTGTTAAAGGTCAATCATTGAGGAATATGGAAAGGAATTGTTCGGTGTAGTACTACCTGTAACATAATTTATGCCAATATTTGTAGATATGCAAATGAAAACCTTCAAAGGAATTGTGTAATGGGACGAGACTTCAGGTTCTTAAATTAATGAGAACTTCTATTTAGGAAAACAAATCATTAATGGAACAACTTTGGAAAAAAGGTTATCATACCAAGGTTGAGAATTACTCCGTCCGATAAGCGTTTACCGTTTAAGATTGTCAAAAAACAATTTCCTATTTTACTTTCATTTCCAATGACAATTAACAAAAGCCAGGGGTCAATCACTTTCAAAAGTTGGTTTGTACCCGCCGTCCTGTTTTCACACATGGACAACTATACGTTGTTGTTTCAAGAGTTACATGCAAATGTGGTTTGCAGGTTGTCCTTTGTGATAAAGAGTTACATGCAAAAGTGTATTAAATGGGCATTCTGTGTTATCAACATGTAGAGAAGTACTTGAAATTCTATCATCATGGCATCGATTGGGTTTTTAATCGATAGCCACTCACACAAATTATTTTATGTTCGAGTCAATCAAAAGATAACTAAATTGTAACAAACTAAATTGCTTATCGTATAATTGACGCATTGTCTATTAGGTGTGCACGACATGGACATTGCGTTGTAAATCGATAGGTGCTCACACACTTCTTTTGCTACTCAATTCAATACATTTTGGATAGCCCAAGCTTGGACATTTGTTATCGTGATTATAATAGAAGCAATTTCTAATTTTATAATGGACGCATTGTCTCATTATTTGTTTCATATTTTAAATGGACATTTTTACGTTATTACTTATCTTATCATCTCATTTGAACTATTTTTTTAAAAAATTACCCGGTGTCAACGGGTCTCTAAGCTAGTATAATATAAACCATAAATATTAACCACAAAAAGATTGCCAAAATAAGTGGAGGTCCATACTAATCCTTTTATAATTCTTCATTGGGTTTAATAAGTGGTGTTGCCATCAAGTTTATTTAAGTTACTAAAATGGGTTGAAGCTTTTGGCCACTTGAAGGCTATTAATAATGTTTCACACCAATAAACTTATACGGAGTATTGCAATAAGCAGCCAAGCAGGTAAGTAGATAACTAAGCTTATAAATATGCGGTGTTTGTCAAAGCTTACTGTGTAGGCTTAAGCTTATGAGCTTATATCCAATCAGCATATTATGGCTTAAGATAATAAACTCATAAGCTCTTTTCGAGTGTTGATTAGCTTATGATAAAAAGAGCTTACAAGCTTGTATAAGCCCATAAGCCACATAAAATAAAATTATTAAAACCTTCAAAATAAGCACATAATCTTGAGCTTAGGGGGTGTTTCTTTAACCTTAGTTGTCCGGCTTAATGGCCTTATTGACCTCTTAAAAAGCTAATAAGCTTAAATTTTAGGGCTTATGAGCTTATGAACTTGAATAAGCCATAAGCTCAAGTTGACAAGGGCATAAGCCCTAAGGGGGTGTTTGTTAAAGCTTATTTTTGGGCTTTTTGAGCCTATTTAACTATGCTTATATTTCCTAAGTTCATTTTTCAGGCTTATTTTCCAACTTATGGGCTTATTTTTCATCTTTAAGCTATAATAAGCTCATTAGTCTAAAAAATAAGCGTGGAAAACTAGACTTACAAAAAATAAGGAGAGTCAAATAAGCTTATTGACCATTAAGGTTCTTACGTTTAAACTTTATTGTTCAATTTGCTCATAAGCCGAGCAGATACCCTTGGGACGGTACCATGAAACCAGAACTACAAATGACCCGGTGCATTTACAAAAAGCTAAACATGATTATAAGTTTTTTTTTTTTTTTTTTTTTTTTTTTTTTAATACAAGAATTAACACTACGCCACAAAAATCCATGTGTGTCACAAAAATCCAATAGCCCTGGCTGTCCTAAAGAAATATATAAATGTCCCTTTATGTAAGAAGGATTCATACTATACAACATCAATACTTCTATTATTAAATTGACTTCAGGGGATGTTTTGTAATGCTTATTAAAACTGTTATGCTTTCATGAAATAAGCAATTGCTATAACAGAAGGCAATGCTGCAAAAATTGTGTAGATAGGTTTCTACAGTAACGAAAACAGATAATCAGATATTGCATTTGTTTAAGTTTTCGGCGATCAGTTTAATTACTTGGAGTACAAGGTTGTAGACTTGAGGTGGAAAGATCGAAGCTTTAGGGTTTTTCTAAAGGTTAGTAGATCAATTATTACAAGAAAGCGGGTTTAGCACACGGCTTGTGAGACTTGTTGGTAAAGTTGGTTAAAAAGCAACTTGACAAGGTTTGTAGCAAGGTTAAAGAAGAATGGCTAGTATGAATACTAGGTTAAACATCGAAAAGCTCGATGGGAATATTGTACAAAAACATGGAGGTTCAAAACAAGTTGGGTTCAAGCAACTTGGTCTTGGTGTTAAAACAAGGGTCCATGGAGTACATGTTCAAAAGCGTGTTTGGTTTGAGGTGGAACTGCAGGGAGCTCAGGAAAATCGTGAAGCTGAGGTTATTCAGGAGAGTAACGATCATGCTGCAGTGGCTCAAAGAAAGTTGGAGGTTAATCAACTTGAAGGAAAGACAAACACGGACTGCTTGGTAAATAAGCGGGTATACCTTGGTGCAAAGATCGGGGCAGACATTATGAAAACCGGAGTACCTGGTCAAGAAGGTGCAGTGGGTAATGTTGCTGAAAGGTATAGAGGTAACAGTAATATGGCTGCTTTAGGAGTTGCTAGAGTGATAAAAGAATATGCACATGAGTCATTAACTTTCAGGGATGCAGTTGCTTGTGAGGTAATTTCCAAGAGGATGGCTGTAATGAAAGAAGATATGGATACTCGGTCTGGTATGTGTATGCTCAGCAACAGTTTCAGACGAAGCAGTGACGACAACTTCATATATTACTGGAATTATGCACCAGGTTTGTTCATATATCTATTCCTCTATATAGATTATACGGGGTTTACTTGCAAAAGCAAGGCTGAGATCTGGGTTACCAAGGGTTTGCTGGATGAAGCAAAGGAAATTATACTTGGTATGGAGATTTTCAGGACTCAGAGTGGTAATACTCTGAGGGTGTCACGATTCAGGTTTTCCAACGGGATGTCGGTTCAGATATTGTTGGGGGGACACTCTACGCTGTCGTTAGAGGGTAGTCTGTCAGGGAATCGTGATGAAGAAAAGAAGAGTAAGGGGTCATGTATATATGCAGTTGGAAGTCATAAGTATCAAGTTGTCTGCATGAGACCTGACATAGCATCTACAGATGTGGGAATGTTGGATAGGTTTAATCGTGGATTACAGACGGACGTACATGCTTTTGTGGATTCTGACTACATCATGGGTAGATCAATCACAATGTACGGGTTTATGATGCAGGAATGTGCGGTGAGCTGGGAAGCTATATTGTGGCACATGATGACTTTGTTAACAACTGAAGCGGGGTATATGACACTTGCTGGAGAATTGAAGGAGAATACAAGGCTAAAGGGACTCTCTACAGAGTTAGAATTTGAGCTAAGGTTAGTAGCGGGTATTGCTACTGGTGCCTTGACGAAGGCGTTCCCCGGTCCGAGGTTCCAGCACTGGTTGAAGCTACTGCGTATCGGAGAAGGCTAACTATTACCACTAAGGTGGAAATTGTTAGAATATTAGTGTGTAATAGTTAGGATATAAGTTTAGGGGGTTAATTGTATTTTAGCTCAAACTTAAGGAGGTTAGTCATGTATTAGGAAAGTTCCTAACCTCCTCAATTGTAGAATCCTTGTTCACCAAGGATTAGGTTTCTCCCCCCTCATTCTCTATAAATAGGGATGAGGGGGGTGATGTTTTATTTGTACCTTCTTTTCTTGCTCACGTTTAATAAACGTTTGAGTGTAAAATATCTTGTGTGTGTTGGTTCCACTCGGCATTAAGGGATCATAACCCTTTGCCGAGGTCTTGTTGGAGTAGTTCTTGATTCGTGGTTCCGCTCTAGAAATCGGTTTGTTGGATTTCTCCCAACATGAGCTTATTAGCAAGTTACACTTTTGTATTGATGGATCTCTAAAGTAAACCAACATATTAGTGGATCAATTTATTATTAGTGGGCTAACTAACTTGAGTATGATTTAGCAAATTTTTTTAAGCATTGTTCAAAACAATGACAATCATATACAGTAATGCCTCAAAGGCTAAAAAGTAACTTTTCAAAAATCACCACTTTTGAATTCTACGCCTTGTTTTCGAGTGTAAAATGGAAATAAGAGAAGTAAATAGAGTAAAAAGTGATAAAAGAAGAGGATAGGAACAAAAATGGTCTTTGAATTTGTGTTTCCAAGTAAGAAAAAAGAAAAAGAAATATGGAAATAAATCCAGTTTAAAAAATAAACTTCTCTCAAAATCTTCTCACTTTGAGAAGAAAATTAGGAGTTGGAATTTAGCTTGATTTCCTCCCACTTCTCTTCTCTTCACAAAAAAAAAAAAAAAAAAAAAAAAAAAAAAAAAAAAAAAAACCCTTGGGAACAAGATTCTTTTTTAATTTCCTCTCCATTTCTCTTCTTTGCTCTCCAAATAAAAACTCGAGAATATAATGTGAAGAGAAAAGTTAAACCCTAAATGTATTATTATTTTATGTTGGTAAGTGATACCTATAATTTTTTTGTTACAAGTATGATCACTAAAGTTGTAGAATGTGATTTGGTATAATGCCTGTGTTACCACAGGTTAACAGTTTATACTATTTCATATGGAGAAAATCACTAACTGGGCCAACAAAAGCTAATAAGCCAGCCAAGTGTGTTATGCAGTGCTGTTTAATAACCTCGTTTGATTTGCTTACTGAGAGAATGAGGTATGCATTATGCACAAACCATACAAACAAAATTATCTGATGTTCATAGTTGAGCTAAACTTCCCAATAAAAAAAAAAATGCAAACAAAGCCCAAAATCAGAGGCATGAAATATATCAAACCAATAGTCATAAAACAAGTCATAAGGTAATTCATAATCCACTACTACTTTATTACCTTCACCTTTACAGACGTAGTGGCGAGCACAAAACCAAACACATAAAAATACCCCACAATATACCTCACACATAGGGAAAAAAATCGTTACAAAAAAGTGACCTTGGCGAGAAAAAAATCGTTACAAAAAAGTGACCTTGGCGAGCGCTGGTGTTCGGCCGTCATGGGCTTGGCTCGCGATGATGTTCGTTAGGTGGTCTGCACCATCCTCCGTAACGCCCAGTCTTATAAAGATGATTATTGTTAAATACTTGTCTTCATAGCGATGATACTGACAAAAATGGTTACTCCCAAATTGGAAAAACCACATGTATTGTATTTGCAGTTTACTTTAAAATTTATCATTTAAACCCCACTCTAGACCTAATTCACTTTATCCACCAATAATACTCATAACCAAGCACCCCTTAATTACTTCTTTTTCCAATTCATGTCCACATTCCATTCCCCTGCCACTTTGCATACTTGATATGATTTGATTACACTCAAACTCTGCAACTGCAACCTGATGTTTTCAATTATCTTTTGTAGAACATTTTCTGAGTTCATCTTTTCATTAGCAAACAATCTAGCATTCCTTTCCTTCCATATATAGTACACAGCAGTGGCTAGAATTATTCTGCTCAGCAAACTTCTAATGGCATTGTTACATGGCAAAGCTGCAAATTCCTCAATAATGTCCTTCCTGTTGGAAAACACGAGGGCCTTTTAGGCTTAGGAAGAGAGGAATACTTAGAGAACTTTCACAATGGAACTTTTATTCCTTAACTTTGCTTCGGTGGTACATACAAATGCTTCACCCTAAACCTATTTATACTACTCCATGGAAGATTCTAGAACCGCAATACTTCCATGGATAATCTAGATAATTCTTATTAAATCATCATCCTTATCTAATTTTAGATAACTACCACTAGATATTTCTATCGCATTTGCTATCATCTACTACAACATTCTAGAAGCTTCCATACCATTCTACGACTTTCGTGAAGCTTCCATTCCATTCTTCATCATTCTAGAAGCTTTACGACCTTCTAGAAGCTTTCATACCATTCTACGACTTTCTAGAAGCTTCTATACCATTCTTCGTCATTCTAGAAGCTTCTTGATCACGGGCTTGGGCTTTTATGGATAGTCCAATCTTTATTGGACTAAATCAAGTTTACGATCCAACACCCCCCTTTAAACTTGATTTTCCGACTCCAAGCATCATCCTTAGTCTTGAGAAATCTCGCTCGTTGAGCGGCTTGGTGAAGATATCTACAACTTAGTTTTTGGACCTCACATGTATCATTCTTACATCCTTCTTCTTCATAGTCGGCACCATGCTTCTTTTTGTACCCTTTAGCCACAAGCCTTGCCTTGTACTTATCCACTTCGCCTTTGGCGTTTTTCTTGGCCTTGTATACCCACGTGACTCCTATAGCCTTTTGGCCTTTCGAAAGGGTCGTCAACTCCCACGTATCATTCTTTTCTATTGACTTTATCTCCTCATCCATGGCTTGTCTCCATTTCTTGCTTTTCATAGCTTCCTCAAAAACTAAAGGTTCATAGTCAGCATATAAACAAAGAAGGGGTATCTCGTCAGTTACCTCGTAGAGCTCCTGCAAACTTCTTGTCTTTGGTTCTCCTTCACTTGAACTTGAAGGTGAGTCTTGGGTTGGAGTTGGACTTTGAGGTTGTTGGACTTCTTCACTTGATTCACCCGTCACTTCTTCAATCATAGGAAGAAAGTCATACCTTTCATTTTCTTTAATGCTTCAATCCCATGCTTCTTCTTCATCGAACTCCACGTCTCTACTCACTACCACCTTCCTTGTGATTGGATTATAGAGCTTATAGCCATTTGACTGCTTGTCGTAGCCAACGAACACATGCTTCTCACTTCTATCATCAAGCTTGGATCGCCTTTGGCTTGGAACGTGAACATACGCTATGCTTCCGAATACCCTTAGGTGAGAGACAGTAGGCTTCATCACATTCCATGCTTCTTGTGGAGTCTTGTTATCTAAATTCTTTGAAGGACACCGGTTCAATAGATATACTGCACAATCAACCGCTTCGGCCCAAAACTCCTTTGGCATCTTCTTACTTTTCAACATGCTTCGGACCATATTGAGAATGGTTCTATTCTTTCTCTCCACCACTCCATTTTGTTGTGGGGAGTAAGGAGCCGTTAGAAATCTCCGGATCCCATTATCCTCACAAAATTTGTTAAATTCTTTTGATAAAAATTCTCCACCTCTATCGGATCTCATGGATTTAATTTTTAAACCTTTCTCCTTTTCTACCATTGCTTTAAATGTCTTAAAAGCTTCAAAAGCTTGGGATTTTTCTTTTAGAAAATATACCCAAGTTTTTCTTGAAAAGTCATCAATAAAAAGCATAAAGTAAAGATTCTTACCATGAGAGGGTGGAGTAATGGGACCGCACAAATCTGTATGAATTAGTTGTAGAGGCTCCTTAGCTCTTGATGTCGCTTCTTTCGGGAATGAACTTCTAGCATGCTTCCCAAGAAGACATCCTTCACACACTTGATTGGGATGATCAATTAGATCTAACCCTTTCACCATTCCCTTTGATGATAATAACTTTAAGTCACCAAAGTTTAAGTGCCCGTACCTCATATGCCAAAGCCACGAATGATCCTTCAAACAACTCTTTAAGCACTTAGCTTCATCATGTTGAATGTTTAGAAGGAACATTCGGTGTTTAGTCATAGGGACTTTAGCTATGAGCTTTCCTTCGGGATTTCTTATTGTAGCACTACAATCTTTGAAATGAATATCATAGTTTTTCTCTAAAAGTTGTCCCACACTTAAAATGTTACTTTTAAGGTTGGGCACATTGTATACGTCCGAAATATATTGGTGACTTCCATCTTTAGCTCGGATAAGTATCTTACCTTTTCCTTTCACCGGTGCCTTTGATTCGTCTCCAAAGGTAACATTACCTTTACTTTCCTCCATCTCCACGAACAAATCTTCTTCACCCGTCATATGGTTACTTGCAGCGGAATCTATATGCCATGGCTCTATCCTCTCTTCTTGTTCGTCATGTCTTGCCATTAGCAATGTAAGCTCATCTTTGTCTTCTACCTCCACAAGATTGGCTTTTTCTTCAACTTGTCTTGAGCTACTACACTCATTGGCATAATGACCATATTTGCGACAATTGTAACATTGTATATGGGGCTTACCTCCTCTTTGAGATTGAAAGCCTCTCCCACGACCTCTTCGATATGAAAACCTTTGGTTTTCATCTTCTTTGTTGGCATCTTCTCTTCCTCTTCCTCGTCCTCGGCCTTGGAAACCACCACGACCTTGAAAAGTACCGCGTCCTCGTCCTTGCTCCTTTCCATGTAGAAAGCTCTTTTCTCTTTCTTTGAAAGAGACCTTCGAGTATAAAGCTTGCTCTAAGGGTTCTTTCCCCCTTCTTTTCTTCAACTTCTCTTCATGGGCTTGTAAAGATCCCATGAGTTGATCAATGGTCATAGAGTCTATGTCTTTTGACTCCTCTATGGCCACGACAATGTAATCAAAGCTTGGTGGCAAAGAGTGAAGAATCTTTTCTATCACCCTTGTGTCACTCAAGCTTTCACCATTTCTCTTCATTTCATTTGAAATGGTCAAGACATGAGTGAAATAATCCGAAATTGTTTCGGATTCCTCCATTTGGAGCTTTTCGAACTCTCCTCTAAGAGTTTGAAGACGTACCCTTTTCACCTTGTCAATTCCTTTGAAAGCATTTTGAAGGATCTCCCACACTTCCTTAGAAGTGGTTTCATTTGCAACTTTCTCAAACATCGCATCATCAAGACATTGATATATGAGTGTAAGAGCACTTTGATCCTTCTTTCTTGCCTTTTGCAATTCCACCCTTTGGGCGGCATTCAACGAACTTTCATCATCAACTTTCTCAAAACCTTTTTCGACTATCTCCCACACATCATGTGAACCGAGTAACGCCTTCATTCGAATGCACCAACTACCATAGTTGTCTTTGGTAAGACGAGGAAATTGGAACAAGTTCATTGCACTTGACATCTTAATCTTCTAGCTCTGATACCACTTTGTTGGAAAACACGAGAGCCTTTTAGGCTTAGGAAGAGAGGAATACTTAAAGAACTTTCACAATGGAACTTTTATTCCTTAACTTTGCTTCGGTGGTACATACAAATGCTTCACCCTAAACCTATTTATACTACTCCATGGAAGATTCTAGAACCGCGATACTTCCATGGATAATCTAGATAATTCTTATTAAATCATCATCCTTATCTAATTTTAGATAACTACCACTAGATATTTCTATCGCATTTGCTATCATCTACTACAACATTCTAGAAGCTTCCATACCATTCTACGAATTTCATTGTGGAGAAAAAAGAGTTTCATTCCACTTTAGAAAATGAATGGCAAATGGAGATTGAGGGATACTATATGTTTAAAGTTGCAAAGAAGTCAAAAAAGCTAAAGTATCACATGAGGAAAATGGCATGGAAGAATGGTAATCTACAGGATAGAGTTGAAAAATGTAGAGGTGACTTGAAAGCTGCTCAGAAGAACATGGAGATGAACCCTTATGATGACCACATGAAAGCTGAGGAAGCTAATTGTTTGGCTCTCTACATTGAAGCCTTGAATGATGAAGAGAGAATACTATTCCAACAAGCAAAAATAGATTGGATTAGTAAAGGTGACAGAAATAACAAATATTTTCACAAAATCCTCAAGAGCAGATCAAATACTAGTAGAATTACTAGCATTTGCAATGAAAAAGGAGAGAGATTTGAAGGAAAAGATGTGGCAGCCCAGTTTGTCAACCATTTTAAGAATTTTCTTGGAGCAAGTTATGAAGTGGCTGAGTTAAATGATACAATTTGTTCAAGAACAAGCTGACTAATGAAGAGGCATTGGATATGGTCAAAGACATCACTGATAAAGAAATCAAAGATTCTATGTTTGATATTGGGGAAACAAAATCACCTGGGCCTGATGGATATACTCCTGCTTTCTTCAAACATTCTTGGAATATCATTGGCAATGATGTGTGCAAGGCAGTGAAAGAATTTTTTAAGTCTGGAAAGTTATTGGGGGAAATCAATGCAACAGTGATATCTCTCATTCCTAAAGTTCAACAGCCAAATAAAGTGTCTGATTTCAGACCCATTGCATGTTGCAATGTGTTATACAAATGTATAAGCAAGATACTAACTAGCATAATCAAAGGGGCTCTTGACAAGCTTGTTAACATTAATCAAAGTGCCTTTATTCCTGGTAGAATAATTCAATACAACTTAATGATAGCTCAAGAGTTGTTAAAGGGGTACAATTGCAAGAATGGTCCAAGCAGATGTGCTTTGAAGATAGACATTGCAAAGGCATATGACATAGTTCGCTGGAAGTTTTTGGAAAAGCTGCTGAATAGTTTTGGTTTTCATAAGATCATGGTTAGCTGGATAATGACATGTGTCACTTCAGCCTCTTTTACTATTGGAATTAACGGAGAAAGGCATGGCTATGTGGTAGAGGTCTGAGACAGGGTGATCCTATTTCACCATATCTCTTTACACTGGTTATGGAGTCTTTCTCTCTGATGCTTGCTAGAAAGGTGGAAGAGAGCAGGGTGTTTAAGTTCCACAAAGGCTGCAAAGAGATGAAACTGACACATCTATCATTTGCTGATGATTTACTTGTCCTGGGTCATGGAGATGAAGGTTCTATTAAAGTCATTAAAGACACTTTACTGGAATTCAGTAACGTGTCAGGTCTTATACCAAATATGGAGAAAAGTGTCATATTCTTTGGCAGTGTGAAGGAGAATGTAAAACAAAAAATATTAGAAATTCTCCCTTTTAAAATTGGTAGATTGCCTGTGAAATACTTGGGGATTCCTCTTCTAGCCAAAAGATTAGGGGTAAAAGAGTGCAAGAACTTGGTGGATAAAGTGAAAGTAAAAGTCCAAGATTGGAAAAATAAGTTCCTATCTTATGCAGGAAGGGTGCAATGGATTGCATCTGTCCACTCTGCAATGCAATCTTACTAGGCATCCGTGGTGAGAATTCCTAAAGCAGTAGTTGTTAAGGAAATTGATAGTGTGCTTAAAAAGTTTCTGTGGACTAACAGTGCTATGAGTAAAGGGCAATCCAAAGTGGCATGGAAAATTGTTTGTAAACCAAAAAATGAAGGAGGTCTGGAATAAGACAATTAGGTGAATGGAATGAAGTTCTTCTGGCTAAACATGTTTGGAGACTTATTAACAAAAAGGAGAGCTTGTGGGTCAAATGGGCTAATATAGTGAGATAAAAAAAGAGAAGTTTTTGGGATGTGAAAGAGGAAAGGAATGACAGCTGCACTTGGAAGGCCCTTCTTGAAATGAGAAATAAGTTGAGACCTTTTATTGTACACATTGTGGGAAAGGGTACCGACATTTCTATGTCGAATAATAACTTGAGTCCCATTGGTCATCTTAAGAAATTCATCTCTAACAGAATGTTATATGATGCATGATTGATGGAAGACTCCTCTGTTGCTGATATGATTGAAGTTGGCAAATGGAAATGGCCAGATTGCTGGTATTCTCAATTACCTATCCTTAAAACTGTCAATGTACCTACATTACAAGAGAATGTTATGGATTGTGTGAAATGGAGGAATAAAGATGGTAAAGTGGTGGATTTTACTGTTAAAAATGCATGGCTTGATCTAAGAGAGCAAATGAACATTGTGAATTGGTGGAAGGTGGTATGGTTTGCTCAGTGTAACCCAAGATGTGCCTTCATTCTTTGGATGGCCATTCATGGGAAATTGTCCACTCAAGATAGAATAATGAAATGGAAGTCAACTGTTCTGTTATGTCCTCTGTGCAACAAAGAAAATGATTCCCATTCTCATTTGTTCTTCAAATGTGAATTCTCTAAAAAGATATGGGATAAGCTAAAAGGAAAATTGAATATCAAGTCATTCCTGAAGATTGGAAGGACATTATTGAGGAATTTGCAGCTTTGCCATGTAACAATGCCATTAGAAGTGCGCTGAGAAGAATAATTCTAGCCACTCTGTGTACTATATATGGAAGGAAAGGAATGCTAGATTGTTTGCTAATGAAAAGATAGAACTCAGAAAATGTTCTGCAAAAGATAATTGAAAACATCAGGTTGCAGTTGCAGAGTTTGAGTGTAATCAAATCATATCAAGTATGCAAAGTGGCAGAGGAATGGAATATGGACATGAATTGGAAAAAGAAGTGATTAAGGGGTGCTTGGTTGTGAGTATTATTGGTGGATGGGTATGCTATATATAATAAGGGTAAATGGAGTTATAGAGATGGTTGGGCCATAGAGGTTTGGAATGATGACTGGCATGGATGTGTATCTTTAGATATATTGTGAGGTATAGAGAGAAAGAATCAGATAGAATGTATTGTGTTAGTTCTGTATTTCTGTAGATCTCAAGCCTGTTTATGATCTTATTCTCATTGTAAACATTATAGTTGTGTTGGTGGTAATATATATATTCACATTTTCATCAAAAAAAAAAAAAAAAAAAAAAAAAAAAAAATCAAAAAACAAAAAGGAACCTTAATACCTTATAATTGTAAGATACGAGGTGGATCACCCGAGCGTTGCCGCGGGGTGTTTCCATATGGTAGTTAGCCCAAAAAAAGAAAACACCGAAACATAATCGTTTTAGCCCACTTCAATACACACTTCAGCCACTATGTTGATCAATCATAAGGTTGATTAAGCTTTCCAAAGATTGCAAAATTGTCACTAAACCATTTACTTACGGTGGACATTTACATTCACCAATTTCTAGAATAATTCCATCCACTATTATAAAGAATAAATGATTTTCGTACGAAATATACAGAAAAATGACCAAGACTAAGAAACTGCCAATGAAAGCCTACTCACCCGGTGGCTTTGCTGCTGTGACTCTGGTTGATTTTGCTGGTTTCTTGGAAAATAATAGCTACTTGCACATGATGCTGTCGTCGAGTTGCCAGAATGCTGTTGACCCTGGGATTGTTAGACTTGCATGTAAGGATTTGTGAAGAACAAATTCAGCACCCAAACGCGCCGATTCGGCCTTGTTTCAGCAGCCAGACCCACCTATTTCAGCCCAGATTTCAACACCCAAATGCACTGATTTCATCCCCCGTTTGAGCGCCAATAAAAACACACATTTTACTACTTTTTTTTTTGTTAATTATGACAGCATAAGGTACCCGGAACAACAATCCATTTTTCCATATGAACTTTCTATAAACTGTTTTGATATACTTATCAACTGGTTGGTGATCACCCTTCTGCTTAGTTCCAGCATCCAGATCGTTTGCTTAACTGCGTCCTTCCCTTTTTCTTATCTTATCTTTTGGCACACCTCGTGTGACTTGGCAACAACCCTGCATTATAATCAAATATAAAGATTGTAGAATCAATGATCAATACAAAACAACTACCATTCACTTCCTCGCACTCTTTGAAACCAAAAAGTGCAAAAAGTTTTGAAATAATCATAAAAGGAAATTGGCTTAAACTTACGTATCAATAGGCTTTTCATCATTAGCTTCAACAATAATTTTCTTGGTCTCATCTTTCCCTTTTTTGCTAGTTTTCACCCAATTCTGCTCAGGTTATTCCACTTTCGGATAAGTAGCGTTTTTGTCAATACGTTGAACACTTATAGTAAAGCTGTAATAAAAATAAGAATACATTAATTCCAAATTCTCGTAACGAACAACCAAACAGATACGGATAAAAAGTATTAAAAATGATTAAAAAAAAGGAGAGCATAAGTCTGTACTCATCGTTCAACAGGATCAAACACAGCCATAAAGATGTGACCGTTCTCTTCTCTTCATCATAGTCTTACATAAATTAGATGAAACCTCGCCTTTTCAAAATTCAACTACCCCTTCTGGAATCCATATCCCGGCCCACCACCCATAATCTTTATGAGGTCTCTATTTGTCAATGATTGTAAAAGAATTTTAATCAATTACACATTCAGAAACACGATAGCAAATATCACAAATGAATAAATAAAAGAATGTTACCTGTTCAGAGTATTGGGAAGGGATCGAATGTGGCTGTTCTATCTTGTTTAAAGTAGCAATAAGATCTTCCCACTTTGTTCTGTACAACTACTCCTGCAAAATTTTATCCTTCAACTCAGCATATACCACTATATGATTATATATAGAATACAATATCGATTTTCACCTTCTTTGCTTAAACAACATAATAGAATGATATTGTTATGCAGCACTAAAAAGCATGTGTAAACACCCATAAGATCATCAGTAGTGTGTTACAAATTCAACCAACAAAAAGATTCAACCGACACAAAATGAACTGCTGCGACTAAACTAATGTATCAGAATGCAGAATGGGTAGACTTTAAAAGCAATTCCAAAGACCCAATGCAATACACCCAAATACTTCTCATTTATAATGGAAATCTACATATCCACCAAAAACTACAAATCCAATGCCTAAAACAGGCGGATTTTTTTAGGCTTTTAAATGGTAACTTAGCATTTGACACCTAAGATTGAACACTAAAATGTGATTTGGATTTCTTATTAAACCTGCTAATCGGTTCATTGTCTTCAAAAAGTGATAAAGTCTCTGAAAACAACTTCAAGCTGCTTATTTTGACCAACTTAATTTCACCAAATCATTCACGCGCAAAGCAATCACAAACACTCCTAAACTAATGTATCAGACCTCGACTGCGATACACCTAAATACTAATCAAAGTTCTAAATGGGATATGGTGGAGGGTAAGGATTGTGATTCACCACCAAGTATCGGTGAGTGATGTACAATACACATTGTCATGCATTAAGGTACCCATATGTGACTGCCTAAACTATATGCTTTCGTTCTCTAGAAACTTACTTTTTATTTTGTTCCAAAGAAGCCTCATTGTTAATATATATTAACCTGATATACATTTGCAGTCCGTTATACACATTTTTTCATTGTATATATATATATATATATATATATATATATATATATATATATATATATATATATATATATATATATATAGCGAGAGAGAGATAGGTTCAAATAAGAAGATTATTTCAAATGTAATTGTGTACATTGTGTTAATGACACCGGATCCCTTGCAAAGTGAGAAAAATTAAAAAGTGTAGAAAGTCATTCATAGTGTGACACGTGTCCCCCACTCTAAATTATACATAAAATCCGCCCAGGGGTTGGGTCGGGTCAGCCCATTATTTTTCATTTTTTTATCGTAAATTTAAAAAAAAAGGTGATTTAATTTGTGTTAAATATTGAAAATAACAAAATCATTTTGCGAACAACTGAACAAGATCCTCACTGACCAAATGTATTACAAGTCAAACATATTACGTACACATTACTACAAATATTTTATGTAGGGTTTTTTTCTATCTTGTACCCTAGGGCACAAGATAAGAATGATAAAAAGTAAAAAAAAAAGTACTAAAGGACCCACAAAAAATACATATTTTATGGATCTCGAAGTCTATTTTGTGGGTGCTTAGTACTTTTCGTGTACTCTTTGTCCTTCTTATCTTGTGCCTTAGGGCACAAGATAGAAAAACCCTTTTATGTATTGTAATAATAGTATTTTGTACAACTAATTGCAAAGATAACACATTTAGACCACTACTTTACATCATGTTAGAAACCATGTCTTTCGTCATCATTCTCCATTTAAATTGAAATTCACATACAGTGGAGTACAAAATATAATGACGACGATGAGTGGGAAACGTAGTGCGATGGTGACGACGATCGTACCGGTAAGCGTTGCCGACAGACAGATAACTACTCACCAACCACTGTAAATTATCGCGGCTAATGGTGCCGGAAAACTGATACCTTAGTTTAACTCTTTCATATATGAATAATTTTCAAAGACCCATTTGGATCTGATGCACAACCCATTCGACCCATCCTATTTGTACACTAGCATTTCAAGTGACCCAATGGATATGTTTAGGTAGTATCAGCTGTGTATTTGTTGAACCTGTTGGGTGTAAATGATGACCCAAATGAACCAATCTCAAGGTGTTTGGGTGATAGTTGCCACCTCTAGAGAAAGTCAATACTCCGTTGTTCACCGTTGTTAGAACCCACTATCATGGGAAGAGACTGCGGTGCTCCTAGGATGGAATGTCGTGGAACTAAGTGTCAAAAGGAAATATATATATAAAAAAAGACACTTCTCAACCTACGCCTCCTTCACCAATGGAAAACGAAGCACCAACTCCTATATACTCAGGTTCTAGATACATTGTATTTTTCTACATATGCTTAAACAAGAAGCTACAAAATATTGCCACTGATGCTCCCCCTTTCTGTCCGTTTACTTCAGATATAATAAAGCATTAAAATTTCAAATTAACAAATTACATCGTTCTGTCTCTTAAACTTTCTATTTAAAACTAATAGCAGAAACGAAAGCAATAAGAAGGTAGCAACTTTGCTATTAATGACCCAAATTCCACACATGTGAAACACCCAACATATGTCATGTTGCCTAAAGTCCTGTAAGCGGTTTTTTTTTTTTTTTTTTTTTTTTTTTTTTTTTTTTTTTCTTCCTAGTTTTCACCCAATAAAGCGATCACGAAACCCAAGATATATGCACACGAGCCTAAACAGTATACAGCCCATATTCCATAGTCATGAAACCCTTAGAGATGCTTTAGGGGGTGTCTGGGATTGCTTATATCCACTAAATATATCCTTGTTCAGTTACTGAAAAGCCAAATAAGCACTTTTGGGTTTTTAAAGAAAAGAAACAATTAACTCTTCTCTGTTAACTGCATTTTTATACAGCATTAGCAAATTTAAACACAATCAGCTGCATCGCTTTTTTCACAGCTGATTAAGTGCTTTTAGTAATTGTCAACCATAGGCCTAAGCCTTTTTTTAGAAGCTAATTATTAACATCCAGCATAAACAGCATACAAGCCACAGTAATGAAATCTTATAAATCTTAAACTAAGGGTGTCTAGGATTTCTTATTAGACACGCGCGTTGTAGGACGGCGCGTCGGAGAAATTATTTTACTCGGTTCGGTTCTCGGTTCACGTTTTACCCTTATTCGATTTTTGGGTCGGTTCGGGTTTGGTTCACGTTGGGTTTGACCCGTTGCTCAGCCTTAGCTCCTAGGATGAAATGTCGTGGAACTAAGTGTCAAAAGGAAATATAAAAAGACACGTTTTGCCTAAAAAAAATAAAAATAAGACACGCTTCAACCTACACCCCCTTCAACAATCATCTCATCCAGAGTGAAAAACGAAGCACCAACTCCCATATACTCAGGTTTTAGATGCATTGTACTTTGCTACACATGCTTAAACTAGAAGCATCAAAATATTGCAGCTCACGCTTCTTCATCCTTTCTGTGCGTTTACTTAAGGTATAATAAAGCATTAAAACTTCACATTAACAATTCAACATCGTACGTTCTCTGTCTCTTAAACCCTCTCTCTAAAACTAATAGCAGAAACGAAAGCAAGGAGAAGGTAGCAACTTTGTTATTACTATCTAATGACCCAAATTCCACAAACCCAACATATGCCATGTTGCCTAAAGTCCTGTAAGCGCTGTTGCTCAAAAAAAAAAAAAAAAAAAAAAAAAAAAAAAAAACCTTATTTGGTCTTCCAAATAAATCAAAAATCAAGCATATAATAAGCACAAATAAAACCAGCAATTAAAAAGTTTCTATCTAGCTAGCTACCAATAGCCTTTGGTCCTATCAAGTCAAGCCTCTTCAATAAAGTGATCACGAAACCCAAGATATATGCACAAGAGCATAAGCAGTATACAGCCCATATTTAAACCATTGGCCTAAGCCTTTTTTTGGAAGCTACAGTAATTATTAAAATCCATCATAAATTCATAATTATCAAACTAGCTACCAGCATAAACAGCATACAATTCACAGTAATGAAACCTTATAAATCTTAAACTAATGGTGTCTAGGATTGCTTATTAGACACGTGCGTTGTAGGACGGCACATCGGAGAAATTAGACTCATGACTAAATCTTCATCAAAAACAACAACTTCTTTCCCTATTTCATTCAGTACTGTAGGGATAAAATCCAGTTTGTTACTCATTTGCTCATTGTTTCTTCTAGCAGCATCAGCATAAGATACATCACCTCTATGTGCTCTCCTTTGTTTTTTCTACACTTCTCTCCATATTACTAACAGCATGGCAGCCAGCATTATCACTATTATTCACATTCACAGTATTTTCATCGAACACTTTGTACAACAGGCATGCATTGTTATTCATATTCACATTCTCATTCTCATTCTCATTATCATTTCCCCCAACTGAATGAATTTCCCCCTCCTTTTGAGCCCTAATTTCCTCAGTTCCCACATTATCGGCTTCAACGGAACCTTTATTTGCCTTTTAGATGATCGTTTTTTATTTGACATTTTATTTTTGTAATGTTTGATTTTAGGGTTCACTAATCAAAATTGATGAAACAATGGCGAAAATAAAAAATTCAACCAGTATAACTGATCGTAATTCAATTCTGAACAGTTTGAACGGATTAGATTATTGTTTCATTGAGAAATGAAGGAGAAATTGAAGAAATTAATGGTGGAAAACGGTTATGGATGGCGGGAAATTAGTTAGGTGGAGAGAAAGAAATGGCTATAAATTGTAAATTTTCAATTGAGGTTTCTAGCCATTTTCACCATTTAAAAAGAAATAGTAGTTCCTTTTTATATGTTTCCTTGTACCAAAGGATGTAAGATTCCAAAGACGTTTTAGATAAACGCTCAAATGCAAAGTCACATAAAAATAAAACGTATAAAATTTCACCAAGCTTGCGACATGTGTCCTCACATGAAGGTATGAAACTATGAATAACATCCCACTTTCTAATATAGATTGTGATTCTCATTTTGCATCAATATATGCTAGTTTAAAATCGTTAAATATTCAAATATTGTAGAATAATACAGTAATCCTATTTGTGTTGTTCGATTGTTTTTTGCTAGCATTTTGTACTTTGACATTGCTTCGAACAAACTTTTTTTGAAACTTTTAAGATTATCTTTTGTGATCAAGGTAAACTTGGAACTCAAAAAATCGCTATGCAAGATGTATGAAGCCTGACAAATCACTAGACTTTCACTATTTTTCTCAGTTGTAAAAATCGGTCCAGGCGGCCGATTAATTCCCGCATAATCGCTGATCGCTCACTAAGCGCCTTGATTTATCATAATCGGCCTATTTAATCGTTTTGGTCAAATATCGCTTAAAAATCGGTCAACAAACCGATTAATCGGACAAAATCGATCTAATCGGATTATTCGAACAAAATCGCTTAAAAATCGGTCAACAAAATCGCTTAAAAATCAGTCAAAATCGCTTAAAAATCGGTCCACAAACCGATTAATCGGATAAAATCAGTCAAAGATCGTTTAAAAATAGTCAACAAACTGAATAATATCTATGTTTGACGTTGAAATTTGAAGAATTATGTATTATATTTATATTTGAACACTTGAAATATTTGAACTTTGATGCATTATGCTTATCGCATACATGTAATATAATATAATATCTAAAATTACAATTTTGTGTATAAAAATTCCAATCCGATTAATCCCTGCCTAACTGATTAATCGCTAGGCCCTACCCGACCGCCTCACTAGCGCCTAGCGATTTTTACAACCTTGCTATTTTTTGATTAGATTGAATTTTACAGGCTTAACTATTTATAAAGAGGATAACATATTTGGATGTGACTGAATTTTGAGATCTTATTCATTTATTCCTTTATTTTTTTTCACTTGATATTTAGATCTCTTTATAAAACTAAGCGTAAAAACAAGTGATTTGAGGGTAAAAATTTTATAAGTTCATCAGCTTAAGTATTGTCTTCAACATAATGTTCGTAATTGAAATTTGAACTATAATCTATATATGTCTTGGGGCTTTTCTAAAATTAATAAAACCACAAGGCTCATTCTGAAAGAATGTAGTAACTTAAAGGACCTCAATCAGTAGTCCATATGCAAAAGTCCAACCATTTACTTGATCCACCAACCCCCAATGGGGTCCACACACCAAACTAAATTTTAATGGTTCATTTAAAACTACAGGGTTCATTTAGAAACATAATCATAACTCAAAGGACCAGACTCATCAATCATCATTCCTTATGTAACCATTTCTGACAATTTTATGCACCCGTCATTAATATTCACATCTAAAGTCTGGTCCAGTTCTCTAAGGGTTCTTTTAAAAGTATTTGAACTATAGGGTTCATTTCGAAACAGCATCACAAGTTAAAGGACCACAATGACGATTCCTCGTGTAACATATTTTAACATTTCGGTCCACTCAACTAATGATTAAACTGGTCCATTTCGGTCCAGACCGTCCATTTCACCTATCACTATTAAACTAAGATAATTTCTAATACTAATATTGTAAAGCACCAGTAACGAATAGTTTTACTTCATTTTATGATATTTATTTTTTCTTTTTTTGTGTGGTTGGCCGGGTTCACATTTTTAATAAGCGGATATTACTTAAGTAAGGTGATATCTTATGTTAATTTTTATTAGAATGATAATTTTAATTATCTCACGATACATGTTCTAAGCATAATTTAAAGTCACAACCATTTAATTGGTGGTTTTTTCACACAAAACATTTAGTTAATTGTTTTAGCTGATTTTACAATTCTAAATTTCAACAAATTCACAAAACAATTTTATAAAAAAGTAAACTATGTTTTCGGCTTAAAGTATGAGTTCTAACTCGTTTCACTAAACATACATTTCAGGCCTCTTTGGTAGGGCTACATTTGGGCCAGGTCAGGTTGAGTGGGCGATATAAGGGCACCATTTTATGATGATATAAGGGGACCTTTCTATGGAAACCCCAATGTATAAATATGATCAAGTGAATTGTGAAGCCTTCCTTAAAACCCAATAATTAGCCTTGGAGAGTTACATTCAAATTTGAGGCCAGTTATTATCATTAATTACCACCTGCTAGCAAAAAAAAAAAAAAAAAAAAACTCATGCCCTCGTGAGTTTCATATCGATCAACATCATCGCATTTAGTTTATATTTTGCAACGATTTTTTATTTATTTATTTATTTATTTATTTATTTTTTTTTAATGGAAAGGTAACTCTTGAGTCTTGAGCTTTGTTTCTCTTTTTTTGTATGTTTTGTTGAGATTTTCAATTTGCTAGGATTTATCGCATGTTATAAACTAGTAATCACTTAATTGCTCACGAATTGTATACTTAATTACTTAAGATAACAAGCTATATATCTTCAGTGTGAAATATTTGTTTGTATTATAATAGTATTTATTGGATTGTGGTTATATATTGGACTTAGTGTGTGTGTATATTGGTTTTTTAGTACACTAACATGTATTTATAGTAGTTTTAATTTGGTTGTCAATAATATAAGATGGGCCAAATGGATTGTGGTTAATAGAGACGATCAACAATTCTGCTTCGAAAAATGCTACGAAAATAGCACTATCTAAATTATTTATTACTGGTTGGACTTCTATAACGGGCATTGATACACCTACCTACTGAGTTGTTTACCCAGATGAGATGTCACTGATTCATTGGGAGAGAAGGAATAATATTCTCCTATTTCCTCCAACAAATCATTAATTGTGTTTTAATTTTTAGTGGGTAGACTACCCTATGGGTAGCTTAAGTTTTCTCCTTCTATAACATGTTTAGTAATAATGATGAATCTTTCAATGTATATCAAAGGACCATACTCATCATTCCTTACATAACCAATTCTGACATATGCACCGGTGCACCCGTCATTAATGTTCCGCATGTAATTTCTGGTCCAGTCCACACTTAAACATGGATTGATTTTGTTACGTGGGTTCTGGTCCATTCCACACTTAAACATGGATTGATTTTGTTACGTGGCCTAACCAAATAGTAAAAACCCATGACCTTTTTCATAAAACAAAAAGCTTCTGTTTACAAAGATAATTAAATAGAACCAATACTTTCAAACTATAATGAAAGCAATACCATTTCTACAAAAAAAACTCCGCATGTAGATGCTACTACCTTTAGATGAAGTCATTGTTGGCTCTAGTTTTGTCAACCTTTTAAAGCTTCTGTTTTATCTCTAGAGGTTCTTTAAAAACTTTTTGAACTATAGGGTTCATTTTGAAATAGCATCACAAGTTAAAGGACTACAATGACGATTCCTTATGTAACATATTTTACATTTCGGTCCATTCCATTTATAATTAAACTGGTCCAGTTCACATGAAGATGCTATTGTTATTGATGACGTCACTGTTGGTCCAGTTCACCTATCAGTCTATCACCATTAACTCATTTACCTACTCAATTCTTTGCTATGTTATATTGCATCTCCTGAAGCCTAACCAAACAGTCAGAATTCGATTTGCAGGTCAGTTCATTTTTTTGAACTTTTTCTTTATATGATTTAGTTGCATGCTCAAGTTGTAACATATTGTGTTAAGGCCGGCAATTTTGACACGAAACCTGTTAACACGACACGACACGACCTGTTCTTAACAGGTTTCGTGTTTGACCTTAACAGGTTTCGTGTCTTAACAGGTCAGACCTGTTAAGACCTGTTAATTTTCGTGTCTTAACAGGTCAGACCTGTTAAGACCTGTTAATGACCTGTTATGATGTTGTATATATAAGTTCCAAAACCCTAACCCTATCTTATCTCTCATTCTCTCTTTTTTTTCCGCCCCATCTATCTTATCTCCATTCTCTCTCTTTTTTTTTTTCTTTTTTTTTTATCAGCTTATCAAACCTCAATCATCACCCACCATCATCATAACTCAAAAAAAATGATACGAAATATCTAAGATTCATCTTATCATCACCAAACATTTAAAATGATACGAGAATATCTAAGATTCATCACCAAATTCATAACCGAATCAAGACAAAGGCTTCAAGATCCGGTTCAAGAAATCAAGACAAAGGCTTCAAGAAATCAATGGGGTTGCTGCTGTTCTTGATGTTTTGTTGTTGTTCGATTTGTTGTTGTTCTTTTTCTTTTTCTTTTGTTCGATTTGTTGTTGTTCGATTTGTTTTCTTTTGTTCGATTTGTTGTTGTTCTTTTTCTTTTGTTCTTCAAGAAATCAATGGGGTTGTTGTTGTTCAAGAAATCAAGACAAAGGAGTAGATAATTAGATATGCATCTGTGAAGAAAAAAGAAAATGTAAAATGTTTTAATTGTTGTTGTTGGGATTTAATTGTTTGACCGTTTGTGGGTGTTGACTGGGGATAAAATAGAAAATGGGTCGGGTTATGTGGGATATGCATCTGTGAATATGTGAATCTTAAATTCTTGATCTTAATTTTGAAGGAGTAGATATGTTTGGTGATTTTCGATGGATTTGTTTTGATGAATATCAATAATTCAATATCAATTTAATTTGTTTTTCGCAAAAAAAAAAAAAATTAAAAAAATAAAGAAAAGAAAAGAAAAAAAGAAACCCTAAAATCCTAATATACATGCTAACAGGTTCTTAACAGGTCTTAACAGGTTAACCTGTTTATTTTCGTGTCGTGTTCGTGTTTGAGAAAAATGACACGATAAGCTAACAGGTCGTGTTCGTGTTTGACCTTAACAGGTTCGTGTCTTAACAGGTTCGTGTCTTAACAGGTTCGTGTAACCTGTTATGCCAGTGGTTCTGTCACATGCATGCATAACATTAATTTTCGTACGGAATTTGTTTTTTTTTTCTTCGTTAATTTTTTTTCATGGTTTGGTTACAAAAGATAATTCACGGTTTTATAATAAGATAATGAATAGTTTTATTTCATTTTATGCTTTTTTTTTTTCTTTTTTTCTTTTTTTTTGTGTGTGTATGTGTGGGGTTAGCCGGGTTCATATTTTAATAAGCAGAGATATTACTTAAGTAAGGTGATATGTCACGTTAATAACTTAATACCTTAATACCTTAATCTGCTGCAATCAGCTCTTGGATTGTTTGTGATAATGTCTCTGAAGAATGTAATGTTGATAACTCTGTAACTGAAAATAACGTGAATACTGTAAATGCAAATACTAATTGTTGTGTGATTGGGGCTAAAGATGTTAGTGATACTGTAAAGGAGAATGTTAATGGATGTTACTGTCAATAATGGAATGGATAGAGTAAATGTGAATGGTACAAAAGCATGAAAAACTGCTAGATACTAGTTTGGATTTTAAACCTACTGAAGTTTGTGATGATGGGACTGAATATGTTATTTTTGATGAGGAAATTGTTGCTAAAGGAAGTAAGAGAAATGGAATTTGACAGGGTGTGGTCAGTTCATTGGTTGCTTTGTGAATGAAAATGAACTCAGATATCATGTTAGGAGGATGTGGAGTAAGTATGGTTTGATTGATGTGCAAGTTGAAAGAAAGGGAGTTTGCTTCTTTAAATTCAAAAATAAAGAGGGTTTGGGAAAAGTAATTGAACAAGGACCATGGATTGTAAACAACAAGCCGCTTACTGTATAGAGGTGGGATCCAATCATAGGTATAGAAGCTTCTTGATCACGGGCTTGGGCTTTTATGGATAGTCCAATTTTTATTGGACTAAATCAAGTTTACGATCCAACACTTCCAATCTTCTGGAATGACTTCATATTCATTTTTCCTTTTAGCTTCTCCCATATCTTTTTAGAGAATTCACATTTGAAGAACAAATGAGAATGGGAATCATTTTCTTTGTTACACAGAGAACATAAGAGAACAGTTGACTTCCATTTCATTATTCTATCTTGAGTGGACAATTTCCCATGAATGGCCATCCAAAGAATGAAGGCACATCTTGGGTTACACTGAGCAAACCATACCACCTTCCACCAATTCACAATGTTCATTTGCTCTCTTAGATCAAGCCATGCATTTTTAACAGTAAAATCCACCACTTTACCATCCTTATTCCTTCATTTCACACAATCCATAACATTCTCTTGTAATGTAGGTACATTGACAGTTTTAAGGATAGGTAATTGAGAATACCAGCAATCTGGCCATTTCCATTTGCCATCTTCAATCATATCAGCAACAGAGGAGTCTTCCATCAATCTTGCATCATATAACATTCTGTTAGAGATGAATTTCTTAAGATGACCAATGGGACTCCAGTTATTATTCGACATAGAAATGTCGGTACCCTTTCCCACAATGTGTACAATAAAAGGTCTCAACTTATTTCTCATTTCAAGAAGGGCCTTCCAAGTGCAGCTGTCATTCCTTTCCTCTTTCACATCCCAAAAACTTCTCTTTTTTAATTTCACTATATTAGCCCATTTGACCCACAAGCTCTCCTTTTTGTTAATAAGTCTCCAAACATGTTTAGCTAGAAGAACTTCATTCCATTCACCTAATTGTCTTATTCCCAGACCTCCTTCATTTTTTGGTTTACAAACAATTTTCCATGCCACTTTGGATTGCCCTTTACAAATAGCACTGTTAGTCCACAGAAACTTTTTAAGCACACTATCAATTTCCTTAACTGCTTTTGGAATTCTCACCACAGATGCCCAGTACGATTTCATTGCAGAGAGGACAGATGCAATCAATTGCACCCTTCCTGCATAAGATAGGAACTTATTTTTCCAATCTTGGACTTTTACTTTCACTTTATCCACCATGTTCTTGCACTCTTTTACCCCTAATCTTTTGGCTAGAAGAGGAATCCCCAAGTATTTCACAGGCAATCTACCAATTTTAAAAGGGAGAATTTCTAATATTTTTTGTTTTACATTCTCCTTCACACTGCCAAAGAATATGACACTTTTCTCCATATTTTGTATAAGACCTGATACGTTACTGAATTCCAGTAAATCATCAGCAAATGATAGATGTGTCAGTTTCATCTCTTTGCAGCCTTTGTGGAACTTAAACACCCTGCTCTCTTCCACCTTTCTAGCAAGCATCAGAGTGAAAGACTCCATAACCAGTGTAAAGAGATATGGTGAAATAGGATCACCCCGTCTCAGACCTCTACCACTTCTGAAATAGCCATGCCTTTCTCCATTAATTCCAATAGTAAAAGAGGCTGAAGTGACACATGTCATTATCCAGCTAACCATGATCTTATGAAAACCAAAACGATTCAGCAGCTTTTCCAAAAACTTCCAGCTAACTATGTCATATGCCTTTGCAATGTCTATCTTCTTGCAATTGTACCCCTTTAACAACTCTTGAGCTATCATTAAGTTGTATTGAATTATTCTACCAGGAATAAAGGCACTTTGATTAAAGTTAACAAGCTTATCAAGAGCCCTTTTGATTCTGCTAGTTAGTATCTTGCTTATACATTCGTATAACACATTGCAACATGCAATGGGTCTGAAATCAGACACTTTATTTGGCTGTTGAACTTTACGAATGAGAGATATCACTGTTGCATTGATTTCCCCCAATAACTTTCCAGACTTAAAAAATTCTTTCACTGCCTTGCACACATCATTGCCAATGATATACCAAGAATGTTTGAAGAAAGCAGAAGTATATCCATCAGGCCCAGGTGATTTTGTTTCCCCAATATCAAACATAGAATCTTTGATTTCTTTATCAGTGATGTCTTTGACCATATCCAATGCCTCTTCATTAGTCAGCTTGTTCTTGAACAAATTGTATCATTTAACTCAGCCACTTCATAACTTGGTCCAAGAAAATTCTTAAAATGGTTGACAAACTGGGCTGCCACATCTTTTCCTTCAAATCTTTCTCCTTTATCATTGCAAATGCTAGTAATTCTACTAGTATTTGATCTGCTCTTGAGGATTTTGTGAAAATATTTGTTATTTCTGTCACCTTTACTAATCCAACTATTTTTGCTTGTTGGAATAGTAAACTCTCTTCATCATTCAAGGCTTCAATGTAGAGAGCCAAACAATTAGCTTCCTCAGCTTTCATGTGGTCATCATAAGGGTTCATCTCCATTTTTCAACTCTATCCTGTAGATTACCATTCTTCCATGCCATTTTCCTCATGTGATACTTTAGCTTTTTTAACTTCTTTGCAACTTTAAACATATAGTATCCCTCAATCTCCATTTGCCATTCATTTTCTAAAGTGGAATGAAACTCTTTTTTCTCCACAATGAAATTAGAAAATCTAAAACTTTTCCTCTTTTTCATCAAACAGTTAGAGATAGTTAAAACAGCTGGACTGTGATCAGATGTCATAAATGGCATAAACTGACCCATAGCACTTTTAAACTCAGAAATAAAAGTCTGATTAACCATTATTCTATCCAGTTTTTTCATAATACTTGTACTAGGATTTTTTGGAGAATTAAGCCAGGTGAAGAACATACCTGAGCTCTTAATATCTTCTACTTCAGCCTCATTTATGCAGTCAATAAACTCTTGCATATCTCCATTAAGGCTATGTTTGGCAAAAGTAGCTGTAAGCAGTAGCTGTGAGCAGTAGCAGTGAGCTGCGAGCAGTAGCTGTGAAAAATGAGCTTTCTGCTCACAGCTTTTTAAAGAAGCATTGGAAAAATGAGCTTTTCTAAAAAATAGAAAAGCTCACAACTCTTTTGCCAAACAACACTGAAAATAAAAAAGCTCATTCTCACCGCTCATTGACCAAAAAAGCTCCAAAAAAGCTCCGTGCCAAACATAGCCTAATATTTGATCCACCCATTGAGTGTTCCTCAGTCTTCATTGTGACATTGAAATCACCAAGAAGGCACCAAGGTTTATCTTTAGTTACCAGTTTAGCAGCTTTTATCTCATCCCATAACATTCTTCTGTCATTCCCACTGTTAGAGGCATATACAAAGGTAAAAAAAATTTTGACTTTAGTTTCCACTGTCTCTAACAAACAGAACAAACTTTGTCTAGACATATGAAGGACAATCAGGTTAACCATATTACTATCCCATCCAACAATGATTCTACAACTATTCTTCAGTAATTCTATCTGGCTTTAAATGTATCTCAATAACTGCACACACACTTAAACCTTCTTCTCTAATCATTTTCAATACTTCTTTTTGTTTTTTGAGATTATTCATACTTCTAATATTCCGACTAGCTATTTTATACTCCATAAAAAAACTAACAGAATTATGTCTACCAACTGTCAATTTAGAACAGTTGGATCCATTCCACTAACCACATTAGCAGCACACACTTTTGCTGCAATATTCATACCCTCCAATACATCTTTATTCACCTCACTATTCTCCTTTGCCTCTTTTGATCTATCCTCTTCCCATTTCATCTTGACCTATAAAATCATATCCTTAGACCAATTACTTGTTTCTGAACATGAAGGTTGAACTTTTTTGTTTAAAAACTGATCCACAATCAACCTATCTTTTAACTGATTCAGTTCTTGACTTTCATTAGTATTGGTTTCGAGAGCTGCACATTTGTTACGAGACACCCTTATGGTTGACAGTAACTCATCCTGAATAGACCTTGTCTTCTCAATGTTATTCATGTTCTCCTGACTGTTCAGACTTTTGCCATGTACCTTCTTTTGTTGATCCTTCATAGTTTCTGTGTTGTTATCCTTCCTTCTATACACACCATTCTTATTCCATCCATTCTTCCCACCACCCTTCATATGATTGTACCCATTAGGTCCAGTTTGTCTCTTTTCATTGTTCCTTTTATAGTTTGTGTCAATGAAACAATCATTCTCATTGTTTTGAACCCTCTGTTCATTCTCGGATACTATTACATTCTCTACTACCCTTTTAATTTTATTACATTTTCCAACTTCATGTCCAAAAACCTTGCAGTGTGTACAAATTTCAGGCTTCCACACATACTCAACTGTCACACATTTTGTCCCTTTCACTATATTTTCTTTGCTTCTATACTGCACACATATATCTTCTTTAAATCCCTTATTAACATCAAACTCCACCAGTACTCTAGCAAACTCAACCCATTGTCCATTCTCAATGGCCTCCCTAAACTACTTGCCAAAGCACTAATACCCTCCTTTAACCAGGCCTCTAGTGGTACATTTATGATTTATCATTTTTGCCCAAATAGGTATCTTTGCAACATCAGCTTTTTCCATACCTATGATTGGATCCCACCTCTATACAGTAAGCGGCTTGTTGTTTACAATTCATGGTCCTTGTTCAATTACTTTTCCCAAACCCTCTTTATTTTTGAATTTAAAGTAGCAAACTCCCTTTCTATCAACTTGCACATCAATCAAACCATACTTACTCCGCATCCTCCTAACATGATATCTGAGTTCATTTTCATTCATAGAGCAACCAATGAACTGACCACACACTGTCAAATTCCATTTCTTACTTCCTTTAGCAACAATTTCCTCATCAAAAATAACATATTCAGTCCCATCATTACAAACTTCAGTAGGTTTAAAATCCAAACTAGTATCTAGCAGTTTTTCATGCTTTTGTACCATTTTAGCATATGATTTTACACCCTCCACATTATTATTCACATTTACTCTATCCATTCCATTATTGACAGTAACATCATTAACATTCTCCTTTATAGTATCACTAACATCTTTAGCCCCAATCACACAACAATTAGTATTTGCATTTACAGTATTCACGTTATTTTCAGTTACAGAGTTATCAACATTACATTCTTCAGAGACGTTATCACAAACAATCCAAGCTAGAGTTGATTGCAGCAGATTAAGGTATTAAGTTATTAACGTGACATATCACCTTACTTAAGTAATATCTCTGCTTATTAAAATATGAACCCGGCTAACCACATACACACATTCACACACATAAAAAAAATAAAAATAAAAAATAAATAAATAAAACTATTCGTTATCTTATTATAAAACCGTGAATTATCTTTTGTAACCAAGCCATGAAAAAAAATTAACGAAGAAAAAAAAACCAAAATCCGTATGATACTTACTGTTATGCTGTATGCATGTAACAGAACCACACGTACAATGTTACGACAACTTGAGCATGCAACTAAATCATATAAAGAAAAAGTTCAAAAAAATGAACTGACCTGCAAATCGAATTCTGACTGGTTGGTTAGGCTTCAGGAGACAATAATACAACACATCAAAGAATTGAGTGGGTAAGAGCATTAGGTGCAGTGAATGAGGCAAGCCTCCTCATTCGGGTCCCACCCTTGCCACATCACCCAACACCTCAACTTCAACTCTTCACAACAAACATCCCATCACCAAACAACAAACCTCAACTTCCCCATTAAGGCCCCACCTCTTACACATTTTTTTTTATTCATTTCATTAAATAAATTAAATTCATTTAACAAATAATTAAAAATAACAAAACATACTAATTTTATCTCATCAAATAAAAAAGTTACAATACTATGTTTAAATTCATTCTACATGTGCCATCGAGTGAGGACGACTCAAGTGTCTCTTACTCGAGTCACGAGGGATATGTGTCGGATGATTCATTTTATTGAATCATAGTTTTTATTATCGTATGGTAGTTTATGGTTTTTAATTTCCGTTTCTTAGTTTAATGTTGTTAACTTGTTATCGTATTTGTAAAATAATTGTACGTTGTTTCAAGTTATTTCAATCCTATGTTTAATATAGTTGCATTAGCATTTACACATTACATTCTTAAAAACATACATAGTATACATTTTACCTTCACAAATAAAAACATACATTTTAATTACCATCAAATATTACAATCTCAATATTCAAAGAAAAAAAAAAAGGACATGAATGTCAGAAATGGAAGCTCGTCGTCACGACAGGGAGATAGCCAATGGGGAAGAACGGCGAGCGCCAAATGGTGTAGTGAAGAGGAACGGCTCGCCGTTGACGGCTCCACATCGAACGGCGAAGCCTCCTTCTTCATCTACACCTAATGCTCTAATGAGTTAATAGCGTCATCCATAACAATAGCATCTTCATGTGAACTGGACCAGTTTAATTATAAATGGAGTGGACCGAAATGTAAAATATGTTACATAAGGAATCGTCAATGTGGTCCTTTAACTTGTGATGCTATTTCAAAATGAACCCTATAGTTCAAATAGCTTTAAAAGAACCTCTAGAGATAATACAGAACCCTATAGTTCAAATAGCTTTAACTTGTCATCTAAAGGAAGTAGTATCTACATGTTTTTTTTTTTTTTTTTTTTTTTTTTTTTTTTTTTTTTTAGAAATGGTATTGTTTTCGTTATAGTTTGAAAGTATGAGTTCTATTTCAAATATACCCAAATACAACTATTAAATATATTGTGTATAATGCTTTTAAAGCATCATTTGAGTAAATATGAAATTTTCATGATTTTGTTTGGTAGATATGAAAATGTCCCTTCTTTGTAAACATGGGTTTTCACTATTTTGGTGAGGCCACGTAACAAAATCAATCCATGTTTAAGTGTGGACTGGACCAGAATTTACATGCAGAATATTAATGACGGGTGCACCGGTGCATATGTCAAAATTGGTTACATAAGGAATGATGAGTATGGTCCTTTGAAAGAACCCCCAAAATTTTGTTTTGTGTGTGGACTGTATTGGAGGTTCGACAGATCGGGTAAATGGTTGGACTTTTGTACTTGGACTACTGACTGTGGTCATTTAAGTTATTACATTGTTTTCAAATGTGTGGACATCGGATATGGGTTCCTCCCCTTCTCTTTCTCCTCTTTTGGAGAACTTGAGAAAGATGCAGTAACTCTTCTAAAGCGTATTCGACGTTTTTCTATGACTCAAGACATTGGAGCGCGGGCTGCCATTCATATTTTTAATAGGATTGGTTTCGCTATTGCTAGAGGTGTGAGGGCCCAGTTGGTTTCTCGGCTCCCCACCAATTTCTTGTAAAATCCTATTTATTGTTAATAAAAGTGATGGTTTATAATAAAAAAAATAAAAAAAAATAAAATAATAATAATAATAATAATAATAATAATAATAATAATAATAATAATAATAATAATAATAATAACAATGGGAAAAAATCAAATTTCACATAAATTAAACGACAAACAAAATTGAAAATCAGTAACAAAAACAGCATACCTGATTTAACCCCTTTATTCTGAAGCTAATGGAAACCCCCTTCGCCTGAAAGTAACAAATTTAATATAGAAAATCATCATCAAATCGAAACATAGACACAATCTTATAAAAAATTAAAACCAAATAAAACATGAATTAAAAAAAAATAAAAAAAATAAATAAATAAATAAAAAAAAGACGGTACGTTGTGGTTGGAGACTTGGAGGAGTTCGGTGGATGATTCGGAAATGATTCCGGTGGCCGTAATATGAGCATATGGAGAATACATAAGATGGGTAACTGATGAAGATGTGAGAGAGTGACTTGAAGTTTATGTATTTGTGATAAAGAAGATGAATGAGGTGAGGAGGAAGGGTCTAGAATTTGGGGGGGAAATTTGTTCACTGAGGCGGTGCAATTTATTGGTTGTGAAAAAAAGTATGGGAAGAAGCTTCAAGATCATGTTTGGTATACACACTTTGTATAGAGCACTGTTCATTTTACAGTGAAGTACCACCATTTTGAAGCACATGTTATTGTTTGAAACACTGTTCGTTACAACTCTTTGAAGCGCCCAAATTTTGGGTTTTAGTATATAGTTATAAAACGAGTGGGATAACCCGCGCGTTGCCGCGGGAGTGTTTTGTTGTATATTTTGAGTGTGAAATAGTTTTGACTATTGGTTATTTTTCGTACGTTTAGTGTCGTTTTGAGTTGTTGTCTTTTTGGTTTTATAATATTAATGTTTTGTTATTCCTTTTTTCTTTAAATGATTTGTGCATAATGTTGGGTGCTCAATCTCAGATTCTTGAAGCTAAATTAAAATTGTGACAAAAATTAACCATTGATTCACCTCAATAACCATTGATATATCAATTGTATCCCGAACTTAACCAAATTTTCGGACATAAGAAAGCCGAAACGAAAATCCAACATAGTGTTTGTAATAACTTTGATAGCCCAATAAATTGTATCAGCCCAATGTTACAAATGAAATACCCAATCCTAAAGCCCATCTCCCTAATAATACTACCCTAATAATTGGGTATAAAAAACGCAACTAAAACTCATTTTTGCAAACTCTAATAACATTTACACACACACACAAACGCAGCACTTAACTTTTTATTTTCTAGCAGCCACCACCAGCAGAATCCGGCCATCCTTGCCGGTAAACTTTTCCGGCAACCCACCTTTTTAAACCAATCAATAGATCGGGACACCCCCGACACCCTCATACCACCCCTGCAACCTCAATCACCTCGTACGCGCCCCACGCGCTACCACCGTGAACCCCAATCACTATCTCTACCCCGCCTTTTTCCCACACACCACTCACTATCTCTCTCTCTACCCGCCGGATCTCACCAGCAGTTTACGGCCGGTCACCGGAATAATTTTTCCGTTGATAAACTTTCTTTACCCAATCGATAGATCGAAGACTTTTACATATTTTTGGAGGAGTTGAGCACCCGGCTCCCACCACATCACCGTTACGCGGCACTCTCCTTTCAGCCGTTCACCACCGAGAGCACCAATCTTTGATAAATCGTTTTTGTTGTTAAATATTTTATAAAACCCTTTTTATAAATGTTTTAATCATGCTATAAATCGTGTGGATCCCGTTCTGTCCTGACTCGGTCGACTCACCAAGTTGACTCTGTCAACCCACTGGGTCGACTTAGTTACTTGCTGTGGGGATACTTTCATGTTTTTTATCCCTGAGGTTGTTGATGTAACAAAGGCCCGGTTGAGTTTTAGTAGGATGAGATGAGTGAGGGTTTGGTAGTGTCGGCGGTGTTGTTGTTTTTTGTTGTAGATATGTTGTTCTTCCTCTTTTTTTTTTTTTTTTGGATTTAGACGGCGAAGATTGTGTTGGATTCAAGATCCAATATGCAGTTGTTTTTTTGGAGGAGGGGAGTAGTATTATTTGTTTTAGTTGTAAAAGAGAAAAAAAAAAAAAAAAAAAAAAAAAAAAAAAAAAAAAAAAAAAAGTTACTGTAGCATGTAACAGTGCTTGTAACAGTGCTTGTAACAGTGTTTTTTTGAGTCACTCTTTTCTGCTTTTTAGTATATAGAGTAATAATATAATGTCAAAACATTGGTTATTTACAAGTACAGGGGCCAAAGCTGCATGTCTCTAAAAGTTTTCTCTATAAAAATACATTTCAAATATTTTTTATTTCACAAACACAAAAACACGCGCCTCTACTCTGCCAAATCTCTCTCTCAATCAAGTTTGTAAGTGTTATAACTATTGATAATCTTGTTTCTTCTGTGCATTTCAGTGGCTTAATTGTTTTTAATTGATAATTAGGGTTTATGCTTTGAAATTGGGGGTTTCTTAGATCTGATTTCTCAGGCTAATTAAATTAGATAACAAGCTTTGGTATGTGTCTATATGCTATACTGTATCTTCGTATTAGCCTTGGTTTCATCAGATTTGTGAAATTGAGAGTGTTAGGGTTTTAGGACTCGTTTACTTGGTTGGAACAATTTGGGAATATGTTTGAATGGTTTGAGTGTTGTTTGTTGCTTATACGTGTCCTCCTTACATGCGCCTAAAGTTTCAGGATCATTGTCTAACTTATGCTAAAAAGTCACTTTGGTCGAATCACTGTTTTATCATTTGTGAAAAATGTGTTAGGCTTTTGTTAGATTTAAGTTTGGATTATGTTTAAGGAAGCTTTTTGACAACTAAGTTGGATATACCCATTGCCCAATTCACTCAGTTCAAAAACTTGGTTTTTCTTAGTTATATGAATATCCGCGAGTTAGAACGTGAACATTGCGAGTAAGCAAAATTTTCCGAGTAACTGATTGTATTGGCGTGTAACTTGCAATTTCTTCGAGTAAGGTTTCAATTTTCCTTACTCGATAAAAGTTGTTTCTATCCTTCGAGTAAGGCAAAAAAAAAAAAAAAAAAAAATGAATTCTTCTCGAGTAAGGAATTTTGTACTTCTTTATTGAGTAAGACGGTTATCGAGTAAGCAGTTGTTCAAATTTTGTCGAGTAAGGAATTTTGTATTGCTTTATCGAGTAAGTGTTTTATCGAGTAAGCTGTGTTTTTTTTTGTCGAGTAAGGACTTCATTAAGTTTCTCCGAGTTAGGAGCGTAACACAAAGACCTTCGAGTAAGGGATCTTTATTTTTTCAACTCGCGAGTAAAGAAACTCTGTCCAAATTTTTTCAAAAATTGCGAGTAAGGAAAGCTTTATCGAGTAAGCTCACTGGTTCAATTTATCGAGTAAGATTTTCTGTTTCAACTCATCAAGTAAGCATTTCACCTTCATTTATTGAGTAAGAATTTTTTTTTTTTTTTTTTCGAGTAAGGTTTTTCAGGTTGGCGAGTAAGAAAATTTTTCAGAACTTGGAATTTTTTTAAGTCTTTGATGTTTTCTTTTATAACTCATAATTTGCTTGATTTGTTCTCTACCCTCGTTGTTGTGTATCCTTGATATGTCTTGTGTTTGTCTATGATGCTCTGTATTACATGCTCACAGTTTATAACTAACGAGATGATATATTGGATTATGGGTTTCACACTAACATAAACATGCATTGTATTGTGTTTGTTATTCGTGTTGACACATATCAGGTACAAACATGTCTCAAGGATCCGTTGCTAGGAATGAACTTATTCAAGGAGAAGAGAGAACAATCAGCAAGTCCAATATGAAAGTTGATCTTGAAAAACTACCATGTCATCCTACTTGCCAAATTATCGTTGAGATTCTGATGAGACACTTCATTAGGCTCATCCTCATGAATTCAAGTAAAGTACCTGAAGTCTATTTGACTCAGTTCTGGGAATCTCTAGAGGTCAGCCAAGACAACAAAACTATGACTGTTCGTATCGATCAGAAAACCATCAAGTTCGATGTCAAGATCTTTCGTTCTGTTCTTGGTTTACCTGCAGCAGTATCAAGAAGCTTCAAAGCATTCTGCCCTCTTCCCTCATTTGATACGATTGTCAGCTTTCTTCGTTAACTAGGATATGATGAATCAGTTACACCAATCACCACTCAATCCTCAATTGACAGAAGATATATCCCTCAACCATGGCTGACTTTGTACTCAATCCTCACCAACTGTGACAGGCAAAGAAACCGGTCACGAACATCCTTCTCTGGAATTTATGCAAATCCACTGGGGTGTTGTTAATGTGGCTCACATTGACTATGCCCAACTTATATGGAATGACATGGTTCTACAAGCTCGTCAGTTCAAGAAAGCTACGAATTCCAAAATCCCGTTTACCCGTTATACCAAACTTCTCATATCACTGTTCATGCATGAAGATCCTGAGATTGATCAGAGAATCAAGGATAAGTATCACACATCAAACATGGATCAAATGTATTCACGAGTCAGAATTCAGAAAACAAGTACAACCAAGCAAGGATTGAGAATTCCTGATCTATTGTTAACAGAAGCTGTTCAGAATACTGATGCGTTTATAGTGTATGGCGAAGCTCAAAGAAACGATTCAGTTGGGTTAACTAGTTCAAAGACCAAAACAGCAGTTAAAGGTGTAGGAAAAGGCAAGAAGGTTCCAACGTCTAGAACAAAGAAATCCTCTCGTCAACCCAAGAGGAAACTAACTATTCGAGACGAACCCGCTGATGAAAGTCCAGTGAAAATAGTGAAAAGGCAAGAAGGTTCCAGCGTCTAAAAAAAGTAAAAATAGTGAAAGTCCAGTGATTTGTCAGGTTTCATACGTCTTGCATAGCGATTTGTAGAGTTCTAAATTTACCTTGATCACAAAAGTTTCAAAAAGAGTTTGCTCAAAGCAAAGTCAAAGTACAAAAAGCTAACAAAAAACAATCGAACAACCACAAACACGAGTATTATTCTACACTATTTGCAATATTTCATGAAAAGTAAACCATAAAGAATTGTTAGTTTAGAGAAATTCATTTAAACGAGCAAATTATTGATGCAAAATGGTATGAGAATCACAATCTATATTAGAAAGTGGGAGGTTATTCATAGTTTCATACCTTCAGGTGAGGACACATGTTGCAAGCTGGTGACATTTTATACGTTTTACTTCTATGTGACTTTGCATCTGAGCACTTACCTAAACGTCCTTGGAATCTTACATCCTTTTGTACAAAGAAACATGTAAAACGAACTGTTACTTCTTTTTAAATGCTGAAAATGGCTAAACCTCAACTGAATATTTACATTGACCAATATTACTTTTGTAAGACACACTACTCTTGTATATTTTATGAGATTTCTTTTTAAATATTATACACTACACAAAGGGTTGTAGAGAACATTGACAACGTAATAGTTAAAGGGTATAAGCGTAATTTTAGAAACAAAAAGCTCCAATTTTTTTTTTTTTTTTTTTTTTTTTTTTTTTTTTTTTTTGCATGAGGTTTTTTATGCTTACGGCTCAAAAAATCTTGAAAAAGTTTGATATACATTGAAAGATTCATAACTACTACACTAAACATGTTATAGGCTCTTATAGGCTCTTTTTTCATACCAAATAGCAAGACCGTCTCAGGAATTTCGGTTGCCTGACGATAAACCAAATAATAGGCTCTTTTAGTGTGTAAAATTTGATGTACATTGAAAGATTCATAACTACTACGCCAAACATGTTATAGAAGTCCAACCAGTAATTTATTATTTAGATAGTGCTATTTCCGTAGCATTTTTCGAAGCACAATTATTGATCATCTCTATTAACCACAGTCCATTTGGTCATCCATCTTATATTATTGACTACCAACTAGCAACTAATATAAATACATGTTAAGAGCTTGGGGTACGGTGGTGCCATGGCTGGCGCCATGGCCACCAACCCAATTTTTCCGACGGCGCACGATACCGTCCCTCGCGCCATCGCATGTGGCGTCGTCCCATCGGCGCTGCACCATCCCTCCTTTTTTTTTTTTTTTGGCTGCCAACGTTTGCATTTTTTGAAAAAGGAGATAGCATGCAACGGCTATATAGCCGTTTATGTGAATCAATGCAAAAAAAAAAAAAAAAAAAAAAAAAAAAATTAAAATTAACCCCAAAAAAACTTATAAATACCACTTATTATCTCATACTTCACACACACTTCCAATCTATTATCTATTTCCATTCAAAATGAATCCAAACTCACCATGGATCAACCAAATGTTAAACGATCCGACAACCAAAGAAGCAAAGAGGACCCAAGAAGAGGCAAAGGCAAAGGCGACGAAGAAGAGAAGCTTCTTTTGTCGGAGTGTTACATCGAAGTATCCGAGGATGCAAGAGTGGGTGCATATCAACAAAAGGATACATTTTGGTACAAAGTGCTCGAAGTATACAACAAAGAAGCAAAGAGGCTTAAGTATACTACTCGTACCAAAAACATGTTAACGGAAAAGTGGACTCTAATGAATAAAGATGTAAAGAAGTTTAATACGGTTGTTGATGAAACGGCGACTATGAGTGGAGAAGGTGATAAGATTTTATGAATCGTTGTCACGTTTTGTTTAGAAAAATAACGGGATATGAATTCAAACACTTTAGCGCTTGGGGCTTTTTGAAAGACATGCACAAGTGGAAAAATCCCGACTCGACTTTGGCAAGACCTGCTCGTCTTCAGTCCACGCGAGAGGAGCCGGAGCATTTTGGAGCCGACAAGTTGCCAAGGCCAGACGGCATGTACCGGATTTCTAAGAGCCAACGTTCGTCAAACTCGACCGCTAGTTCCAGTTCAAACCCGGCATTGTTTCAAGAAATGTTGGCTCAACAACTCGAATTAGACCGCAAGGCAAAGATGGATGTGCTCGAGCGAGAGTCACTCACAAGAGTTAATTTGTATGAATCTCAAAAGATTGCCGAGGAGATGCGGGTGCTAGAAATGGACACAAGCAAGATGAATCCGGTCAATGCAAGGATCATGGCAGCACAACAAGCTCGAATCCGGGCAAAATATCCTACCGACAAAGAATAGGCTTTTATTTCTATATAATGTACTAGGTTTTTAATTTTATATGTTTTTTTAAATGTAATGTGTGTTTTTTAATATGTAATGTGTGTTTTTAATATGAATGAAGTTTAATTAAGTTTATAATTTGTATATTTTAATTTTTGTAAAAAAAAAATGGCCGACGGCACCAGAAATTCTGGTGCCAACGGATACTCCTGAAATGTGGTGCCGTGGAGCTTTCTGGAGACGTGGCAGCAACTTTTTCCCACGGCACCAGAACGACGGCACCACGATACCTAATGCTTTAATAGTACAAAAAACCAATATCTACACATACTAAGTCCAATATATCACATTTTAACTATTATAGCACAAGCATATATTTCACACTGAAGATAGCTTGTTATCTTAAGTAATTAAGTATACAATTCGTGAGCAATTAAGCGATTACTAGTTTATAACATGTGATAAATCCTAGCAAATTGAAAATCTCAACGAAACATGCAAAAAAGCAAAACTCAAGACTCAAGAGTTACCTCTCCATAAAATAAAATAAAAAAATCATTGCAAAATATAAAATAAATGCGACACTGTTGATCGATATGAAACTCAGGAGCGAATATGAATTATTGTTCTGTTACTAGTATTTGTTTTTGTTTTTTGCTAACAGGTGGTAATTGACGAATTAATAACTCCCCTCAAATTTGAAATTTTGAATATAAGGGGGTGGCAGTGGGCTCGGCATGGAGCATGCCGCTAGTCAACACCGCTGCCACCTACGCGGCACGGACTCGGCATTCACGGGCTCGGCATAGATTGCCGTTGAATCATGGAAGAGGGGAAGGAAAAATAAACCCGTTGAACGGCTATTTTTTTGAACGTTTGGATTTTAAACAAAATAAAATTAGGTGGGGCATGGAATCATGGTTACCACTAAAAAAGTATGGCGCGGCATGAGAGAGGCATTGAATGAGGTGGCAAGGATATTATTGGTGGGTGGTGAGGCATGGAGAGGCATAGAATCATGAGTGTCACCCCTTTAACTATCCAAGGTTGTTATTGGGTTTTAAGGAAGGCTTCACATGAGCATATTCATACATTGGGCTTTTCATAAAATGGTGACCTTGTATCACCCTCTCAGCCCAACCTGGCCCAAATCTGACCCTACCAAACAGGCCCAAAAGGCATGTTCAGTGAAACGAGTCATAACTTAGAGGTGCACAAACCCAAGCACCTCCCAAACATGAGAGAGTAAAAAACGTAAAACCCAAAATTTAAACAAACATCAATGGCCGACGCGCCTTCATACAACGCGCGTGTCTAATTAGCAATAATCCTAGACACCCCTAGTTTAAGATTTATAAGGTTTCATTACAGTTAATTGTATGCTGTTAATACTGGTTGCTAGTTTGATAATTACGATGGATGTTAATAATTAGCTTCTAAAAAAAGGCTTAGGCCTATGGTTGACAATTATTACAAAATGTTAATCAGCTGTGAAAAAAGCCATGCAGCTAATAGTGTTTGAATTTGCTAATGCAGCAAAAAAATGCAGTTAACAGAGATTTTTTAATTGTCGTGCTGAGCAAAATCAACCGAAACCCAAACCGAACCGACCTTATTCGGTTCAATTTTCAGTTTTGTATAATTATTTTGGTTTTACTCAGTTCGGTTCGGGTCAAAACACATCTATTCGGTTCGACCTAGCTAAGGCGACCTGAACCGTTTGGTTACTGTTTTACTAGGTTTTACTCGGTTCAGTTCTCGGTTCACGTTTTATCCTTAATCGTTTTTCGTGTCTGGTTTGGTTGATACGGGTCGGGTTTGACCCGTTGCTCAGCCCTGACGTGAAGTTAATTGTTTATTTCTTTAAAAACCGTACCCAAAAGTGCTTATTTGGCTTTTAAGTAACTGAACAAGGAGATAATTAGTGTACATAAGTATTGTATTTTTCAATCAGTTTCTTGACTATGGAATATTATCTTGGGTTTAGTGATCACTTTATTGAAGATGCTTGACTTGATAGGACCAAAGGCTATTGGTAGCTAGATAGAAACTTTTGAATTGATGTTTTTTTTTTTTTTTTTTTTTTTTTTTTTTTGTGCTTATTATATACTTGATATTCAATTCATTTGGAAGGCCAGATTAGTGCTTTTCTTTGTGATAAAAAAACGGTTACAGGACTTTAGGCAACATGACATATGTTGGGTGTTTCACATGTGTGGAATTTGGGTCATCAGATAGTAATAGCAAAGTTGCTACCTTCTCCTTGCTTTCGTTTCTACTATTAGTTTTAGAGAGAGGGTTTCAGAGACAAAGAATGATGTTGAATTGTTAATGTGAAGTTTTAATGCTTTATTATACCTTAACTAAACGCACAGAAAGGACGAGCGTGAGTGGCAATATTTTGGAGCTTCTTGTTTAAGCATATGTAGCAAAATACAATGTACCTAGAACCTAAGTATATAGAAGTTGGTGCTGCTTTTTTCATTGATTTTGAGACCTGGCGGTTCTTCAATGTGGAAGAGGTGCACATGCACTATGGATGAGATGATTGTTGAAGGGGGCGTAGGTTGAAACATGTCTTTTTATATTTCCATTTGACACTTGGTTCCACAACATTCCATCCTAGGAGCACCGCAGTCTCTTCCCATGATAGCGGGTTCTAACAACGGTGAACAACGGAGTATTGACTTTCTCTAGAGGTGGCAACTATCACCCAAACACCTTGAGATTGGTTAATTTGGGTCATCATTTACACCCAACAGGTTCAACAAATACACAGTTGATAATACCTAAACATGTCCATTGGGTCACTTGAAATGCTAGTGTACAAATAGGATGGGTCGAATGGGTTGTACATCAGATCCAAATGGGTCTTTGAAAATTATTCATATATGAAAGAGTTAAGCTAAGGTATCAGTTTTCCGGCAACATTACCGGTGGTAATTTACAGTGGTTGCTGAGTAGTTATCGGTCTGTCGGCAACGCTTACTGGTACGATCATCGTCACCATCGCACTAAGTTTCACACTCATCGTCGTCGTTATTTTTTGTACTCCATCGTATGTGAATTTCAATTTAAATGGAGAATGATGACGAAAGACATGGTTTCTAACATAATGTAAAGTAGTGGTCTAAATTTGTTATCTTTGCAGTTTGTTGTACCAAATACTATTATTACAATACATAAAATATTTGTAGTAATGTGTACGTAATATGTTTGACTTGTAATACATTTGGTCAGTGAGGATCTTGTTCGGTTGTTCGCAAAATGATTTTGTTATTTTCAATATTTAACACAAATTAAATCACCTTTTTTTTAAAATTTACTATAAAAAAATGAAAAATAATGGCTTAACCCGACCCAACCCGTTTGACCCATGACCTATTTTTAAAACATGACCTGTTTGACCCATGGCCCAAACCGACCCATTTGCCACCAACTTTCTCACAGTTAGGCTATAGACTCATTGTGCTTTGCTATATGCCTGAAGTTCTCTGGAGACTATCTTTCAAGCTCGTAATTATACTCTCTTAAGCCTCTTTATATTTTGACGAACTTAAAAAGTGGGATTCTTAATTAACTTGTAGGGTACTGCAATTTCATGACTAACTACTCACGTGTTATTTCTTTTTTAAAAGATATATCTGAACTTGAGATTGCTTTATTGTGTCGCTCTTCGTGTAGATAGAAACAGAATTACCTTTTAATTGTGTATTGTAGACAAGAATTTTTCATACTAATGCTGATAAATAACCTAAGAATGATAGTAAAACTTGTACGAAACAGAGTGACATCGTTGTAGAAGTTATACAAATAGAAAATGAAAGCTAGTTTGGTTATGGTTATTGTTGTGTTGATAGAATCAAAGTTATGGTTCTGGTTTGGTTCAAATTGTTCGCTGAACCTCTAACTATGTAAGCTATTGCAATTTGATGGTATATGGATGTCGATTGTCGATAGTAAAAAGTGTATGTAGTTTGAACATACACTTGGCTGCTATTAAATAAAGGGAGATGATTTGTGCAATATTTTTTTTGGCTATACATCACTAAATCACACCAGTAATGCACGCAGTACAACACTGCTATGCCTAATTTAGTGGTGGATGGCAAATAAAAATGGTATACAACAATGAATTAATTACAATGATGATTTTTTTTTTGTAATGAGTCATTACATTCCATAATATTAAATAAACATGTTTTTTCTAATTTCGTCTTAATAAACTTTTCCGTTCTCACTCTCGTTACGATGTACCAAACACTAAGAAAGTTTGTGGTTTGTAACCGGTTTAGAATACACAACTTTAAAGTTTAAACACTATAATAATCAATTACCTATTTCGGTTTAGAATACGCAACTTTAAACACTATAATAAACATGTTTGTTATAATGGAAAAATTTTTGCGCCGTCTGTCTTCTCTTTGAATGGTGGCTGACTTTTATTAACTGAGAGATGTATATATGCTAACTTATCTGACAAAGAAGCATAGTATTCAAATGGCAAATCACATAAATGTATTTTGGACTTTTATATACACTATAACTAATTATTGCACGTATCTTAAAATGTAGACCTCTATAAATGGTTTGAAATTGCAAGTCCACATCTTTTATATAATAATATAAAGAAAAAACTTTTTACAGTTGTAACACACTCGAAAGAAACACCATATTCATTAGAATCATTAAATAATGCACTCATTTTGTCGTAATTAAAAGCCGTGTGAACATGAAAATAGTGGTTATTTTATTGGGTCTGCTTTTGATTCGTTTTTTATTTGTATTATATTTTTTAATGTTTCATTTGTTTCTCGTGGTTGGTGATTAGCTTTCTTAATGATGTTTGCTTTTTTGTATTATAAGAAATGTTCTTTTTATTACTAGTGGAAAAAATATGGGTTTGGTAGTAGCTTTCTTATTAGTGAGAAGGTTCCTATTGCTCTATATAGTCAAAATATATTCTCTTTGCGTTGTTATTTATTACAATTTACAATGATGTTTATTGCGTTGTTATTTATTTACTTCAAACTTTGAAAAATCCCGGAAATTAATGGTAATAAACACAAAGACTCCACAGTTGGTCAAGTGTCGTCTAGAGATGCACTTTTAATTACTTTTAATTGTATGGCATATGACAACAATTTTACTCGATTGTTAAAACAAAAACTTTGAACTTTACTTGATTGTTAAAAACAATTCATAAAAATATATAACATTCGAAAAACAGCGCGTGCAAACACAAGTTAAATATCATATTACTCATTTCGTCATAGGGGTTGTTTGTGAATCCTTTTAGAACTGACAAACAATTTGATACCTCAAATTGACAAATTTTGCATCTTATATTGCTTCATTTGGTTCTTCTATTTATTACTCCGTAAGTCCCACATATACAACAACTATAACTTAAAAGGATGCGATATGTACACATATGTTTTTACTTCATACACATAAAATTTCCTTGTATGATCCTAATGGTCCAACACTCCTGTCACTATATTTTATGTGTATGAAGTAAATACATGTGTACATATCACCTCCCTAACTTAAAAAGTGAATAAAAATCTCTTATACTAGTTAGGTACACAAATAGTATGCATTGTTCATAACATTGGAGTAGGTACATTGTCACGTCATGGCCGGTTGGTATATTATTCTTTATGTTACCTTTACAAAAAGTGGGTTTTGGGTAGAACAACCATTTTGTAAATATGCATTCTCCGTCCACTTTGTCGGCTAAAAGTCGGATATTTAAATTTAATAAACCCAAAGACTCCATTATTGGTTTGGTTGGAGGACAGCTACATTACATGGGCCGTAAAAAAGTAAAAACAACACTGAATATATACTGTCAATACAAACACCATTGCACCACCGCATTATTTGCCCTTCCAAATATCTTATTGTATCCTTTTTGTAACCCAAACGCATCTTAATAAAACAGAAAAATATATAATGTCTTCGCTCAATGACTTTGCACACCTAAGAACCCCCTTTGAAGATATACTAACCGCCACCAATAACTGTGCTAAAAAGAATTTCATCGGAGACGGTGACTTGGAAGATATGAGACAATTGCTTAAAGTAATGATAAAGAGTAAAGACCATACGATAAGTGGTCTGGTATGAAAAAGTATAAGTGGTTGCCTTTTTCCTGAAATCAATCCGGTATGATCATAGGTTGTAAACCCAAACAACCATATGGAATTGCATACTGTAAACTGTTTATTTTAAAAATCAACGAGTGTGTAAACAGGTTTAGGTAGTGATCTTAAGCAAATCCGGGATGTTGAAATGATAATTGATGTGTATATATCTGTATTTGTACCAAAATCTGATATTGAGTTTAAGAGTTGCGTCTGAACCCAACTATCTTTGTTTTGAAGGCGTATACAATTGAAACTTTGAAAATTATGAATCAAAATTTTAGTTAATTTGTGTAAAAAATAAGACTAATTGTGGGAGGTTGTTCCAAAAGTTTGTGCGAAAGGACAAGAGGGAATCTTTATCAAGATAGTTGACCTTTACAAGTATCATCATAGGCGAAGGGTTTAAAAACTAAACACTTGAATTGAAAAGTTATTGCTTATACTAATTCAGTTTTTCTAACATCTAACTTCATAACACGCAAGTCATTAACTATTGTTGTGACGTCTCCTTTAAATACCCGTGAATTTCATGAGTCTTTAACCTAGTAATAAAATAAAGAAGAATCTTTTTACAATATAACGTAACACACTCAAAAGAAACAGTATAATTGTTAGCATTTTTAAATAATGCACCCAGTTTGTCATAATTAAAAGCCGTGTGAACATGAAAATAGTGGTTATCTATTGAGTCCGCTTTTGATTCGTATTATATGTTTCTAATGTTTCTTTTGTTTTTCTTGCTAGGTGAGCTGCTTTCTTATTGATGTTTGCTTTATCATTTTATAAGAAATGCTTTTTTTATTACTAGTGGAAAAGATGATGGGTTTGGTAGTATAGCTTTCTTATTAGTGAGAAGGTGCAAATCACAATGATGTTTGTTGCGTTGTTATTTAGAGCATTAGGTGTAGTTGACAAGCTCAAGCTTCTCATTCGGGTCCCATGTGTGCCACATCACCCAACACCTCTTCACAACTAACCCCTCATCACCAAACAACAAACTTCAACTTCTTCATTCGGGCCCCACCACTTACAACTTTATTTTTTTTATTAATTATATTAAATAAAATAAATTCATTTCGCTAATAATTAAAAATAATACAACACATTAATTTTATTTTATCAAAAAAAAAAAAAAAAAAAACCAACCGTATCTATCTTCTTCTCCAAAACACACACTAGATATGAAAAAACAAAACACACAAACACAAACACAAATATACATATGAACAAGGAAAGGGATTAAGGAAAAAAAAAAAAAAAAAAACCTAATTATCAGATGTTCCTCCTCTTCGTGTAGAGGAGGAGGTCTTCAACGAGGAACAACGGCGAGGCGAGTGTGGTGTAGTGAGGAGGAACGGCGAGCTCCACGTAAAAACGGCGAGCCCTACGGGGAGCCTACACCCAATGCTCTTATACTTCGTATTACGGACTATATTAAAACTTTAAAACATCCTGGAATTTGATAAACACAAAGACTCCATTGTTGGTCAAGTGTCGTCTAAAGATGCGCTTTTAATTACTTTTATAATAAGGTCTCGTTGGAGGACAACTACATGGGCCATAAAAACGTACTCGTAAAAACAATATTTTGTTCGTAAAAAAGTAGGTTTTGGGAAGAAAAACCATTTTGTATTTATGCTTTGTCCGTCCACTTTGTCGGCTAAAAATCGAATATTGGAATTTAATAAACACAAAGACTCCTTGGTCAAGTGTCGTCTAGAGATGCGAGTTTAATTACTTTTATAATAAAAGGGTTTCGTTGGAGGACAGCTACTCTCTGTTTTAATTAAATACTCCGTAACCTCTTTCTTCATTCACCTTAAAAAGTAAAAACAACACTGAATACAAACACCATTGCACCACCGCATCCTCTTTCTACTCTTTTTGTATTCGTCCTTCCGAATATCTTTTTGCATCCTTTTTGTAACCCAAACGCTCCTTAATAATACAATGTCTTCCCTTGATAACTTTGCTCACCTAAGAATCCCCCTTGAAAATATACTATCAGCCACCAACAACTTTTCTGACAGATATCTCAAAGGAGAAGATGCATCTGAAAAGAAATACTTTGGATTCCTCTTGTGGTCCCGTAAGTATAATTTTATCACAGCTCGGAGGTTTGAATTAACATCGGATAAAGAAAGGTTTGATAGAGACCGACAGTTTTGGATGGAGGTTTCCATTCTTTCTAGTCTCAAACACAAGAATCTGGTTTCTCTTTTTGGGTTTTGTGATGATAATGACGAGAAGGTCATCATTTACAAGGATGAGACCAAAAGAGGAAGTCTTGACAACTATTTAAGTGACTCGGAGCGGTTGACATGGGTGCGAAGATTGGAGATATGTGTCGGTATTGCGCAAGCGTTGAGTTACATTCATTATGACGACTCTCGCGATTTTAGCGTAATACACCGGAACATCAACAGTTACACAATTCTGTTAAATGATGAATGGGAACCCATGTTAGGTGATTTTAAACATTCCATGAAGATCAAAGCATCTGAAAGGCACAATTCTTTCTATACCGATGAAGTGTGGAGTACGGATGGGTATACAGACCCAACATACATAGAGACAAAAAGTGCGAACCACAAGTCGGATATCTACTCCTTTGGGATTGTAATGTTTGAACTACTGTGTGGTAGGAAAGCAGTAATCGAAGGCAACCAAGATAATAAGTATTTGGCTTCGGTGGCCGTTGCCCATTATAGGGAGAAAAAACTCAGTGAAATAATTGATTGGGAGTTATGGAATCAAATGGACTCTCAATCATTTAACATTTTTGCCGAAATAGCATATGAGTGTCTGAATGAAGATCGATCGCAACGCCCAAATATTGATGAGATTGTCACGAGACTCGAGAAAGCGTTGGAACTTCAACTGGAACATGATAATGCGGTAAGACGGTCTTTCTTCAACTGGAACATGATAATGAGATGGTCCTATTATAATAAGTACAACTCTGTATTTATTTCAGCATATAGACCTTCACCTCCATCACTTTATTAAATTATTGTAGTAGTTAATAGGACCATGCACTTCCTAAATTATAATAATATGATAATAGCTATAATTTATAAAGTAGAAAATATATACAGATTTAATTGACTTAAATTCAAGTTCAATATAAGATACAAGGCAAGTAAATACCGCAACATGTGTTTGAAAAGGTTCAGAAATTTCATCGAACAAGTTGTAGGCACTTTATCAAACTCTCTTATTGTATTATCTTGTGTATTAATTCACGTTTTTTTACATGGTTTACAGATATCTTCGCTTAAAGACGATCTTGCTCACCTCAAAATCCCCTTTCAAAAGATACGATCTGCCACCAACAACTTTTCTTACCAAAATCGCATCTATACATTAAATTATACTTATGTGGAATACAGGGGACAACTCTCATGGTCCGGTGACATGATTGATATTTATGCACGGAGGTTAAAAACGGAAAAAGAACGAGAGTTTTGGATGGAGGTTTCATTGCTTTCTAGTCTTAAGCATAAAAATGTGGTTTCATTAGTTGGGTTTTGTGATGAGAATGTTGAGAAAATCATCATTACCAGGCGTGAGGCCAGGGCAACTCTCAACAAATATCTAGATAACCCAATGTTGTTGACGTGGGTGAAAAGATTGGAGGTATCTGTGGGCGTTGCACATGCATTGAATTACATTCATTATGACGAGTCACGCGATTTTAGCGTTATACACCGTAACGTCAGCAGTAAAGCAGTTCTATTAAATGATGACCGGGAACCAAAGTTATCTGAATTTCAGCATTCCATGAAGATTAAAGCATCTGAAAGACACCATTCTTTCCATACTGATTCAGTTTGGTCTGTGAGGGGGTATACGGACCCAACATATGAAAAGACTAAAATTGTGAACCACAATTCAGATATCTACTCCTTTGGAATGGTATTGTTTGAACTACTTTGTGGTAGGGAATCAATGATTGATGATCACGATAACAAGTATTTGGCTCCAGTGGCAATTTTTCATTATAGAGATAAAATACTCCATGATATAATTGATCCAAAACTATGGAAACAAATGGATCCGCGATCATTGAACATTTTTGCGGAAACGGCGTATGAGTGCTTGAGTGAAGAACAATCACAACGCCCAAATATGGATCAGATTATCACAAGACTTAAGAAAGCGTTGGAACTTCAATCGGAATGTGAAAATGCTGTAAGATGATTTTTCTCTTTATCTTTATAATACGAGTAATGTTTATTAACTTATAGATGCTTATTTACTTATGGATCAAATGTTTATTTACTTATTGATGTATTTGTTGCCGTTAATGTTAAAGGAACACTCATCACTTGTGGCCGAAGTTGGAGAGACATCATCCAGTCATGAGAAGGTAATTAATATTCTTTTTAAATAAACTATAAACTATTATTAGGTGATGATACTTTATAATGCAATTTTCAGCTTCATAGTTTTGTTAATGTAGTCAACAAAGAAGCTCCAAGTTGTATTTTTTAACAATATTTTATTCTAATTAATGTAAATAACACAATGCTTATGGATTGCTTAAAATAAACAACTATAATTTAGAATTATGGTTGACCGAAAATTACATTTGCCGCCAATTTATGTAAAATCTAATTATTCTTCATAATGAAACACAAGATCCCCTATTATGCTTACTTAGCTCTTCACCATATTGTCCTTTTGATAAATGTTAAAAATGAATTATTAACCTCACTAGAAGTGTTCCACCCTGTGAATTTGCACACTTCTTAATGGTGTCTTCTTCGGTACATACAGGGATCAAATAGTCGCTTCATATCCACTGGCGTTGAATCCTATTTAAGCAAAAAGACAATGTCTTCCTCCGAATACGATCGTTACTCACTCAGACTTGAAGATATAGCACTGGCAACCAAAACCTTTGCTCCTGAGAATATCATTAAAGAAAATATAGTTGGATCAGTTTTCCAAGGCCGTATGGAGCATTCCGGACAACATATCGATATTGTTGCATGGCGGATCTATAGTAAAGATAAGAGCGAAAAGTTTAAGAAGGTGAGGTTGCTTTCTAGTCTCAAACATAAGAATCTAGTGTCTGTTATTGGGTTTTGTGATGAGTGGGGCTATCACATTATCATATACAAGAAGGAGGCCAACGGAAGTCTCAACAAATATCTAAGTGACCAGACCGTCACATGGACGAAAAGGTTGAAGATATGTCTCGGCATTGCAAATGCATTAAGTTACATCCATTATGATATTGCACGTGATTTTAGTGTCATACATTGCAACATCAGGAGCTCGAAAATTTTACTAGATGACAAATGGGAACCCAAGTTATCTGGTTTTGAACTTTCGTTGAAAAATACAGTAGCTCGGAGGCACCGTCTTGTTCTTACTCGTGATATTATTGAGAATGTATACCTCGACCCAAAATATAAAAATACTGGCGGTATGACCCACAAGTCAGATGTGTATTCGTTCGGTGTTGTATTATTCGAAGTCTTGTGTGGGAGGAGTGCAGTAGATGAAGATGAGTTGGGAGAGGGGTTATTAAGTCAAGTGAAATCTCATTTGGATGATATGATTGAACCACATTTACGAAAACAGATGGACCCAGAATCATTCAAGATCTTCTCACAGACAGCAAATGACTGCATACAAGAAGAACGGGCAAAGCGTCCGCATATAGATCAGGTTGTCAAAAGACTTGAGAAAGCTTTGGAACATCAGCGGAAACTTGAACATCCAGTTGACCGTACAACATTCAATCGCTTGAAGGTAATTAATTAATGTCCTAAAACTTTTAATTTTAATTTTAAGCCAGTTGCAAATATCCTAGTTAATAAACTAACTTATATTATTAATTGTTATGTGTGGTTTAACGTATAACCAATATATCTTCGTTATACCATTTTTTATTATTTAACAAAGAGATGAGTAATTATATGAAAAACTATATGCATGTGATTTTGATTTTACATTAGAAAAATGCTAGTGCTTAGGCTATGTTTAAGAAATTATGACATGCTTAAATTGTTTGTACATTCAGGCTAAACCACCCACCTCCTGAATTTAACTCTTCCAACCAACTAAATGTGTCATCCTTATTGCATGTTTTTAACTTTTAAACATAGCACATAGGGCTACAAATAGCAAGACCCTTTACATTATTATGTATTTAAACATTGTATTTTACGAGGAAAGTAAGGTCCGCGCTTCCTTGCGGGTATAAGTGACTAAGACATTGGATGTCATTTTGGTTGACATGTGCATAATTTTTTTCCTTATACTTATATGCCTTGTAGACTCGTAAAATATACAACGGGGTTAAGTTCTTGTTCACTTCAAAATCGTACACATTGTAATATTTGATTTGAATTGACATCGTCAATGATAAACTCTTCAAAATTAAACATCCAATTATCTTTGAGTAAAAGTTAAATAAATATGACATTTCTTTTGTTCTTAATAAACAATAAATGGTAAAGTGTGTGAAAAAAAGACTTTAGTACAATTTATCAAAGTACTCATATTAAAGGGTGCTTTTACATAACTTTGTCATGAAAACAGAACAACGGAACTAGGGATGGCAACGGGGCGGGGAATGTCGGGGATTGTACTTACCATCCCTATCCCCGTTTTACACTCCCCATCCCCATCCCCGTCCCCATCCCCATTGGAGAATTGCTTTACATCCCCATCCCCATCCCCAATGAGGATCGGGGATCCCCGCGGGGATTCGGGGATTCTCCACCTTTATGAAATAAAAATTCCACCAACTCGTCAAAAATATAAAGAATTTTACTCATAAAGTACCTCAACAGACGTACATCGCTCATAGTTATATTAATTAGAATTTCAATTCAACTTTAAAGCATCGTAAACATTGTAACATCAAAGATAATATAAAAACAATATGAATCATATCTATGTATTCGGACAAAATAGTTAAGTAATATGTAATTGTTATTTGTTAGTTTTACTTCTAAATCTAAATGTGTTTGATCCTATAAATATCACAAATACATATAAACATACATGTCGATACTCATAAACATATGTACATGTACATATACAAGTTAATCGAGTATGGATAAAACATATAAATTTTAAATAATTATACACTAGAAAGATCGGGGTCGGGGCCGGGTTCGGGGATTTATGTTATCCCCATCCCCGCCCCATCCCCGGTTTAATATTTCAGGGGATTCCCCATCCCCGGTCAACTCGGGGATTCCCCAGTCAAATCGGGTTTGGGGATTGGGTCTCCATCGGGTACAGATTTTTTTGCCATCCCTAAACGGAACAGGGGAAGTTGGGGTATGTTATGAATGGTAACTCAATCCCGTTATAATTTTTCTAAAGGACACCAAATGATCATTCAGTAAAACTTTATATAGTCTTAAATCAAATGAAAAAATCAAATGCTACACTTAAACCCTCCAAAGTTGAGGGGCTTAAAGATCATTTGTAAGCGCATTCATAGGTGTATAAAGAAAAAAGAAAAAAAGGAAATAAAATTATAATTAAAACATAACAAACTATTCAAGTTTGAGGGGGTTTTATAAAAAGTTTTATAACAGAACAGGCTATGTATTTCTAATGAATAGTGATTTTAAGCTCCTTATATTATCTATAAATGAATTATAGTTAAGTATTTCATAGATTATATTATTAAAATTAAATCTAAAAATATTATATAAAACCAAATTTTTGTAATGAATGTAGGAATATGAAAGTATGAAATAATTTGTTATATAAAATTCTAATAGTGGGCTCATTTTGAATGTATAGAGAAAAAAAAATGGTATTTGGCGGAACCATCTCAAGTCCGTGTACCTTTTTGGTACCGAGCCCCCCACCCAACAAGGAAGGCATATCCCGGTAAATTACCTAGGCAACACTGGCTGACCAAGTTGGAGTCCGGATTCGAACCCCCGCCTTTAAGCTTTGACTTGGTCAACTGCGCGCTTTTGCGGTAGTTGGTGGCCAAGTATTTTGTTTTTCAATTATGTGACTCTTAAAAAGTAATGATGTAACAAGTATTTTGTTTTTCAAATTGAAAATATTTATTCAAAATAAATATATACAAATTTTTATTATTTCAAATGCAGTTTTTGGTCCTCATTTATAATATATTGTATATATTTATTTTGTCAAAAACTGCATTTGAAATAATAAAAATTTGTATATATTTATTTTGAATAAATATTTTCAAGAAATAGTAACTCACAACCTTAGTGGGTATTACTATTCTTTTCCTTATTTCACATATGATGACCAACTACATTTTTCCTATCATTTTTTTATAGTTTTGTCCCTTCACATAACCACTAATAAAAATGTTACTATTTCTTGACCTTAGGCGACCCAAGAAGGAAACGGCAACAACATAAAGATAAAAACCTTTAAGAGGGAGGAATAATAAATTAAATGACAAGAACTAATTTTTCATCCGAAAATGATTGAGAACAAAAGTAATTAAACCTTTAAACTAACTACATGTCCCTGTGAACTAATGAAAACTGTTTGACTAAATATTCAGTTTGATCTTCCCCTATCATACCATAGGCAACTAAGTAAACAAGAACAATAAATATGATACCTGACACAACCTCGATTCCATTCTCTACTATACTAGTTATAATGCCCGCGCACGCGCGGGGTTTTTTCTAAAAAATTTTAAAAATTTATTATTCTTAATTTTGGGTTTTAATTTGTGGAGTTAGAATTCCCATAAACTTTCGATTTTTTTTTAATAAATTTCTTTTATTAAAGACTTAATAAAATCATGCAGTAACGATCACAAGCTATAATTATGTTAACCATATATCAGTAGTATAAAACCATAAAGCACAAAGTTGGCAAAGTGTAATATATAGAACATTACATGCAAAGCTATAACAGACTAAAGAAAGGCACATATGTTGGAAAATGTCTTGAGCCAAACTGGACCACTAACACTGTTAATCAAGTGTAAGATGCACCATTGCCATAAGCCCAGTATCCCCACAAAGACAACCACGTACACTAAATTTCAAAAGTCACTACAATTGCAACGCATGGTTAAGATGCATATACCGCTTTCTGTGAGGTCTTCCATTTCTCTATAATACAGTAATACCCTTAAACAAATACAAATGAGTAGAACTACCGCATCTAACCATGTGCCTTATAACATCAAAAGATTATAATATACTGCGTACATAGTTATGTGTTCCAGAAAACAGATTACTTGAGAGTTTTGTAAGTTGTATGCAATAAGATTTCTATTAGTAGTGGCAACAACCATCAACGGATGTCTCATTCTAAGTGAATAGAAACAGTTGGGAAAGTAACTTGCTGAGTGTGGACTGGATATGTTGTCCCAGTACCTATAAAAAGATCACAATACATAATAGTAATAGTAATAGTAATAGTAATAGTAATAGTAATAGTAATAAATTAAATTAAATTAAATTAAAAAAAAAGGTAAAAAAAACTATGGTAAGAGACAGTAAATATTAATCCAAACTATTCAAGAATTAGAAACTAAATGTTGCTCATTACCAGGACAAAAAAAAATGCTCTATTAAAGATTCGAAGCAGTAGTAACTCCTAACAGATAAAGCACATAAATCTAAGATAAATAATCCAATATCAGTTTCTTATAATTGGATTTGTGAACAATACAAATATGTACCCTTCTGAAAGAAGAGAGAAGGAAACACAACACTCACCAAAATCTTTACTTCCAACTCAAGACCACCTTTACTCTTATCTTTTATATAAGAAGAAAACTTAGGGTCAAAAAAGGGCAGGGCGCATAATGAGTCAAAAAGGATCCAAAATTTATTTGAGTAACTTTCAGCCCATTTGACCCGTTCTTATTTAGCTACTCTTTTAACCCATCTATGTCCAAAATTGGAACATAATAAGCCATAAGTAAACAAATCGGAAACTCTGATGAAATCTTTTCAAGGAAAACATTCACCACCACCACAACAAAATCTAAAAATCACCCAAAAACGCAAGTCTATAAAAAAATACACACCTTAGAGTTTTATCCCAACTTCCTGGAACCAAAATGTTCATCTCTAGAATCTAAGCAACCTGAGATACACCTATATCATGCATTGCAACAGTTTGCAATGTACCACCAAACGGCCAAATCTTCACTTGCTTATCACAACCACCAATGAAGACCGTTTGACCCATCATCCTTCCATGTTGAGCACAGAACCTTACAAAAAATACCACAAAAGGTCCAGGAAGAGCACAATAATGTGGATTCATATCAAGGATTTTTGTAGGTCCATAAGTTCAACCAGATCTTCAAAACATGTTTATATATCTTCAAAACTAAAGAACAAAGAACAAACCTTATTGTTAATTTAATTACCGTGTGATGGTCTCCAGTCTCCACAGCCATTAACCCAATTCATGTGACTTTCCTCTTTAACATAGAAGTATCAAAACCTGAAATAAAAATCATGAATGTAAAACATAACTTTTTGAAAGACATATACTTATAAATAGTTCATGTGTTAACAAAAAAAAAAAAAAAAAAAAAAAAAAAAAAAAAAAAAAAAAAAAAAAAAAAAGTCCATGTGTTGGTAATTTAGGGTCTACCAAATCATAATGTAGTTCCAACTCAATTATTCAATAAAAATAAAAAATTTACACCAAAATAAAAAATGAGATCAACACTTGCAAAACCTTAACAAAACTAATTGAAATCTTGTAGATACTCTAACCTGTGGAGAAAAAAAATTCTGTAATTCTAGTGTAATTTCATTTAAAACTTAAAGCCACTAATATTATACACTACTAATTTTAGTTGCGAGCCCACTCTAACACAAAATCTGGCTCCCTCTTTCTTTGACTTATTAATAAACAACCACTTCAATACTAAATTTAAATGATAACATTTCGCTACAATTAGCATTCTACTTGTTATACTGGCCAACTTTAATACACAATTATTATTATTATTATTTTTATCGTTTATAATTAGTGTGTCAATTAGGATTGTCCAACACTATATTGTTTGAGAGATGTAATAGTGTTTTTTATCTCTCTCACACAAAAATCCAACTATTATAATAAAACGATCACAAAAATTATATGCATTTAAAACACTCAGGGCAACTTTCGACCATTCAACCCAGTTCATTCAAGTATTTCATTTGACCCTTTTGAGATAAAACATCAACCATACTGACCCATTTATAAGTAAATGGGTCCATTATACCACCTCTAATTAACACATACCTTCTATGTCCAACAAAAGTGTTCAACTGTCTTTACTATTATCATACTGTCCGAGCCCGTATCAAACTATAAACCTTATAAACTAACAATTATCAGGTCCAATGCTATAACTAAAAGGTAATAATGTACTTATAAAAAGAAAATTATGATGTGCAACGGCTTACCATTTTTTCAAGTTTCGAAGTATAACATCCACCACCCCATCAATTTTTATGAGTTCAGTTGCAGCCTCCGGGTCACGTCCCTACACAGCTACATCCACAAACATAAAACGTAAGAATTTAGATAAATTTCCATTTTTGGCAAAAAAAATAATAATATAAAGACCCGAAACCTTACTCCGGCCACCAGAATCCTCTCCGGCACTGGCAACATTTTTCGGCGAGTTTGAAGAACCATTTTTCTCATCAAGATTCTAAGATTCTTTAACAGGTCATCAATTTGCAATAAAGGGTCTAATCTTTTGGCCTTTGTTATAAATTTCAAAGCTTTAACACGATCACCTAACTCTAATGCATCTTTACCAATTTGCAAACATTTTAAAGCTTCATCTTTATTACCATCCATGATCAGATTAGTGAAATTGAGCCAAAAGGGTACCTGAATATGTAATTTTTAGATCGAATTATGGTGATTTGATGGATAACCTTGAACTGAAGTGATACCTTGAAACCCTAATTCTGATGGATGAAAATTGGGGAAAATTGTAGGGGAGTAATTGAGGTGATTTTGGAAGTGGGTTTGGGTTTGATTGGATTATGATCGGTTAATTTGATGGAATTGGGTTTGTGGTTGAAGAATTGTTCCTGACATGGTTTTAGGAATTCGGAGAAGAAGTTAGGTGTTCATTCTAATGGGTTTTATTACGTATGGTTTTGTTTTTCCTTAATTTTCATATTTGACCCCTAAGTCTTGTAAATTACCCCGTGTTTTTAAAGTTTTAGTTTTTTATAGTTTTGACACATAGATGTTTTAGCTCAACTTTTCGTAAAAAACGAATTTACATATGCTTTTGCCAAATAAGGAAGTATTTAAGTTTTTTTAGTTAAACATATTTAAGAAAAAATAATTATAATAATACAATTATTACCTAATGAGGAAACAATCTTTTTTTTGAAATGCAAAAGTCTCCACTTGAAATTTTGTTTTATTATATAAAAAAGATATAATAGCACGACAGTTGTATCGAGCGAAGAGAAAAAAATTTATTTGTTTACTAGAATATTAGTTATAAAAAAAATTACAAAACACACCCTGAGCTTTTTAAAATTTACAACTTTTTAATATAACAAACTTTATTGTAAAATATCTAACAAATATCTTCCGGTTTTTTAAATAAAAAATACTGGCGAAAAGGTCTCTCGATAACGAACAAAATAATCCCAATATTGATATACTTTTGACATACGTACGATTTTATAAAAAAAAAATGCTTAAGTTATATATATATATATATATATATATATATATATATGTTGGGTGGGGGGCTCGGTACCAAAAAGGTACACGGACTTGAGATGGTTCCGCCAAATACCATTTATATATATATATATATATATATATATATATATATATATATATATATATATATATATATATATATATATATATAGAATCTGGATCGATTGAGAAGGTTTTTATTTTGAGAAGATTGAGAAGGTTTTCAAAAACGATAGATTTGTAACTTTGATTCATGTTTTTCAAGCTTAAAACTCAATTTAATGTGATTAAAATTCAAAATGTGTAAAAAAAAATTTGAATCAATGTTAAAAATCTCTCGATTTTGCGATATATGTAGAATACTGAATCATCTGTACAAATTTAATGAATCATCATCATAACTCGATTTTAGCAATGATTTGTGAATCAAATTTGTGATTTATAGATTCGATTCACCATAAAATGATGTTTACCTTTGAATCATATAAAAAACATGAATCAATTTGATCAAACAAAGATTTCTCAATCTTCTCAAAATAAAAACCTTCTCAATGGAACCGGAGCCTATATAGAATATGGAACCGGAGCCTATATTTATCTGGAGCCTATATATATATATATATATATATAGTTTCTAAATAAAAAAACTTTCAAAATGTACCCTTAACCTATCAAATAACTTTTTAAAATTATAATTTTTTAAAACTATAATGGTCAAAATTAGCCCCGGCGCAACTCGCATTAATTCAAAAAAGGACGTTGTACAACAACTAAAGATATAGCTTCACACAACGTTTGTTCCAAATAAATACAACACGTGTAGGCAAAAAATATACCACGATCTTACAACGAGAAACCCCACCTAAACATTATTCGTAAATAATTATCGCAAAAATTCCTCAAAAATTTCCGCTGCAACGCAGCGGGCGCCTTCCACTTGTTTCATATATTTATCAAACATATGTAGGTGTTTTTTTCACCCAATAAAAAACTAACATGCGTAAACGTTTATGTAATGATAATGATGCATAACTAGCATCCTTAAACTTATGCCTATTTCATTTTGAAACATGCCATATTTACTCTCTCATTATCTTCATTTTCAGTTTTGACACACGTCTTGATCAGTTTTGGGAATGAAATCATTTTCCTACCAGTTAACTTGAAACAAATCAACTGTTGCTTTTGAACATTTTCATATTCTTTTTAATTGTTACTGTAATTAATTATAGAACGACCTTTTTTGTTATTTCACTCCAATCCTTATTAGCATTAATGAGGTGCTGCAAAACTCCATAATGTTGCAGGGGAAGAACTTGGAACACTTGAGGATTGGAATAAATGATATAAAGGAGGCTACCAACAATTTTGATGACGAATACTGCATTGGGTCTGGCGGATTCGGTAAAGTATCTAAAGCAGATCTTGAACATTTTGATAGCAGTAATTCCTTGTCGATAGAAGCGGTGGATAAATGCGATTTACCAACAAAACGAAGCACGGTAGCCATAAAGCGGATTCATAGTCAAGAAGGAGAACAAGGGTTCATTGCAGAAATTGAAACTCTAAGTACTTGTACGCATGAGAATATAATCTCTCTTCTTGGTTTTTGTTATGAAGGTAATGGCGGAATGATCCTGGTTTATGAGCATGCTTCCAAAGGAAGTCTTGAAAACTATTTGAGAAGCGGTGATAAGATGACTATTCTTACTTGGGTGCAACGTCTGAATATATGTCTTGATATTGCACATGGTTTGAATTACATTCACAGCAACACAGATCATGGCAAACAAAAGATGATACACCGAGACATCAAAAGTGATAATATTCTATTGGGAGATAATTTGGAGGCAAAGATTGCGGATTTTGGGCTCTCCAAATTCCACCCAGGAAATCAAGTGGATAGCACTATCTATACCAATATCATTGCAGGTACACCTTTGTATTGGGATCCAGAATATAAGAAGACTGGTAGATTAAATAAGAAATCAGACATTTACTCGTTTGGAGTAGTGTTGCTTGAGATCTTGACTGGGAGGTTGGCCTATGATTCTGTATACACCGAGGTGAATGAGAATGGAATTGCACCCATTGCAAGAGATCATTTAGAAAAGGGAACAATAATGGAAATTGTTGATCACCAGATAAAGGAGGAGACCGATGAACATGTCTTTTGTAAAGGTCCCAACAAAGAGTCTTTGGACATCTTTTTAGAAATCGCATCTCGATGTGTGGCAGAAACTCAAGAGCAACGTCCAACAATAGAAGTTGTCATCAAAGAACTCAAAAAAGCGTTAAACTGTCAGGTAAGTCACAATGAAAATTTTACATAGCATGTAGTAGTTTCAGTTTCTTTTTTACTTATCAAATCAACTTATTGACCCATGATTCACAGGAGAACCATAAGGACAACCTTAAACTCTCACTTGAAGACGTAAAGTTAGCCACACAAGACTTCAATCAAGACAATATCATTGGAGATGGAGATTTTGGGGACATTTACAGAGGAGTAGTGACTCACGCTCATGGACATAATGTCATTACGGCAAAGCGGTTAAATAAGGAATCTGTTGCAAAAGAGGCTGAATTTATGACAGAGCTGGAAATCCTTATGGAGTATAAACATGAAAATGTTGTTGTTCTTGTAGGATACTGTGATGAAGAGGATGAAAAAGTTGTCGTATATGAGAATGCGTCCAAAGGTAGTCTTGATAAGTACTTGAGAGATGATAGTCTTACGTGGGTAATGCGGCTTAAAATATGCATCGATATTGCAATTGGGTTAGAGTTTCTTCATGGAACTATTTCAAGTCAAGAAATAGTAATACATAGGGACATCAGCAGCAACAACATTCTACTATTTGATGACGGGAAAGCAAAAATTAGTGGTTTTGTGCTTTCCTTAGTATGTTCGGTTACAAATCAGAATGTAAACTACGTCAGCGACAATATTAGAGGCACAATCGGCTATCTTGACCCACTACACTCGAAAACAGGCTTCTTAACCAAAGAGTCTGATATATTCTCATTGGGTGCGGTCTTATTTGACATATTGTGTGGCAAACCATCATCCGTAGAACTAGATGGCGAGTATCGTTATTTACCCTTTTTGGCTAAACACCACTATCAAGTACGAAAACTTGATGAGTTAGTGTTTAAGGGTATAAAGGAACAAATTGAGGCACAGTCATTTATTACATTTGCAAGGATTGCCTATCAATGCATACATCACAGGAGAGAAAGGCGGCCAACAGCTAATGAAGTGGTCATACAGCTTAACAAAGCATTGGAGTTCCAAGTAAGTTTCTATATTTTGACAAAACTGACTAACTTTTTATTCGTATATATTTAAACTATGGCCTTTAACTGATTAATGTATATACAGGAAAATTATGAGAAATGGGAGCCCAAATTACCCACAGACTATAAAGAAATAATCCAGATGTCAAAGTGTCCTGAACTCTATTCTACCAAAAAGAAAGAGGAACTTTACAACATTTTTTCTAAGGGAATCCTCCTTCAACAGGACAAAGTGGTAATCCATTCAATCTTGTATCTCATTTATCTGTTTCCCATTTTCTACGTATCTTTTCCTTATTGAGAGATGATTCAAAATCACACATGCATTTTATACATCATACACATTAAGTCTGGTTTTTATTTCGGTTGTATAACAGTCGTTGTCATTCATTGGTAATGGAGAAAGAAATGAAATGGTTTCAGCCACAATGTTTTCCTACATAAACAGTTGTCCATATGAGTGGAAATCTCTTCCAGAATCAAGGTTATTCTCTCTACCTCTCCACCTTTGTTAGTTTTAAATGATAAGCAAACATACGCATTATTGGTAGAATTATGTCATGCTTTTTAATGTTAAAGTATAAGGTTGTTCTCTTTACCGTTTAATGCCTGACAAGTTGTTTACCGCAGCCTTATGTGATTATTAATCATTTAATTATACTTATGATCAAATAGGATCAGACTTAGGAACCCCTTTGACAAAGTTCATATTTTGCCCCTGTAATACACTTGCATATAACAATGACTGCCTGCACTTAAACCAAAAATATTTGAATCCCTTTGACTCTATTATGTTCTGCTAATCCCCTGCACTAATAAACAAAGGAATAATGCTTCATCTTTAGCTCTTTTACACTTCAGACATCATCTCACCAGGTTAATAACAAGATTAGTCCTTCATACATACATATCAATAATGAGGACTGATGTTGTACATGACAAAATAGATATTAATACTCACTATATGACTGGGACTTATAATTTTATAAACCTTCTAATAAGGTAGTTAAGGTTTGCCCCTGTTTTAGGTCCTCTGTTCTCATGACCGTGAAATATAAATTTTGCTAGCATCTTGTTAGTGTTTTTTATAATATTCTTATCTTTATTTAAATAGATATCTTTTGATACAATAAATTTTAATATAGAATTTAAACTCTTTTTCCAATAAATTGCGAAATTCAAAAGTAGAAGTGTATGGGAATAAAGGCTATGACTGATTTAGACTTGGATGTTTATAATATGCGCAGGTTTGGGACAGTGGTGGAGATGTTAGATATTTCCAACTTGAACATCGAAATCAAGACAAGAGCTCAATTTTTATCTCCAAATGTTGTTTATGGGGTCTATTTAGTCTTCAAATTTTGTGAATCAAGAAACTTTGCAAGAAAACCTATGTATGTTGATCTAAATTATACAAAGGGGCACGAAAGTCTTAATGCATATTTTGCAACATGGAGAGATAACGAGTGGATGATGATTGAGTTGTACCGGTTTTTGAATGAAAACGAAGACGTTTTTTTTGAGTTTCTACTTCAGTGCTTTTCATCGGACCATTGTGGAGATGGTGCGATTTATGTTGAAGGCATTGAATTTCGAGCCATTGAGAAGGTAAGTTTCAATAGTCCTTTGTTTTATACTATATTCTTTTGTTTATGTTGTATAGAGGGGGTGGATGCATGGAAAAAAAAAAGGTCATGTTTTAATTTTGCATATTCATAACATGATTTGTTTGCAGGTGAAACATGAAGAAATCGGAAAGTTAAAGGAAGTCAACCAAGTCTTGAAATCTAACTTTGAAGAAATATTTAAGATACCCAGAAACTATGACGAGTTGTTCTGGTTGGGTGAAGTACATGGAAAGAAACTTCTTATACTTTCGGCAAAGACAGCTTTATACAAATCCTTGAATGTGAATCTTTTTACTTCAACACCATCAGCGCAGTCCAGGTTTGCCTTTCTAAACTAACTTTGTTACGACTTTCTTCAACCAAAAACTTATCCAAATTAAATTAGGTTGTGCTCATCTATGCTTTATTTCTGAGTAAGATATTGAAGAATAATGTATAGATGGTTGACAAAAGTATCACTTAGCTTCTTGGATTTGGTTATGTCTTCAATTTTGACTTTTTTGAGTAATTGTAAAATCTATATTGTACATGCAGATTTCAGGAGGTGATTGAGCTTTTACCACAAAAAGTATTTCATATCAACTGTATGATCACAAGTCAAATGCTGTCACCGGATACCCAATACGTGTGCTACCTTTTGTTCAAGCTTTCAGAAAACTGCCAAGGAATGCATTGTCCGGTGAAAGTAAGAGATATACTCCACCAAGAAAACAAAGAGGCTGAATTTCTCTATTTTGTAACCCGAGAGCCATGGAATATACATGATATTACTCGGGTTCCAAAACAAAGGGAAGATGAATGGATGGAGATTCAACTGTGGAAATTTAACTCAGCTCATGAATTCAAGGATGACTCTCTTTCTATGAATATGAAATTTACAAGTCTTGAAGGAACTATGTCTGGCCTCATTGTATGTGGCCTCGAGTTTCGGCCATTGTAAAAGAACTATTTAGTCTATTTGTTGCACCGGATAATTGTAAAAACTATGTTTGAATCCACCGGCACACAGAGTCACACCAAGTAAATCCCTTTTTTTAGAAGGTTAGCGTCACCACTTCACGTTTGTCTTATCATATGGAGGTCCTGGTTTATACAAAGAGAAAGTTTAGCTCTGTCTTCAGGTTTATACAAAGAGAAAGTTTAGCTTCCTCTTGAGTGAGATATGTTCACAACATCATGATCCCTATTAGGGTTGTCATTCGGGTTGACCCGGTCGGGTTCGGGTCAATTCGGGTCGGGTCAACTCGGGTCAAGCCTCCAAAAAAAAACCCGAACCCGACCTTGTTTAGAACTCGGGTCACTCGGGTTCGGGTCAATTCGGGACGGGTCAATTCGGGTTCGGGTATGGGCCGTTTAAGAATTATGCAATTTTTATTTTAAGAAAAATGATTTACTCAGATTTGGATTTTAAAAAGGAATATACAGTTTTACAATAACACATTCCTATAATCCTATCCATTATTAAAAGATATAGTGATCAAATTCAAGGTCTAATGACAAAGACATTTGCACTATCAAATTATTATGATAGGAAATATAAGAATATTTAGCCTTTTTATGAAATAAAAACATGTAAGAGGGGCCTAATACTTTAAGTTCATTGAGATGAAATAACTAAGATTGCTTCTGAAGGCATAAGATTGACCAAATTATCAAAAAATTTAAAAAGTTACAGGATGGTATGGAGTTACACATACAGAAGCATTAAAAAGACCAATAGCACCACTTTGTGCTTCTATAGAAGCATTAAACCAGCACATCAAAAACAACCTGTTTAGTAGGCTTGTCTCAGTTCAAGGACCTGCAAGTGGCTGCAACACTAATTAAAACCGTATAATCGCATATCAACATAACTTTAAACGTCATTACAAACTTACAATGGCAGCAATATTCAGCACAATACCATCTACTTATTCCAACACTAGCATAACGAGACCAAAACATGTCATCCAATCGACAGATTCAAACAACAAAAAAAGTGCAGATAAAAAATATCATATAGGAATACTAAAGAAAGCTGCAAGGCTTTTACCATTTACCCTTCAAATGACAAGTTTCATAATTAACGTTATAGTTTTATGTTACCAAAAAAAACTGCAAGGCTTTGGCATTTTAGGTACGACAACATATTTTAAACAAGTACCTAAAAGTTGCAGGCTTGCAGCAACATTTACATTCTACTGCCTAGTGCCTACTACTACTAGTATACTACAAACTTATAATCGGCAAATACGCTTTCAACCCACAAAATAAGCTTTTCAATCTACAAAATAAGCTTCCATTCTCCACACAAAATAACCTTCTTAAATTCTTTGAACTTCAATAATAAAAGCTTCCATCTTCATTGATATCTCTTTTACAGCTAGTACCTTCATCTTCACTCGAATCTTCATGAAAGAGGCATAGTTAGCAAGGCACGATACATCTAAATTGACAAATACTAAAAATAAACAGAAACGTACCAATTATTATTGTTTCGAAATCTTCCTCTTCTTCCAGAATTTTATCCTTATCCTTGCGAAGCCAATCTTGGGTACAAATAAGACTTTCAATACTCTTGTCACTCAAAGAACTCCTAAATGTATCTAACACCCTCCCACTAGTGCTAAAGACCGACTCAGAAGCCACGGTTGAGACAGGAATAGCTAACAAATCTCTAGCCATTAAAGATAAAATAGGATATCTTGGGCTATTTACCTTCCACCATGCCAATATATCAAACTTCACGTTAGAATCAAATGCTTCAACACTTTCACACAAATACTTATCCAATTCACTTATTGTTGAAGTAGATGCTGAAGTTGATTTCATTTTATCTCTCAACCTATCTCTTGTGGGGGGATTTGTTGTCGTATCATCAGCTTGTTTCCTTAACACCGAAGATGAATTAGATGGTGGAGCATGAATTCTTACATAGTCTTCATATAAAGCTTTAAATTCAGCATGTATATATTTTTTCTTCAATTCCACCATTGCTAGTCCTTCATCTCCATAATGGTCATCCACTACAATATGCAAAAATTCATCTTTGTTTCTTGGATCAAGTAGAAAAGCAAAATATAGTAACGCATTCATATTTTCTATCTCCCCATAATACTTGTCAAACTTCTTTTTCATCACCTTGGCAATTTTATAAAGAATTTCATCTTGTGGTGGTACTTTCAAAACATCACAAAAAACTTGTTTTCTCAAAAGCTCACGAATAGCACTTAATTCAACAATGAGCGTATGTGATGTCACATATTTTGTCCCTGAAATCCTCAAAGTAACATCGTAAAATACTTTAAGAAATCCACACAACTTTCTAGCTTTATCCCAATCTTCATGTGTCGGCACCAAAAGACCCTTTTTGCGAATAGCTTTCCCAAAATCTGAATCTTCTAAATCATATCTTTCAAAACCATCTTCATATGCTTGAGCCACTTCCAACATATTGTAGGTGGAGTTCCACCTCGTTGGAACATCAAGTATCAAATTTTTTGTGATAGCACATTTAGCACTTTCGGCACATCTTTTAAACTTCTCAATTCTACTACCTGATTTTTTTATCCACTTTACTGCATATCTAATGTTCGCAATGGACATATCAACTGATTTAATACCATCTTGCACTACAAGATTCAAAATGTGAGCTGCGCATCTGATGTGAATCCATTTCCCATTCAATAAACAATTATCTTTCTTTGCAAATGTTCTTCTTAAGAAATCAATTGCACTATCATTTGCACTTGCATTATCAACCGATATAGCCATTATAGCATCAATACCCCAGTCATTCACACAAGATTCTACTCCCTTTCCAATATCAATCCCACTGTGACCATCGAGACGACAAAAATTCAAGACTTTTTTGTTCAACTTCCATTCATTATCTATAAAATGACCGGTAAGAGCCATGTAACTCTTCTTTTGTAAAGATGTCCAACTATCGGTAGTTAAACATACCCTACCAATGTTTTTTTGAATTACATTAAGAAGTTTATTTTTCTCATCGTCATACAATTTGTAGCAATCCTGAGTATTAGCACCTCTACATGGAACATCAAATAACGGCTGATTAATCTTAGAATAGTGTCTAAAGCCTTGACGCTCGACAAAACTAAAAGGTAGCTCATCAACTATAACCATGTGTGCCAAAGCTTTCCTACTTTCTTTTTGGTCGAATTTCCATGCCATCATTTTATTCCCATCACCATGATCAAACATAATACTAGTTTGACTCTTACTTTGTTTGGCTAAATAAGGTTTACACTTTAGTAGATGTCGTTTGAGATTTTTATTACCATGCTTGACAGGATGACATTTAAACTTATTACCACAATGCTTACACATAGCTTTGACATCTTCAGGTGACTCACCTTCTTCTAGTTCTACATCTTCAAAGTCTATCCAAACCGGTGACCACCCTTTACCCTTGCGCTTATTGACATCCTCATCCGGTTTCTTTTGCGGTTTTTTTCTTTTCTTTGTGTTCCTACTTTCAGCTTCTACTGTAGTTTCCACCGAGTTTGCGGTCGAGTTCGACATCTAAAAACAGTTAAAAATACATATTATGAGTTTATGACATTGATAAATTATGACTAACAAGCAACAAGTAACAACTAGTTATTAGAAATCTTAAAGAAACAGCCCATAACACAAGAAAACTATAACAAAACATATAACCCCTATTATTCTAAAACAGAGGATCGATTGAATTCATAAAGTTACATTAAAATAATTTTAAAACCCTATAAACCTTAACAAAAAATTCAACTAAAAGAGTAGTACCTTTAGTAGAAAAATGACAAATCTTTAGGGAATGTAAGAATTCAAGTTATCATGAAGTTATGTGCTTTGATCATTTGGATTTGGAACATCAGGTTTTGTTCTTTAGAATTGAAATTAGGTGGTGACTTTGTGATGACTTTGTGATGAAATTAGGTGCGTGACATTACATGGACTTTTAAGAAAATAAAAAGCATACAAAGTTTACATAAGAATTAAAAAAGAAAAAAAAAATCAAACTCGGGTCAGTCGGGTTGACCCGAACCCGAGAAAGAGACATATATTAAACCCGAACCCGACCTTGTTTAGAACTCGGGTCAATTCGGGTTGACCGGATTGACCCGAATATAATTTTGAACCCGATTGACCCGACCCGAATTGACTCGGGTCGTGTTCGGGTCAGGTCGGGTTCGGGTCGGGTCGGCCCGAATGACACCCCTAATCCCTATCATCTTTAGAAGATACAAACTAACGACTTCACAGTATATACATTACAATTTTATTTATTTAAAAAAAAAAAAAAAAAAAGGCTTGTTCCAGCTAGAAGCCCTTTGGCAGAAAAGCTCTTTTCTATGAAGAAATTTTTCAAAAAGACAGCTAACAAGAGTAGTACCAAATTCATCCTTTGGGCTTCTAAACAACCAAGTTGCTCTCTAAATGCAAAGTATCTTATCACTCTGTACTATAACACTCATGTATAGATACCACAATGAACCTTTCATAACACGTGAACTTGATTTCAGTGATGTATCGCCCAATCTTAAGCTTTTTCAGCAGGGCTGTTCAATGCTTGCATGGCAATGGCTACATAAACAAGCACCCAATGTGGAATTAGGTTTATTGGGTCACAAACTAAGAAAAAGCTTTAGTTAGATTTTTGACATATTTACATCTTGTTATTAGGCAATAAAAATATATAACTTCTTACTATAGTGTTTGATTATAAAACCTAGAAAGCAAACCAGAGTTGTATAATAGGTACTGCCGTAGATTTATTGAAGACCGTCCTTGATACTAATAGCAGGCCCTGCTAACTGATCACTACCAGTCTCAACCTAGCTACATCAGCCCTAACCACATAATCGATACAAGCCTCAACTGATCCCGTTCTTTTGACACCATCTCACCCACTCAGAAATCCTTTAAATAACCCAGATACAAAACAAGCAAAAGGGCACACCATATAGTTAAGTTTCATGTGCACGAAAGTCAACTTTCTTTCAAAGCTAAAATTAATAATTAGTCAACTTTAACAATAGCAAACACTCGAAGAGCACTAAATTGGTCAAACATGACAACCTAATTTACAGGCATTGAAATGATACACGAGAGTATAGGGCAGTCTTTAAAGAACCCACCTGACATTTCTTGGTGCCTAGTATAATGTTACTTACGGATCACGTTCCCAGAAAGCTTAGACCGTTTGTGTAATCAAATGCATTTCGTCACCGAAATGTCAATGAATTTGGACTCCGGAATCGTTTATCGGTTGTTGAAGGAAATCCGACCCGTCTTCATGAGGAAAGTTGTAAATCCTGTAATTTGAGCAAAACACAGTCAAGCTACCAAACAATTGTTTTTCATTCCTGTAATTGACTCGTTTACTCATGTAAGAGAAGGATCAATTATGGTGACGCTTTTTCTCTAACAAGTCAAGGTAAGGATCATCTAATAGACGTGATAAATGGGCACCTTTTGACCCAAATGATTCGCAAGGTGCATGGAAATTGATCGAAACTATCTATTTTCTACTTTCAAAAAAGCATAGTAGATTTCTATTCAAAGCACTGAGAAATATGATCACGGGTAATTTAAGAGAAAACTAAAAGAGCTAATTATTTGTTGTCATATTAATAATCCATTCAATGAAGAAAGCTAATGGGTACCTGAGATTGTAAGAGCTGATTGGGCTGGGACGATGAGTAGGCTTGTGGTTGAGAGTTGAGACATTCGATAATATGGCTCTTTTAGATCCAGTCTACAGCTTGACGTTTGTAGTATTCCTCCTTGTTCAGCACCTGGGCCCCACATTTTAGCTACACAACACAAATCAAAAATAGGTCACAGGGGTGTTTATATTTGCATTTGTAATATTCAGTTTTTTAGTATTCAGATACACATTCAGCTACCAGGAACTACAAAACTACTTAATTACCAATCATTTAACCTAAACTAAAGAGACTTTTAGATGCATCTCACAAACCGTCTCTTGTTTGTTTTGCAAGATGTCATATTTGTCATTTTATGCATTAATTTTTCAGATAACTGAAAGTGGAGAAAGAGTAAATTACAGAAATCTTCCTTGTGGTGTAGTAAAAATACAGATATCATCACTTGCCAATATTATTTGCATAAATAGTTCTTCAATGAACTTGTTGCATTCGCTTTTGGTAACAAAAAATCAGCAGTTAGGGACCAAAACTGAAAACAAACACCACACTTAAGGATCATTTATTCAAAACGATATCAGCAAGGGACAATTTTCATAATTTCACCAAACTCACAGGAATGATTTCTGTAATTTATTGTAACCAAAATTTGTTAAATGCTTGAAACAACTAACTATTTACTATCTAGCTAATACAACTATAGCCGTAATACACTTGTAAAATGAAAGAAAAACAAAATAGCAGTTCGACAACCAACCTGACATGGTTAAGTTAATAGTGTAACTCTGAGCACTATGCGCAATCATGTGAAGATGGCCAGTGATTTCTTGCCGGGCATGACGTACATGGGTTGAGACAAAACACAGCGTAGTTGGTACCAGTGAGTAGAAGATGGCCAGTGATTTCTTGCCCAGGCATGACGTATTTAGTGACATGAATCAAGAATAAATATCCTTTTTAGGTTATATTAGGATTTTATTATGGCTATGTTTGGTAAAAGTAGCTGTGTGATCAGTAGCATTGAGTAGTAGCAGTGAGCAGTAGCTATGAGCTGTGAGCAGTAGCCAAAAAAGCTCACAGCTTCATAAAGAAGCATTGGGAAAATGAGCTTTCCTAAAAAATAGCAAAGCCCACAGCTCTATGCCAAACAAAAATCAAAAATAAAAAAGCTCATTCTCACCGCTCATTACCCCAAAAAGCTCCAAAAAAGCTCCGCGCCAAACATAGCCTATGTTTATGAGCTCGAGTTGTAGGGCTGAGCATGGACGACCCAAAACCGAACCGGACGGACAATACCTATTTTCAGTTTCGGGTCGGTTCAGTTCGGTTCGACCCATAACCGAAAAAACACACCTAAATCGAACCGGCACAAAAACCGAACCGACCCGACCATATTCGGTTCGGTTTCGGTTCATGTTTTTCGCAAAATCGGTTTTCGGGTCAGTTCGTTTTTGTCGGGTCAGTTCGGTTTTGAACCTTTGCTCAACCCTACCGAGTTGTCACGCCATAATAGCACCAAGATCTTTTATGCTTTTAGCTCCGAGCTTCACTTTAGAACACATAGTTATCTACTATGATTAGCAATTAAAAAGAGCAATACCTTGACGGTAGTAAAATTGATGACATGGGAAATTGCAGGCGCAACTAATAGCCTTTGATCAAAAGCATCAACCACTGGCTGCAAACAGTATCAAACATAACCATACTTTAAACAAGTGAAAGAGAAATGACAAGAACAAAATTCAACATCAAAAAGCCATTAAATAAACTAAAAAAAAACAAGCGAATTCCGTAATTTTGATCCCCTTATAACTTGTGCATTTGAATATATATAGCATATTCTAGTAATTGTGAAGAGTGTAATCTTGCATACTTTTCTCTAGCATCAAATAATCCTACAGATGATATTATAAATACCCTATACCTCCCCAGTGAATCTTCCCACTGTTAGAAATTAGGCTTAATACTTCCTTCTTTATTAAATTTTTTAGAGTTAATTACATAACTGGTCACTATGGTTTGTCGGTTTTTGCAGATTTAGTCGCTGAACTTTTTTTTCACCAAGTTCAGTCATTAAGGTTTCAAATAGTTACGGATTCAGTCAACCTCAGTGACCATTTATGTAATTTTAGCAAAACCACAATGTCCATTTTATGTAATGAAATTGGAATGGATCTGTATCCATTTGAAACTTCAATGACTAGACCTGGTGAAAAAAAAGTTCAGTGACTAAATGTGCAAAAACCGACAAACCATAGTGACCATTTATGTAATTTACTCTTTTTTTTTAATATACATACATCCTGATTCTCTAATCTCCGGTCCTTTAATTCTTAATCCCCAATCTTTTAATCTTCCAAAGTTTAACACTTCTAAGCTTTTTGCAACCTGTTTTAGTCATTTTATCTAAGTTATGGTACATTTGTTATGGTTGATATTTAGAGCATCACAATACTTGGGTTCAATTAAACGGTTCTAGTAGTAAGTGTTTGATAATAAAGCCTGGTTGAAAAAAGGACGCTGCAGAAATCCTATCAGGGTTCAAACCGATCACGGAACATCAATACAACAATACAAGAAACCTGAAGTAGTTGTTTGCGAACAGAAGGTGTCATTAAACATAAAAGTTCTCATAAAACTCGTGTTAACAATAATGGCAAATGTAAAACATGTTCGGTTATTTTGCAATTTATGCAGCCAAGACAAACCTGTGAAAAATATCCATGAAATGCAGTTCCGTGTAAAGCTGTCAAATCAACCCCATAATAGGGCCTGCATGCACAAACAAGGATCAAGAACATTTTCACTTTCAGCATATAATAATCAAGATACTCTTGATCTACTCTATTGTCCAAATGTTTCATGAGAATCAGCATTGAACATTCTATAAATTGTCCAAGAATAAATGAGCAAAAAAACAAGAAAGCATTACAAACGATACAAAATGAATCACAAAGAATAAAATAGATCATACCTTGTTTGCAATTTCAACATAGAGATACTCATCACTAAATGGTGCCATGTGAATTCTACAAAATAAAACAAACACAGCGATAACATTAAGCCTACGTCAAAAGGCATATATGGCAAGTACAAGATATCACTTTGACTTCTTATATATATTATGTCAAAAGGTAATCATAAGTCTGTGGAAGTACTTAAAGATGGGCTTATGGAGTTTAGTGCTATATCTGGTCTTGTCCCAAACATGAACAAAAGTACAATTTTCTTTGGTAGTGTTTCTGAAATTGAAAAGCAAAAGATCTTGGAAGTTATGCCTTTTGCTGTTGGGAAATTACCAATGAAATATTTGGGTGTGCCTCTAATAACAAAGAATATTGGGGTATCTGAATGCAGTCAACTGGTGGAGAGGGTAAAAAGTAAGGTGAATGACTGGAAAAATAAATTTCTATCTTATGCAGGTAGACTACAACTTATTGCTGCAGTACTTACATCAATTCACATTTATTGGGCTTCTGTATTTCTGATTCCTAAAACAACTGTGAAAGAGATTGAAAAGGTGTTAAAAGGGTTTCTATGGAGTCAAGGTACATTGAAGAAAGGAGCTGCAAAAGTAGCTTGGAAGGTTATTTGTACCCCAAAGAATCAAGGGGGTTTGGGGATAAAGAAACTTGGTCCTTGGAATGAAGCACTGTTATGCAAACACCTATGGAATATAATAAGTCAAAAAGAAAGCTTGTGGGTGAAATGGGTAAACCTGGTAAAACTTAAAAATAAGAGCATATGGGAGGTTGATGCAGAGGATTCAGATAGTGGTACTTGGAAAGCTATCCTGAGTCTTAGAAACAAAATCAGAAGGAATGTTTGGCATAAGATGGGGAATGGTAGAAGTACAAATGTATGGCATGATAAATGGATTGATTGTGGCCCATTGAGTGAGTTTATCAGTTTTAAAAAGAGATATGAAGCTAGATTTCCAGAAAGATTGACTGTGGCTGAGTGTGTTGTCAATGGGAATTGGATATGGCCTAGTGAATGGATGCAACAATTTGAGCAGTTAAGAAATATAAATGTACCTATATTTACTGAGGAGATAGATGATAGAATTGTATGGATGGGGAGGAATGATAAGGAAGAAAAATTCTCTATAAGAAGTGTTTGGGAGCTGTTTAAAGAAGAAAGTAATGAAGTTAATTGGAAAGATGTTGTCTGGTTCCTCAATGTAATCCTAGGCATACATTCATTCTATGGTTATCCTTACATGGCAGATTAAATACACAAGATAGAGTTATGGCATGGAATTCTCAAAGTTGGCTTAAATGTTCTTTGTGTGAAACTGTTAATGATTCACATGAACATTTATTCTTCAAATGTCAATACTCTGAGGTAATTTGGAAGGCTATGAGAGATAAGATCATGAAGATGAACTGGGATATGGACTGGAGGAATGTGGTTTCAGTAATTGCTAATGGTAAATGTGGTAATAGCATCAACAGTATTCTCCACAGATTTGTACTTGCTACAACAGTTTATTATATTTGGCAAGAAAGGAACCAAAGGCTGTTTAATCAAAAAAAGAGAGATAGTAAAAGTTTGCTGAATGGGATAATGGAAAGTGTAAAGCTGCAGTTGCTAAGTTTAAAAGTAAAGAAATCAAAAGCAGTTGATCAAGTTAGTAAAGATTGGGAAGTGCAGTTAAATATTGTATTAAGGATGTCTGTTAAGGGGTGTTTGGAATTAAGTTCAACAGATTCTATTTTCACAGTTTGATCTCCTATGCTAGGAATCAAAGTGTCTGATATACAAACCATAACAATGGGGTTGTTTCTAGTACCTTGGAGTTCTAATGGTGTGACTGTACTTACTTGAGATTCAGTTCTATTCAGTTTGGCCTTGGGAGGGGACTGTGTAGGATTGATGGATCAGTGAGAGGTCTGATTCATAAGAATGTACCATAATGTAGAGCAACCCATTGTGAAGGGTGTATGGTTTGGGCGGGTAGTGTATGATGGGTGGAATAGCGAGGAGTGAAAGATGAACCTGCTTGGTCCACCCAATACACTGCTAAAGGAGGTAATGGATGGGCTTCCCTCAAGGAATGTGTTTCCAAGTAGTTGATGCCATTTTAGAGATGGAAATGTAGGCTACTTGGAAGAGCTCTTGACTGGAAGGGTTATGGTGCCTAGTGATGCCTTTCACCTTCCTGCTCTTTAATCATTGTGGATGCTCGTTGAGTGGTTTGGGTGGGGAGGTGATAAGGAAATGTAGCTAGATGGTTAAGGTGCAATTCAAAAGGTAAAATTCAGGTGCAAGTGTTAGTTGGAAAGCTATGTTTGAAGTGGTTATGCAGGCTGTGATTCATGCTTTTAGTAGTATGTTAGTGTGGTTGTATATGTTTCAAAGTTGTATCTGATATTGGGCATGTCCAATATTAGTTTTGTTACTTATGTTTGTACAAAATTGGTTGAGAAGTAATATAAATTTACCTTTTGCACCAAAAAAAAAAAAAAAAAAAAAAAAAAAAAAAAAAAAAAAAAAAAAACTATGCTAACACGCGTCCAATGCATAGAAAGTCAAACATCAAAGAGATACAGTAACTGCAATTTTTTATATATTAAGTTAAAATCGAAAAATGCCTATAAATCATGAAAACGTGAGAATGCATCATTAAGTTAAAATCACCTTCCAACACTAGGGAACATTTTCCCATTAGGGACAAGAAAACGATCTATTGCAATGACATAGGACTCGAGCATTCATTCATTCACTAACAATGTGCCTGTAAAGAAGAAGATTATAGAAAAACAAGCTTTTTCACCAACTAAATTGCATAAACAAGTAAACAACTATTCATCAAATAAACATTCATAAGACAATATGAACATGACATGTGAGCTTACCCATAGGCTCTGAGATCAATATATCGGCTTTCTCAGGCAATTCTACGTCTTCAACTTTGCCCTTGATAACCTACATGACGATGCCAAGAATACCTCCAAATGATAAGCATCCAACAATATAAGCAACCAAGCTTGTATTAGCGGCACTAACCGTAATTCGTTGTGCCAAGAGAGGATTCCCAGCTTTTGAGCATAGTCAGCCATTTCCGATGCTTCCACAGCATAAACATGCTTTGCGCCAGCCTAAACAAGATAAGAAACAAAGAGGATTATGAACTGTGTAATTAGTCGATAAATGTGACATCACTTTCTCAATAAGAGTACATGATACTGTGTTGGTGTTTGGATGTAGGCTTTATGAAATGGAAATATAAAGATTCCAAGATTGGGTCAAAAAAAGAGATACATAAGACTCTATCTACAACATGATCGTTTTGTTTTGAAGTAGTCCGTACAAAAACTAGTTAAGAGAATATATTTTGATCCCTATATACTCAGAACCTGAATATGTATATCCAAACATTAAACACTGATATCTCAATTTCAAGTCCAAATAATCAGAGGATTCCAAAATGCAAATCTAAACACTGACAGTACTTAGAAGCAAAATATAGTATTCATTAGTAACACCGGTGCAGCAAACAATGACAGTATGCCGCTTCCAGCACCAACATCAACCACTACCCGTCCAGCAAAATCTACTTGGTTCTCAATAACCGCAGCATAGTAGGAACCTAAAAAAGAAAGCAACATTAATCATACATTCAGCTCCGTGGAAGCCTAAAAAAGTCATGTGAGCCATGCGTATATTCACCTGTCCTCACATAATCCTGCATCATATTTTGCTGATGAAGCAGTTGCCCTTTGTAATGGAAATACATCTTAGCAGATGATGCTTCAATTTTATCATCGAACTTGCTTTTGGAGGAAGACACTGTTCCATTTGCTAAACTTGATCCTGTAAAAAGAAACAATAAATAATCTAGTCATTTACTCCTTCAAGAACATAACTTTCATGCAATGTAATTACCATAACCATAAAAAAAATTCGCTCTTCTATTATATGTCAATATATGTAGCCAGATGATAAAAGAAAGTACAAGCTTTTATAGAGCTGGTATCAACACTATATGATGAATAATCTTTAAATAAGTTAACAGACCTTGAATAACCACTTCCTTTTTCCATTGCTCAAATGCACCATGGAAGGAGCTACTTTCCTCCTCGTCTTTAAATTGAATAGTGATTCCCTTTGAATAAGTTTTCTGTTTCAAAAGTACAAATACCAACAGTCACAATCTACCAATGTATGTGTACCGCACATCATAATTATACTCATATAATTAAGCATGGCAGCATGTTTTATTATATCTATTGAAATGACCAGGAAAGCAGTATCCGAGCATAAGCAACAGGGAAACATGCTAAAAATATACTCATATCAGGATATCAACTCAACTGGCTTGATTAGAGAAATAATATAAACGTACAAGTCACAATAAATAACACAAATTAGCAAAATTTCACATACCTCTTTCGTCGTTTCAGAACCTTCTGATACACAATTGATTGAACTTCACTTATCCTGTAAAGCTGAAACCACCAAAACCGTAAGAAATTAACACAAATCCATTTCATCCAATCTATCATCTATATCCAAAATCCATTATACACAAATCCTCGTAAACATGCCCCACAAAATGGAAAATTTTACACAACATAAAATTAAGCAGAAATTTAAAAAGCGTTTGGATAATTACAAAAAAACTTATAAGTGCTTTTCCGCTGAAAAATAAGCAGAAAAGCAGAGATAAGCATTCCCAAACACCCCGTTATTTTATCTTTTAAGCCGAAACATAAACAGAAAAAAATTAAAACCACCACCAAATGGCCTAGTACCTAAACCCCTCACATTAGCTCTCGGGTTTAAACCTCACTAGGTACACATCTAAGTCAAACACTCGCCCAATGAATTAAAACACAAATCAAACCAATCAATCAACATTAACTAATAACCAAACAAACAATCTATAAAAACATAAATAATATAAATTGATATTACCTGAGTATTACTAATATGAAAGATGATAGAATGTGGATGACCATCAGGTTCAAGGAAGAACTGCAGCTCCGGTGACCGGAATATCGCCGACAAAGGTCCGGTCAGTCATTACAACAAGTGAAATTATATTTATGGATAAGATTGAGTTGCACTCCAACTGTTTGATAAAATGCCTGCATGTAAATTGGTCATGGTAGTGACACCCTTGAGTTGAGAGTTGTTGCTGGTTAGAATGGTTCGATGTATGCTAAATGGCCTGTGAAAAAATTTCAAAGAGCGCGTGTTAGTGTCTCGTTATTTGGCTGTTGGGTTTTGTTGTTGATAATGTGTGGGTTTTGTTATTGATTTGTTTATTGATTTGTTTATTGATTATGTTATTTATTGATTTGTTTAGGGTATGTTTATTTGCCTACTTTGGATTGGTTTTATTTTGATGTGACATTAAATAGATGTTTGGGGTGTGAGGATGAGATGTATGTTAAATAAAAACCCATTTAATCATCTAACAAAACCCATATAGCTTGGGTAATACTGTAATTAGTTAATAATTTTTTTTTTTTTTAATTTCTTTTTTATTAAAGAAAGTCTATATACATTAATATCTTTTACACCTCGTTTTCTACAATCATCTCCTTTTCACCTCTAGTTTTTTCTTCAAATCACCATTTTCTGCATCTTTTTGATATTTATTTCTCATTAAATCTAAATAAAAAAAGAACACACATCATTCTTAAATATTTTAACCATAAACAAATAAACTCCAAGGGTTCGTTTGGTAGGACGAAATAAAATGTTAAATCAATGGAATAACTGATGTAATGGAATAACTGGTGTAATGTAATGAGTCATTACCATTATTTATCATGTTTGGTTTGTTTGATAAGACGTAGTGGAATCATAATAAAAAGACTAAAATGCCCATTATTGATGAGAAGTTTCATTAATATGGTTAGTTATTGGTGGAGTTTTATGTAATTTTAATTCCATTACGGGATGTAATGAAAAAAAAGTAGGGGCCCCCTAAGAAATGGTTTTGGTGTAATGAGTCATTCCTTGTAATGAATTATTACATTACATAAATATGAACAAACAATATTTTCTCATTTCATCGTAATAATCTTTTCCATTCCTCCTTTGATTACGACATACCAAACGCTACGCAAGTATGATATTCCTTCATCGAAGGTGGAAACAGAATAGGAGCACCTCACTAAAAACATCAAAACACAAACTTAACATTTAAAACCAAATAAGATCTATGGTCACACCTCACTAGAAACAAGATGAAAACCCATAAAAAATTTATTATATAGTTGAGTGTGATATTGTGATGTGGCCACCCTTGCTGGAAATACCTAGTCCCACCATTGACCAATCACAACCACTATCACCATCTCAATCTGTGGTTAAGGCCCACGGATCTTTGGTGGTTGCGAGACGGAGTTGTGGCGAAAAGTTGAGATGGTGATGGTAGTCGAGGGTGGCCAACGACGAGGTTAGGTGTTTTCGTTGTAAGAAAAATGGGTTACCTTTTGCTTGATTCAATAGGTAGAAATATGCTTTATAATTTTAGGTTGAAGATGAATGATAAATTATAAAGAATGAAGATAGTATAAAATAAAAAATAATAATAATAACGTATTTATGTTGCCTGAAAAATGTGTTATGCTTGACAAGTTTAGAAAGAGTAAAATGATTAGGGTCTAAAATGAAAATTCAGGTTTTGTTAGTGGATATAACGTCTATTTATTAGGACCTTTTTGAATAAAGGGGTTGTACAAAACCCAGATGGTCTGGTGGAGTTATGACACAAGTAGCAGCTTTTCATCCACATGGGTGACATAGAGGCGTCGACTCTAGGACGACTAGGTTAGAGGATTGATCTGCTCAAATACCATGTTGAATTATAGAATCCTCCGAAGGTGTTATGTTTTATTGAAAGGATATTCATAACACAACTTATATTACAAACCTCAACGGACCCAAAGTCTACAAGCGGCTTTGACCAAATAACGTCAAATATCATGTTCAATTTGAACATTGAGGGATCTCAATAAACATGTCAAAATATATTTTTATACGGTGTTTTATTGCCCATCTATATTTCACATGTTAGAAAAATCATGTTATATCCGTTCCAATATCATTGTCTAAATTTTTATTTCGGGTTATCTCTGATTTAATCGAGATTATGATATTATCCCTTGCTTGAAGTGTTATTACAAACTTTTAATAAGAAGAACAATAATTGGTTAGTGTCCTTTTAAGATAAATATAAAAAGCTATAATAATTACTTTTTTCCTTTGAACAAGTGAAATAGTAATTAGGACGTGTTTGTTTTGAAACTTTTGGATTTAAGGAATGTAATTATAATAAAAATAATTATTTGGAGTAAAGTGGTTGATTTTACTAAGGCCAGACGAAGTGGAGATGACCCAACCTCCGTGACCACTCACTCACGAGTGCACTTCAAACACAAAACTTTAGTTTATATCATTTTGCATTTATTTGGCGAGTGACTCAACATAGTGAGGTGCAAAAAGGTGGGCCTCATTTTCAAAAAGTAAATATTTTTTTATTTGTTTTATGTGTATATGAGATATTTAGTGATATATAACTGTATATAATGAGTATTCTAATTAATGGTGAGAAAAATGTGACCAAAACAAATAAAATGTGAGAGGAAAGGAAAAATTGAGACGACAGTGATGTAGCGGTTACCCGGTCACCGCGACAAACTTTAGCCTAACATTTAAACACGATTTCACTGCGAAACGTGCAAATTATTTTAATATTTTCTCATTTTTATTTCTATAGTTTTGCTATGTGATCTCATTTACTTTTTTTCTGATATAAAACTAATTAGTGTTAAAACAAAACTCAAATAAAAATAATCATAAAAGATAATTTTCTTAATTCGAGTATACAAAACAACCTACTTTAAAGTTTAAACCATCACTATCCCAAATCCCAAATTTCAATTAACTTACTTCAAGGCTTATATCACTTATACAATGTTTGGTAAGCACATCAAAACACACACTCCCATTTGGAAAAAACCAACTGTTTGATGTAAGTGCGACGACCCATTTGAGTTCTTGTTGTTTACAATTATTCTGTGGACTTCTTTTTGGGTTTTTGTAAATGGGTTTTTTCTTAGTTGCACACCAAGTGTTTGAAGAAATGTTTGAGTGAATAGTTTAAGTGAATTTGTTATGTTAGTGTGACCCATTTGAGTTTTTGTTGGTTAGATTGTTTTTATGTGGCGAAATCAGTTGAATTAGCAGGATTAGATGTCTTGATAATGTGATTTTTTTAGACTGTTTATGGTTTAAGCCGGCGGTCTTTGTCTTTCTGGAAGTATTAGATGTTGTAACCAAACCTTATACCTATTTATGATATTTGAAAAAATTGGTAGTTGTAACTTGTAAGACAAGTGTTTGATAAAATGCCTCAATTAAAAGAGTAGTTGCTGACCGGGTCAAGGTAGTTTTAGTTAGAATTAGGTCAGAGTTTTGTTCGGACTTAACGTCACCGTTAAGTGAGATGGTTGATAGTTGTAGACATTGGTTGAGGTCATCAGTTATTGTTTTTTGGTTTGATAACTATCGAAGTTGTTGCGAGTATATAGATTGAAATGCTAACACAGTTGGCCATGTTGAACTTCATATAATTAGTCAATACATTAGACTAAATGTGTTGTATCACGTGTGATTCAATTCAATTATAAAGCTTCATGAATACAATTTATGGTTGCGTGTTTTGCTAGTTGCAACTTTTTTAATTGCATCAGTTAGTAAATATGTAGTTTGATTTTGTTAAGAAAAATATTGAGATTTAGTTTAGAGCGATCGTAGTTGATTCTTTTTGTTTCATTAGGTTCCGATCAAGACTTTTGTTATTGATGGTAATTGTAAAGTGGAGGATCGGGGTTTAAAAATGCAACGAGTCTCTTGTAATCAGTTTAATCACAATCTTTGGACTCTTTGGGCTCTAATATTGCTTTTATGATTATGCAGACGCAGACAATCAGATACACAACTTTTTGGGTTTGAATACCTTGTGAAACTATGATTTGTTTGGATATATGTTCTTATTTTCTCCCTGTTTCTTGTTTCCAGGAATCTCCATATATAACATTAAGTTTGCTGGACCAATTTCACCTAAATCAAGCATTTATAGCGGCTCAACATACTGTATACTGGTAAGTATATCCTTTTAGAGTTAACAAACAAGTCAACTTCCAGCATATCCTTTTGCCATTTCAGTTGTTTGAGCTTCTTTAATTCAGCTTCATAGGCTTGGGAGTAGAATAAATTGTAAGAACTTTGTACTGTCTTTCTAGCACACTCATCTATAATCCTATGCTCAGCAATCTTTTTAGCATTCTCATGAAGATACTTAACACTTAAAACAATACTCTTTTCCAGCTTATCAATTCTACTTTTCAAAACTTCATCAGCAGCTACAACTTTTTCATTGCATTTCTTCCATCTATCTAAATAGTAGTCCAACATTTTGGCTAACCAAGTTAGTTTTTCATTTTCATTAATCATAATTCCCACTTTACAGATCATATCAATTCTAGCACAAAAATTCTTCCACTTATCTGATTCTTCATTATCTTCTTCACCATCCAAAACAATGAAACTATTCTTAGTACTACAATCCTTTTGGGCAATGTGATTCAGTTGAGCATCATTTGTCTTCACATTATCCTTCTCTATCCCCTGTTTTTGCATTTCCTCATAAACTAGATTCTCATCCTTCCCATTATTCTTAACAGGAACATATCTCCTTTCAATGTTCACATTCATACCACTATATCCACCTTTACCATTTAAATTACCTCTACCTCTAATACTAGCTCCACCCCTGCTAGGAGTAGAACCATTCCTCATATTACCCACACCACTTTGACTATTTTGCTACACATGAGTACTAGAATACTCTGCAACACCATTAGTCTTCACTTGCTAAGCTTGAGGCCTCGCATTATCACCAAAGACATTTGTAGCTTTCCTATTTTGCACCGTCTTCCATCCATCATTCAATATTTGATCAGGGTTAGACTTCACAGTAGCCTGCACTTTCACACCCATCCTTTCAATCCTCTGTTCCTCAGTCAAAACTCCATTATTGCATCCCTTAAAACTGTGGCAAAAAATACTATCAACTACTTTCTTATAAGCTAAATTACCGTTAACACCACTATCCTTTGCTAGTATAGGGTTTGAAGCAGGGTTTTCATCAAAGGAGCAACCAAATCAGGCAAAACACTACTCACACCACTATTACTAGCATTATTCTTAGCAACACAATTAGTATTCGTCCCACGGAACAAAACACTTACATTTTCATCACAACTTATACCAGACATCACTTCCTCAGTGCTAATAGCTTCTGAACCCAATATATCAGCACTCATATCCTTCTGAATCTCAATACCTTGCTCAGCTTCATCCCCATCATCCATTTCATCATTATCCACAGCTGAATCACTCCAACGTGTGACAAACTTCCTGAAATTAACATCAAAGGATTTGGATAACATTTCAACATGTTTCATATTGCTTTTAGAATTGGGATTCATTTATTGGTTTTTTTTGGTTTTAAGGGATTTATCCATTCTTGAACAAGGTGGATTCACCACCGGAGGTGGTTGAATAGTTAAATCTGTGTTAGGAGGTTTTGGATCTGAATCAGACATGATAGATTGAAATATTTAGACAAAAAACATACACTACTAAGTTTAGGTTTTATGATTGTCGGATTGAGAAAACTGTAAGTGTGTGAAGATGGATGAACAGTGTTAACGGATTCTCAAAATGAATTAACTGAGAAGACTGGGAAAAAATTTTATGGTGAAATTATATAAGAAACAATGCGTTCTTTGCTGGTATATCTGATTAGAAACATAAAGTGTGAAACCCTTCCCTTGATTAAAATACGGTTTGCCTTTAGTATCCACTGTGGACGATGAAGGGAAGTTCACAGAAGAAGCTGGAATCTTTTGCGGACTTGATGTATTAGGTGATGGCAATGCTGCTGTGATAGATCACTTGGATGAACGTTCATCAATAGTCATGGTAGAACCTTACAGTAAGTAGCATCGTTCATCCATAAATATCAACATTTTCCCAATGAGAGCCAGCCATATGAATAGTACAATCAAATGCCATTTACTTCATTTATCAGAGCACAAGTATCCATATGATTGGCGAACAAAAAAGCCTATAATTTTTTGGGCAACATCACAATGGTTTGCCTCTGTTGAAGGATTCAAAGAGGCTGCTATGAATTAATCAAGTAGTATGTTTTGATCTTCAAATCTCGAAATTGCTCATTTCCAGGGTTTGATTGATTTAAGTGCATAAGAGTTATCATTTTTAGTTTCTGGACTGGTTTCATAAGATACAGTAGGAATGATTTAGGAACACTGTAAAGAGCAAAACAGGATAGGAACATAGATAAGTAAAGCATTTTAATAGCAGCTACAGGTTTGTATATGTACATGTTTGCAAAACGGGTAAGCGGATGAGGTTTTCCCTCTTTAGGTTACGCGGGGAGGGGGAGTCTTTGAATCAAATGCACGCGGCTTAACCGGGATATCCCCGTGACCGTTTGCAACCCTTCCATGGCTACCCACAAATGTGTACCTAGTGAAGTTTGAACCCTTGACCTCTTGTTGGTAGGTAATGTGCCATACCACTAGTTTATAAATGATATGGAGTAGTTAAGAAATATTGACTATCCTTAGTTGCCAACTAGTTTATGCATTTTGTTGGTAGTATTCCTCTAAATTATCATGATCATTGTCATTTAGGCAGAAAACAGAATTTATACAATGACTTCTAGCCGTTCAGATTGGTGTATATCTCGTCAGAGGACGTGGGGTGTCCCAAACTCCCAATTCCGGTTTTCTATCAGATAGAGACATCAAGTGTAAGCCCTAAACATAGTTGCTGGAAAGTTTTAAGTAAATTTGAGCTTACATTTAAGGAATGTGCATTTACTCTTTGTGTTTGGCAGCAATCATTTCCCAAAAGGGCAGCGATGCATGGTGGTACATGTCAGTAGAAGAGTTGCTTCCTGAAAAATATCGTGATAAAGCATCAGATTATGTTAAGGGAACTGATACGATGGATGTTTGGTTTGATTCAGGTCTATTTATTTTTAGTTACATATTAAACACTAGCCTCAAGGCCCGCCCAATGTTCGGCTAGCTTTAGGAATTGTTAAAAAGATAAAAGACGTAGTAAAATGTTGATTATAAATAACATTAAATGATATAATATTAAAAATCAGAAAGTTATGGTTGAATGTCATTTGTAAAAAATCCACAATGAAACTGAATAATATTGATTGTTTAAAACAAATGTAGCTAAGAGACTTCTTTATAGACCACGTTTGATGTAGAATTGCAATAATTGCCATCTTTCACAGCGTCACACTTTTAGACTCTTCTTGCTCTTTACCCTTGATACGACTACATAGAGTTGTCCGTGTAAAAAAAAAGGTCGTTCCAAACATAGCCAAATTTAGGCGAAGTTCTTGTATGAGTTATATGCGACTAGATCTGTATATTAACCTATTAAACATACATAAACTGCAGGATCTTCATGGGCCGCTGTTTTAGAAAGTAGAGATGGCCTCAGTTATCCTGCTGATTTGTATGTTGAAGGTACCGATCAGCATCGGGGTTAGTTTCAAAGCTCTTTTTTGACCAGTGTTGCAACCAAAGGTATCGTGACCATCAGTATATTCTTAATTTAACTGATTTCATTATTCTTATGATATTTTCATTATATGTGGCAGGAAAAGCTCCATATTCTGGAGTTATAATGCATGGGTTTGTGCTCGATGAGAGGGGTAAAAAAATGAGTAAATCTGTGGGTAATGTTGTTGATCCACGTACTGTGATTGAAGGAGGGAAGAATCAAGAGGTTAGTGGTCATTTAGCTGTGATTAAAAATCATAATATTGCTTAATAGTAAATCAAATGTTTTCTATTCGTTTCTCCAGAAAGAACCTTCGTATGGAGCAGATGTGCTTCGACTTTGGTTCTTAAGTGTAGATTTTACAGGAGATGTTCAGATTGGACCTCAAGTCCTCCGTCAACTGTCGGACATCTACCAAAAACTAAGAGGGACTTTGCGGTTTCTCTTGGAAAATCTTCATGATTGGAAAGGTTTTTTTTTTTTTTTTTTTTTTTTTTTTTTTTTTTTTTTTTAATTTATTTATTTATTTATTTTTTATTTTCCTCCAAATGTTCCTCTGACATGCTTTTGGTTTAAATACAGTTAATGAATTACCTTATATTGTGCTTTAATTTTGTAGGCAGAAAATTCTATTGCGTATCACGATCTTCCAGAAATCGATCAGCATGCTCTGTTTCAGCTTGAAAACGTTGTGAGAAACATCAAAGAAAGCTATGAAACGTATGGGTTCTTCAAAATAGTCCAGGTAAAGTGTTGTTTTTACTTAATACATGGTTTCTCATTTTTTTTTCATACTAACTGAATTCATTTCGTTTCAGTCGATTCAACATTTTGCTATTGTTGATCTCTCAAATTTCTACTTTGATCATGCCAAAGATCGCCTTTATGTCGGGTAACTTTTTTCTTTTATAATATAATGAAATTTGATTGGTTTTATAGTCAAATTAGTTGACTTTGATACGTTGCTTCTGTTTCAGTGGCGCTTCAATTTTACTAGGAGAAGTTGTCAAACGGTACTTGCAGCTCATTTGCTATCGATAGTGAGAGTAATTGCACCAATTCTACCTCATTTAGCTGAAGAGGTGTGGCAAAATCTTCCTTTCGAATATAGCATTCACAACTCTGATGTAGTCAAGTTTGTTTTTGAGTCAAAATGGCCCGAAGTCAATGAAACATGGCTTGCCTTTCCTGAAAATGATATTGATTTTTGTGGAAATTTACTTGAGGTAACTACAATTATGTTAACATATCTGTGAATTTTGATTCTTTTTTTTTTTTTTTTTTTTTTTTTTTTTTTTTTTTTTTTTTAATAATCATCTATGTTATAATAATTTTGAAATTGTGTGCATCTGATTTGTATGAATTTGGTAGTTGAGAACTGCTCGCATGGGCAAACTCATTGGTTCCAGCCTAAAAGCAAAGGTGTACCTCCATAGCTTTGATGATAGCCTTGCACAGAGATGAAGGAATATGTGTGAAGCTAGACTTGATGCCGACTCTCTGACTCACGTATTCATAACATCTCAGGTATTTCCAATCATTATTTCGTAGGACTGGCAAGATGGTTGGGTCGGACGGGTTGGGTCACGGGACACAGCTCACAACACAGCAGGTTCCTATGGAAACGTGCCTACTCAGAGGTGATTTAAGGTTGGACTCTAAAACAACAATCACAATTTCAGAAACCAGTCATGCTGCTAATAGGACTCTCATATGGTTCAAAATCTTCATTATCATCAATATAATTATGGGCGATAATTTTTCACCCTTCACGAAACCAGACCCGACATCGACACAATATAAATGGGTTATGGTTGTATTTAAGTGGGTGGTCAACACATTTAATAATTGTCTCTTACCCGCCTCTTGATGACATGAATAAAACAAAATCTTTTAATTATAGCGACCTCTTACTGAATAAGAGCTAAGATCAATTAAGAGGCAAATAAGATGTTTTTTCCCGAAAAACTAATAATAGCATCTTAGTAATGACTTGAAATGAAACATGAATTAGCAAAATGTCATTTCATGAGCTTGTGCTCTTGTGGTTTTCAGTTTTTGTTTCATTTCAACCAATTCTTGTTATTTGCTCAAAAAACAATCCCAATTATCTACTAAATATTACGGAGTAGTTTATTTTTGGATCATGTACATACTTATTGCAAAATTTGTACAGTAAAACTAGACAAATCTAATTCTCTGGGAATCTAACCCCATGGAACTGCTGGTGAACACACACATTATTTCGAAAAGTTACGAGAATGCGGATATTTTTGTTAGGCAAACTTACACACCCACTTATAATATGCATTCTCATGCAGCCAGGTGAATCTCACATTCATACTCAATAAGACTTATAACTTTTTCCCAGATAAAAACCCTTTGGTAGAATACGGATTTCATGAATTATCAAACTAGTATAAACGAATCCCGCTTTTGCCAGATGGTATTTTGGTTTTTCTAATTCATTAATTGTACAAATGATATAATTACCAAACGCCTTCGGCGTAGCTGTTACATGAGAAATGTCTTACTAAAAAAAATATTACGGAGTATATGAACAACTTGATCTAGTCTACTAATAGTTGTTTTATATATTTGTGCAATTAAGTATTGTAATTGAATATGTTTACACACTATTGTTTCATTGGATGCCTTGAATCTAGCCTGCAGTATAGTCCTTTTATTTTAATTTGTATGACTATGATTAGCACTGGTTAAGTATAGTAGTTAAAGAGTCATTATCCCCAGCTCATTTTGCAATTTAATAAGTAGACAACATGTAGGAAAACGTCAAAACCCACATTTGAACAAGGGTCAATCGAAAACGACATTCCAATTCAGAGGTGATTTAACGTTGTACTCTAAAACAACAATACTCTAAAACAACAATCACTACTTTTCCAAGCTTTTCAACAAAGGCTCAATCCAACTCTGAGGTGATTTAAGGTTGGAAAGAGATATGACAAACAACTAGTGGATTTAGGGGTGCCCAGCAGACGTTTTAGAGGCATGTACGAAATCTTAATTTGTAATGTTTATGCTATCTTTTATTGTCATATCCGTTTAAAAAAATGTAAAAAATAAAAAATTAGAAGTAAATGTTTAGGTAAACTAGACCGGTCTATTAAGTTTTCTCAGTCAAATTATGTATAATCACTTTTGTCACACAATTAATAAGCAATGAATGGTACATGTTTATATTGCAAGTTGGCTAATGATATAAAACAAGACCCGTAATTGTCACCTAATAAGCTTAAAATGTGTGCAACGCGAGAAGACTTTGGACAAATTAACGCACCAATTACGGCATTCTCACACACTACAACCTTTGATGTAGAGGCTAGAAAAGGCAATGAAATAGAATTAAGAAATGTTTTAAAACCCGGGTTGACCCGGCCGGTTCAACCGGTTGAACCGGGAACCGGTTGGGAGACCGGGCCGGATGTAAACGGGTCTTTGGCAGTTTCGGAACCGGATTAAACCGGCGGATTTCTTAAGACCCGGGTCGAACCGGTTTTATAAACCCGGCTGGGTCAAAGTCTTCTGTCTTAATTCCATTTTAAAATAACAAAAACTACTTTTGTGAGTTTGTCTTTCTCAATAAACCGACAAAGTAACATCACGTCACCCACCCATACCTTTCATTTCCCCACCACACCCTTTCATTTTGCTTCTCAAACTCTTCTCTTTTTTTTCCCAACAAAACTACCAAAATCAATCAATCCGTATGAGGTAAGTTTGATTTTTTTTTTCTTCTATTTACTTTCCATTAATTTTGTTGCATTAAATGGTGTTTACTTATTTATGAAGTAATAATTTTGGGGCTTTTACATATATATCCTTGCAAATTTCAAAAATTACATATATATCCTTTTGATGCATTAAAAGCATTGTACTTTATGCATTAAAAACTTGTAAAAAGGATATATATGTAATTATTCATCCAGGGAAGGATATACATGTAATTATTCCTAATTTTTTATTTGATTAAGTTATATTATCATATAGGCGTATATTGTTGTGTACGTATGTAGAAACATAGTTTTATGTTTAATTGTATAGTAAAAATGATGTTTGATGTTAGTTAGATTTTGGTAAATAAAAAGTAATTAGAGATAAAATATAATCTGATGTTTGAACTTTGTAGTATATAGCCTGTTAAAAATAATGATTTGATTGTTTTTTGCAAATTTTTGTTTTAATATTGTAGGTATGGAACTTAAAGACAAAGCACCATTGGACATTTGGACTGTTGATAACATTCATCTGATTAATTTTTTTGGTTTTCTTGTTCTTCATAAAACCGGTTCGACCCGGCGGTTGAACCGGTTTGTGACAACCGGCAATTTAGGGAGCTATTTTAAAAAAACCGCATTACGATTAAAGTTCGTTTATAATTTTTATTTGAAATTTTATTTCACAACGAACTTGTAAGACCTATTTTATGAATAATTATGGATTATTGATGTTATGGGATTTGTGAATTATTTTCATAATTCATTCTTGATATTATGCTCGGTGATGTATTCTTAAATTCTCACTTGGTACTACGTTGACTCTGGCACTAGATTTACCTAACGAAAGATTTTTATGATTCGTCTTACGAGTCCGACTATATTATAATTATTTACGAGATGTTTTCGGGAGATATTAAACGTTTGAAATGAGTTCGGGTTCGGGCCACATGTTTTACATTTACCCACGTTACCCGCTCCACACCGTTAGTAATATTATTACTACTATTATTACTATTACTTTTATTATCATTATTATTAGTTAATAGAAAAAAAAAAAGAAAAAAAAAGAAAAAGAGTAACTACAAAGGGTCCTTTGGTTTTCGGTTCACAGCAACACAACACACACCACACCTCACTCACTCATCTCTCTCACCTCTCTCTTTTCTCCCTTTGATAAACCCTAGCCGCCGCACACTTAATCCGGCCACCACCACCACTACGCCGACCACCCTGCAAAACAAACACCACCATCTTCTTCCTCATCAATTCCTCTTTCTTTTGGTATATCATACGCACCCTAAAACATCCATTAACATCACGAAATCTTTATAGATCCGGTCGAGTTTTTATTATGAGAAATGCTAGATCCACATAAGAAATCCACAAAAAAAATCCACACGCTGACGTGTCAGTCAGTGATTAGTGGATTTTACTATAGTTTCTCTCTCTTCTCTATGATTAAACCAATCAGTGCATGACACGTCAGCGTGTGAAGTTTTTTTGTGGATTTCTTATGTGGATGTAGCATCCCTCTTTTATTATTTACACTAGATCCGCACGTTTGGAGGTTCAAGAAGGTGAGTAAGCTCGTTTTTGGCATTTGTGTGCCTCGACATGGTGATAACTCCGTGGCTACACGGATGATTTTTGATGGGAATCGAAATATTATGTTGGGAAATGATGATTTTGATATTAAGAATGAGTTTGGTATCCGGGTCTTGGTGATATCTCATGGGGTTGAACGAACCGTGAGTCTTGGACTCACGGATTGATGTGGGTTCGAGCCATATGGCTCGTTATCCTTCTTGTTGTGACCTTGGAATCTTAGTTTTCATGAGTGTTTGCTTGGGTGTTTGGCTAAGACTCGATTGAGTCTTGATTGTGGCCGATTGGTTGATTGATGTCGCGACCCAAGAGGGTGTTTGGGACAGCTTTGGGATTAGCTCGTTTGAGCTTTTGCCGAGACCAATATGGTTCTTGGTCGAGTCCTCTTTGACTCATATTTGTTGCCGAGACCTTATGGGTCGATTTGGCTAAATTGTTGTGCTCGTTGGAGCTTATTTGGTTACTTGTATGTTTGGTTCGAGCCGTTGTGCTCATGGTTTGGACCGCGACTCATTTGAGTCGTATAGACCCGGGTTGGCTTGGTAAACCAACCCGAATGTGACTTGGTTATAATTATTTATTTATGACTTGTATTGATAACTTGATCTTGGTTTTGGCTTTGGTTTAATATTTCGGCCGAATACTTGTGGGTCGAGACCACGTTTGGTCTCGACAATGGATATTGGTATTGTGAAGTTGTTGACGAAATGTGTTATTGGGGACCGGTTGTGAGGCGGTCACTTAGATTGACGGAGATAGGTTAGTTGGGTGCCGTAGTCGGACCCTATTGTTGTAGCACGTGGATTGAGATTGTGTTGGACGGAGATATTATAGATTGTTGTGACTTTTCATATTATTTTGGACTTGGACAATGAGCCGAGAGTCATGACTCGGACATGTGACCATTTCGTATGACTCGATAACTATTACAATTAAAACATAAATAATAAAACTCGTAATAATAGTTATTGATAATATAATCGTTTATATGAATATATAGACGTGAATAACGGATATATAATTATATAGACGCGTATATTAATAATAATAAAAATCACGAGTCGTATTATAAATAATACAATTAGATATATATTAGGCTACGAAAGTGGCGTAATATTATTGAACGTATTATTATTAATATAAAGAAATGGATATAAAACGAGAAACTCTCGACAACTATTAAACATTTAATAAAAAGGTCATTTTGTTATTTATAATAAATAAACTTATCGAGTTATGCGGAATCGTTGTCGCTCGAGTCCAGGTAAGTTATTATTTGTGACTTTCGTGTTGTCACGGATATATGACGATTAATCTAAACGTTTTATATAACTAAATAACCACTTAACCGTAGGGTTGAACCGGGTTATTTGGCTATATGAAATGAATATATTAATGGGCATCGTATCCTACGACGCCCATAGGTTGTGGTATATGTAAAGTGTAATAAATTGCGAGTGTATATATCGGGAAATGTGGCCAATTTGACGATATATATGAGGAATTTATTAAACTATGATATGTACCATATAGTATTTATGTGCTATGTGTTTTAGGTTGGGTGTAATCTTGGAACGGTATGTTACGTAAATAAATATGAGGATTATCAAATCGACGGATTTGATAAACTTCGGCGATTTATTTAAATGATATATTGGGCTAATATTAGATCCATAGGTTATTTTATTATTATTCTTTGTGTGATCTTTTGGTTTGTTTTGACTCGACCCACCACCCGTATGGATACCAAACGTAAATACACCAAACTAATACGAAATGGATTTTCGGAAATAAAACGGATTCTCGTCCGGGTTTGGGAATATTATAAATTTGAGGAAATGATTTCTGAACGAGTTAATATTGTTAGGTCATGCCAAGTCCGTAGTTGCTGTTTTGTGAGTTATCATACATCTTATTTCTACCGACTTCTTCTTGCTATTTTCTGGACTTGAGGTGAGTCATAGCCCCACTTTTTACTCTTGAACTATGTTTTCAATATTTGGGGTGAGAAACGTGCAAATTATTTTATGTGGACTATTATCGCTTCTATATTCTTTCTAAAACTTGCTATGCGTATGGACTAGGATATATTGTCAGCTTTAGTCACACCTTTTGTGTGTACTATTCAAGGTTGACTTATTTGGTTATTGGTGGATTGTCAGCTTTAGTCACATATTTGTTGTGTGTACTATTCAAGGTTGGCTTATTTGGTTATTGGTGGATTGTCAGCTTTAGTCACATATATGTTGTGTGTACTATTCAAGGTTGGCTTATTTAGATACTATAGTGTGCACCTATAGGTTATTAATACTTCGGAGGTTATCCGAGTATTTATGATATTGCGGGGGTTACCCGAATATCTATGTTAGAACGGAGGGTATCCGTGTGTTATGTTGGAGCGGAGGGTATCCGCAGGCTTTTAGCGAATCCTTAGTCTAGCTAGCAAGCGTTTTGCGTATATGTCCACTATATTGTTAGATGAATTTAAACCTATGATCTCACCAGCGAAAGCTGACTTTTAGCACGTTTTCTCAGGTAATTAAGTGACGTGATGCATGCTTGGAATGGAAGGCTCGGCCAAGGCTCATGGTTAATGGATCTATTTTTCTAAACTCTGATAAATAAATGTTGGACCTACTGTCATGTTATTTTGGGCCTGACTCTGAAAGATGTTGGGATAAATGTAAACCTTAAAACCCCGTTTTGGTTGTGTTTTTATTATGTTTACTTTATCTCGTTCTATATTGCCTTGTGTTGGATACCAATCCCCGTAGCACCCCGAAAGCTTGTTGAGTCTTCCGCTGTATCAAATTTTGGGGGTGTTACAGATTGGTATCAGAGCCAAGGTTATAGAGAACTAGGTAAATAAACGCCTAAACTATAACCGTATTTTATAGAAAATGATCCTTGACCACCGCCCGCCAGCCCGCCAAGCCGAAGCATCTTCTATTATTTGAGGTATTATGAGATTATTGAGATGATTGTTAGATTTGAGACTTATTAAGATGATTTGAGGTTTATGGATTTTAGTTATAAGATGGCGTTTCGAGGAATTATATGGTCTATATGTTTTATAAACATTTTAGTAATGCGGTGTTTGAAATTCTTTTTATTGAGATTATATAATTGAATTATTTGATGAGGATTTTTGGTATGGTATTTTGAGTTGTGATTTAGTTGTTTTGAAACACTTACACCTACCCTACGCCGTTGTCACAAATTATAGCCTCCTTTGCACGTGTCGTTATTAAGAATTGTTATTGTTAGTACGCGTCGTCCCTAGTAGATCACTATGGCCCCTATGACCCATACGTATTGGTCATGCGTTCGGCCACTACTTTATCGTCTCATTGCCGCCCTAAGTCACCAATTTTATCGCCTCGTGGTTCACCTGCTCGGAGATGACGAGTGATGGAGTACCCTTCGACGAGGAGTACGCGGGTGAGCAGAATGATAACCCTCAAGATGAGGAAGAGAATGATGACCCTCAGGATTGGGAAGAGAATGATCCTCAGGAGGAGGATATGCCTGATGATGATGGGTCGCTAGCACATTCAGTTCATTCTGTGAAGCCCAATTCCCCGATACATCTGTTAGAGCCGGTTTCACCTGATCATCCGTTTTTGTTTGATTCACCACACCTGGTAGTCCTGTGGCGTCGGATGCACCTTCTGAGGTTTCTGCTGAGCATGCAGAGTTAGGTGAGACTGGTAGGATGTGGGCTCAGATTACTGCACAGGGCGAGAGGATCTCGCGGATGTCTGACCGACTTGAGATGGTCATTGCTGAGTTTATTGTTGAGTTTGTTGCGGAGTTGAGGAGTCTGCGCCAGCATCGTGGCTAGATCGATTTGGAATCAGGTTGTTGTGTTGCTACATAAGCCAAGGAGTATTTGGTTAGGAGAGCTAGTTATTATATCTCTTATGTCATGATATTCGGATTGTACGTTCGTCTCGTATGGAACGATTAGTATCTATTATGCCTGTTGGTAGTATGGAACGATGTATTGATCGCTACTTATGGACGATGGTGAGCTCGTATGATATTTTACGATTTTTGACGTACATGGAGAATTGTGTCTTATTTGCGTGGTTGATATTGTGTTAGTATTATATTAATGGCTGTACGACGAAACCCTGTTAGAGCTACCAGAACTGGACCTGCAACGACTACCCCTAGTTGTCGAGGATGCCGTCCAGCTCGAAATGTTGAAACCCCTACTCCTGACAACCTGGACACTACTAACCGCAACAACAGGAATCAAAATGCTGATGTTCAGGGAGACAATGATCATGTTCCACTTAATGCTCCTACTGTGGATCAAGCTATGATCAATCAACTGGTGGAGCAAAGAGTTGCTGAACTGTTAGCTGAGTCAAATCATTCCAACAATTCTGCTGGAACTTTTCCACCTGTTCGTGCTAATGGATGTCACTACAAAGAATTCAAGATTTGTGGACCTATTGAGTTTGGTGGAACTGAAGGAGTGGTTTACCTGGTTAGATGGATTGAGAAGACTGAATCAGTGTTTAATGTTAGTGGTTGTGCGGAGAATGCGAAGGTAAAGTTTGCTTCTTTTACTTTCAAGGATGAAGCTTTAACTTTGTGGAACAATTACCGAAATTCAGTTGGGAGTGATGTAGCTTATGCCATGACTTGGGAGCAATTTAAGTCTCTGCTAATCAAGACTTATTGCCCAAGGAATGAGGTCAAGAAGCTAGAGATTGAGTTTTGGAACCACAAGGTGAAAGGTAATGACATGGCGACCTACAATCGTCGTTACCAGGAATTGGCCTTGCTTTGCCCAGATATGGTGAAAACTGAGACTCAAAAGATCGAGAGGTATACTGATGGGTTGCCTGTAACTATGAGAAATGATGTGATTTCTGCTAGGCCTGCAAACATCCATGAGGCAATCACAATTGCTCAACAACTTATGGATTCGTTGGAATTAGAAGAAGCTGATAAGGAGAAGAATGGAAAGAGAAAGAGAGACCGTCACTCTAAGAGTAATGATCACCGAAGCAAGAGACAAGCTAAGGCTTATGCTATTGGGAATGGAGATAAGAAGAATCAGAATGGTGATGCACCCAAGTGTGATCGTTGCCACCAACGTCATACTGGATGGTGTACTGTGAAATGCCAGAATTGCTCAAAGAAAGGACACACAGCTAGGGATTGTAGAGCCCGACCTCTTGCTATGGTTCAGGCTGCTCCTGAAATGAGAAACAAGGCAGATGTTACTTGTTATGGGTGTGGAAAGAAGGGACACTATCGGAATGAGTGTAGAGAATCGTGGAACCGTGGAAATCAAGGCTCGGGTAGTAATGGGTACAATTATGGAAACCGTGGAGCTGGAGGAAACCGTGGACGACAAGATAATGGGGACCAACGTGTGGAAGCTGGAGCTGCTCAGGGAAGAGTGTATGCACTCGGGAACGAGAGAGGAGAAGATCCGAACATCGTTACTGGTACGTTCCTTCTCAATAATCGTTATGCTTCCATACTATTTGATACTGGTGCCGATAGGAGTTTTGTGTCCACTACGTTTGCACCCTTACTAGAGAAACCCCCGATGGCCTTAGGAATTGGATATGATATTGAGTTAGCTAACGGGAACATAGAAAGGATTAATACCATCATTCGCGGTTGTACGTTAAATTTCTTGAACCACCCTTTCAACATAGATCTTCTACCCGTCACGTTAGGAAGTTTTGATGTCATCATTGGTATGGATTGGTTGTCGAAGTATCGTGCTCATATACTTTGCGATGAGAAGATCGTGTTGTGCCTTACGGCAAGGAGATTCTGAACATACCAGGAGATAGAAAGGATTTGAGAGGCCCATCTAGATTAGCGGTCATATCTTGCACTAGATTGCCGAAGCTAATGGAAAAAGGATGTTACCTTTTCTTAGCTCAAATTTCTGAGAAGGGCGAGACGAAGAAAAAGGAAAGGTGCATTGGAGATGTGCCTATAGTTCGTGATTTTCCTGATGTGTTTCCTGATGATTTGCCGGGAATCCCGCCTACTAGACAAGTGGAATTTCAGATTGAGTTGATACCTGGTGCTGCACCTATAGCACGAGCACCTTATCGTCTTGCACCTACCGAACTAGAAGAGTTGTCGAAACAATTGGCGGAGTTAGCCGAAAAAGGATTCATAAGACCAAGTTCTTCACCTTGGGGAGCCCCAGTCTTAATTGTGAAGAAGAAGGATGGATCGTTTCGTATGTGCATTGATTACCGAGAGTTGAATAAGTTAACGGTGAAGAATAGATACCCGTTACGGAGGATCGACGACTTGTTCGATCAACTCCAAGGATCGAGTGTGTATTCGAAGATCGATTTGAGATCGGGATATCATCAACTTCGAGTTCGCGAGGAAGATATTCCGAAAACGGCTTTCAAAACCCGTTACGGGCATTACGAGTTTCAGGTGATGCCGTTTGGGTTGACTAACGCGCCGGCAATATTCATGGATCTCATGAATCGTGTGTGTAAGCCCTACTTAGACAAGTTTGTGATTGTATTCATCGATGACATCTTGATTTATTCAAAGAGTGAGAAGGAGCATGAGGAGCATCTAAGACTCATTTTAGAATTGCTCAGGAAGGAGAAACTCTATGCCAAGTTTTCGAAATGCGAATTCTGGATTCCAACGGTACAATTTTTGGGTCATGTGATTGATAGACAAGGAGTCCATGTGGATCCTGCTAAGATTGAGGCGATAAAAGATTGGGCTGCACCTACAACCCCAACCGAAGTTCGTCAATTTTTGGGTTTAGCTGGTTATTACCGAAGATTCATTGAGGGATTTTCGAAGATAGCTAAACCATTGACCAAATTGACTCAAAAGAGTGTTACGTATGAATGGGGAGATAAAGAAGAGGAAGCATTTCAATTGCTTAAGAAGATGTTGTGTAGTGCTCCTATCTTAGCGTTACCAGAAGGTAACGAGGATTTCGTCGTCTATTGTGACGCCTCACATAAAGGATTGGGAGCCGTATTAATGCAACGAGAGAAGGTGATAGCTTATGCTTCCCGACAGCTCAAAAAGCATGAGAAGAACTACACTACCCATGATTTGGAGCTAGGTGCTGTAGTTTTCGCTTTAAGAATATGGAGACATTACTTGTACGGAACCAAGTGTGTTGTATTTACTGACCACAAAAGTCTACAACACATCTTGAATCAAAAAGAGCTCAATATGAGACAGCGACGTTGGATTGAGTTGCTAAGCGATTATGATTGTGAAATTCGCTACCATCCTGGTAAAGCAAACGTTGTCGCTGATGCTCTTAGTCGGAAGGAAAGAATACCACCGTTACGAGTTAGGTCATTGGGAATGACTATAGTATCGCCATTACCGTCTCAAATATTTGAAGTTCAAACGGAAGCGTTGAAGGCAGAAAACAGATCTGCCGAGAATATATTTGGGATGGCTGAGAATGAGAAAGGATTTATTAAATGTTCGGATGGATTGTTATGTTTTGGAGATCGGATTTGGGTACCTTTGTGTGGAGGAATTCGGGAGTTGATTATGCATGAGTCGCATAAGTCAAGGTACTCTATTCATCCTGGGTCCGATAAGATGTACCAGGATCTTAAGAAGTTCTATTGGTGGCCAAATATGAAGGCAGATATAGCATCGTACGTTAGTAAATGCTTGACATGTGCTAAGGTTAAAGCTGAACACCAGAGACCGTCAGGATTACTAACGCAACCAGAACTTCCAGTCTGGAAATGGGAGCGGATTACAATGGACTTTATTACCAAATTACCGAGGACAGCTAGCGGTTGTGACGCTATCTGGGTAATTGTGGATCGTCTGACAAAGTCTGCTCATTTCTTAGCAATAAGTGAAGATGATAGTGTGGATAAGCTTGCGAGGTTATATGTGAAGGAAATTATTTCACGTCATGGAGTCCCGATATCTATCATTTCGGATCGCCATAGCTGTTTTACGTCAGCTTTGTGGCGATCACTTCAAACGGCTTTGGGGACGAGACTTGATATGAGTACTGCATATCACCCCCAAACCGATGGTCAAAGTGAGAGGACCATTCAGACGTTAGAGGATATGCTTCGTGCATGCATCATAGACTTTGGTAAAGGCTGGGAGAAGTATTTACCCCTTGCGGAATTCTCCTATAATAATAGTTACCACACAAGTCTTAAGGCCGCACCATTCGAAGCTTTGTATGGAAGAAAGTGTCGTTCGCCTATTGGTTGGGCAGAAGTTGGAGATAGCCAACTCACAGGCCCTGAGCTTATTTTAGAAAATACAGAGAAAGTAGCTCAGATTCGTGATCGGTTGCAAGCAGCCAGAGATAGGCAGAAAAGTTACGCCGATCAGAGACGTAAACCCTTAGAGTTTCAGGTTGGAGACAAAGTGATGCTGAAAGTCTCGCCTTGGAAGGGTGTGATACGTTTTGGGAAACGTGGTAAACTCAACCCACGCTACATTGGACCATTTCTGATTTTAGAAAGAATTGGGCCCGTGGCTTATAGGTTAGAATTACCACATGAACTGAGTAAAGTTCACGACGTGTTCCACGTTAGTAATTTGAAGAAATGTCTTTCCGATGAGATGCCTGTCATTCCAATGAAGGATATTCGTGTTGATGAGAAATTGAACTTCGTGGAAGAGCCAATTCAGATTTTAGATCGTGAAGTTAAACGACTCAAGAGAAGTCGCTTTCCGCTCGTCAAGGTTCGTTGGAATTCCCGACATGGACCAGAATTTACGTGGGAACGTGAGGACGAGTTCAGGAAGAGATATTCGAAGCTTTTCACTTCGTTGATGAATTTTTCCGAGTGAAACCCGGGACGGGTTTCTTCTGAGACTGGGAGGATGTGACAACCGGCAATTTAGGGAGCTATTTTAAAAAAACCGTATTACGATTAAAGTTCGTTTATAATTTTTATTTGAAATTTTATTTCACAACGAACTTGTAAGACCTATTTTATGAATAATTATGGATTATTGATGTTATGGGATTCGTGAATTATTTTCATAATTCATTCTTGATATTATGCTCGGTGATGTATTCTTAAATTCTCACTTGGTACTACGTTGACTCTCGCACTAGGTTTACCTAACGAAAGATTTTTATGATTCGTCTTACGAGTCCGACTATATTATAATTATTTACGAGATGTTTTCGGGAGATATTAAACGTTTGAAATGAGTTCGGGTTCGGGCCACATGTTTTACATTTACCCACGTTACCCGCTCCACACCGTTAGTAATATTGTTACTACTATTATTACTATTACTTTTATTATCATTATTATTAGTTAATAGAAAAGATAAAAAAAAAAAAAAAAAAAAAAAAAAAAAAAAAAAAAAAAGTAACTACAAAGGGTCCTTTGGTTTTCGGTTCACAGCAACACAATACACACCACACCTCACTCACTCATCTCTCTCACCTCTCTCTTTTCTCCCTTTGATAAACCCTAGCCGCCGCACACTTAATCCGGCCACCACCACCACTACGCCGACCACCCTGCAAAACAAACACCACCATCTTCTTCCTCATCAATTTCTCTTTCTTTTGGTATATCATACGCACCCTAAAACATCCATTAACATCACGAAATCTTTATAGATCCGGTCGAGTTTTTATTATTTACACTAGATCCGCACATTTGGAGGTTCAAGAAGGTGAGTAAGCTCGTTTTTGGCATTTGTGTGCCTCGACATGGTGATAACTCCGTGGCTACACGGATGATTTTTGATGGGAATCGAAATATTATGTTGGGAAATGATGATTTTGATATTAAGAATGAGTTTGGTATCCGGGTCTTGGTGATATCTCATGGGGTCGAACGAACCGTGAGTCTTGGACTCACGGATTGATGTGGGTTCGAGCCATATGGCTCGTTATCCTTCTTGTTGTGACCTTGGAATCTTAGTTTTCATGAGTGTTTGCTTGGGTGTTTGGCTAAGACTCGATTGAGTCTTGATTGTGGCTGATTGGTTGATTGATGTCGCGACCCAAGAGGGTGTTTGGGACAGCTTTGGGATTAGCTCGTTTGAGCTTTTGCCGAGACCAATATGGTTCTTGGTCGAGTCCTCTTTGACTCATATTTGTTGCCGAGACCTTATGGGTCGATTTGGCTAAATTGTTGTGCTCGTTGGAGCTTATTTGGTTACTTGTATGTTTGGTTCGAGCCGTTGTGCTCATGGTTTGGACCGCGACTCATTTGAGTCTTATAGACCCGGGTTGGCTTGGTAAACCAACCCGAATGTGACTTGGTTATAATTATTTATTTATGACTTGTATTGATAACTTGATCTTGGTTTTGGCTTTGGTTGAATATTTCGGCCGAATACTTGTGGGTCGAGACCACGTTTGGTCTCGACAATGGATATTGGTATTGTGAAGTTGTTGACGAAATGTGTTATTGGGGACCGGTTGTGAGACGGTCACTTAGATTGACGGAGATAGGTTAGTCGGGTGCCGTAGTCGGACCCTATTGTTGTAGCACGTGGATTGAGATTGTGTTGGACGGAGATATTATAGATTGTTGTGACTTTTCATATTATTTTGGACTTGGACAATGAGCCGAGAGTCATGACTCGGACATGTGACCATTTCGTATGACTCGATAACTATTACAATTAAAACATAAATAATAAAACTCGTAATAATAGTTATTGATAATATAATCGTTTATATGAATATATAGACGTGAATAACGGATATATAATTATATAGACGCGTATATTAATAATAATAATAATCACGAGTCGTATTATAAATAATACAATTAGATATATATTAGGCTACGAAAGTGGCGTAATATTATTGAACGTATTATTATTAACTAGACGAGTACCCGTGTATAGCAACGGGATTTTATAGCGAGAGATAGTTTATTAATAAAAAAAAGTTTATAGGTTATAAATGAAAAATAATAAAAGTTTGAAGATTTGGAAATTAAACATAATGTTATGAAACCCGGTTCGACCCGGGTGGTTCAACCGGTTGAACCGTTCTGGTCGAAAAATTGGTCGATTTAAACCGGGTCAACTTGCTAGGTTGGGTCGAAAATGGGTCAAATTAAACCGGTTCAATCCGTCGGGTTTGAAGCGTCCCGGGTCAGCCTGGTTTGTGATTTGTATTAATTGTTTTAATTGGTTATAAATGAAAAATAATAAAAGTTTGAAGATTTGGGAATTAAACATAATGTTTTGAAACCCGGTTCGACCCAGGTGGTTCAACCGGTTGAACCGTTCCGGTCAAAAATTTGGTCGATTTAAACCGAGTCAGCTTGATAGGTTAGGTCGAAAACGGGTAAAATTAAACCGGTTCAACCCGTCGGGTTTGAAGCGTCACGGGTCAACCCGGTTTGTGATTTGTATTAATTGTTTTAATTGGTTGTACAATATGTATAAATCATTGTACTTTTAAGTAATGGGGTATTTTAATAAGAGTATTAATTACATTTCATAATTTCCTTTAATAAATTTTTTCAACATTTCACATTCCTTGACTTTTCACTTTTCCACTTTTCCACTTTGACCATTTTTGCTTTATAGACGAGTACCCGTGCATAGCAACGGGATTTTATAGCGACAGATAGTTTATTGATAAAAAAAGTTTATAGGTTATAAACGAAAAATAATAAAAGTTTGAATATTTGAGAATTTAACATAATGTTTTGAAACCCGGTTCGACCCGGGTGGTTCAACCGGTTGAACAGTTCCGGTTGAAAAATGAGTCGATTTAAACCGGGTCAACTTGCTAGGTTGGGTCGAAAACGGGGCAAATTAAACTGGGTCAACCCGTCCGGGTTTGAAGCGTCCCGGGTCAACCCGGTTTTGTTTTAATTGTTATATTTAATTTGATAGATATGTTTTTAATTAGTTGTACAATGTGAATAAATCGTTTTTAAGTAATGGATAATGTTTTGAAACCCGGTTCGACCCGGGTGGTTCAACCGGTTGAACCGTTCCTGTCGAAAAATGGGTCGATTTAAACTGGGTCAACTTGCTAGGTTGGGTCGAAAATGGGTCAAATTAAACCGTGACAACCCGCCGTGTTTGAAGCGTCCCGGGTCAACCCGGTTTGTGTTTTAATTGGTTGTATTTAATTTGGTAGATATGTTTTTAATTGGTTGTACAATGTGAATAAATAATTGTACTTTTAAGTAATAGGGTATTTTAATAAGAGTATTAAATGCATTTCAATATTTCCTTATATACATTTTTCAACATTTCACATTTCACTTTCTTGACTTTTCCACTTTCACTTTTGACCATTTTTGCTTTATAGATAGTAAAGATATAAAGAAATGGATATAAAACGAGAAACTCTCGACAACTATTAAACATTTAATAAAAAGGTCATTTTGTTATTTATAATAAATAAACTTATCGAGTTATGCGGAATCGTTGTCGCTCGAGTCCAGGTAAGTTATTATTTGTGACTTTCGTGTTGTCACGGATATATGACGATTAATATAAACGTTTTATATAACTAAATAACCACTTAACCGTAGGTTTGAACCGGGTTATTTGGCTATATGAAATGAATATATTAATGGGCATCGTATCCTACGACGCCCATAGGTTGTGGTATATGTAAAGTGTAATAAATTGCGAGTGTATATATCGGGAAATGTGGCCAATTTGACGATATATATGAGGAATTTATTAAACTATGATATGTACCATATAGTATTTATGTGCTATGTGTTTTAGGTTGGGTGTAATCTTGGAACGGTATGTTACGTAAATAAATATGAGGATTATCAAATCGACGGATTTGATAAACTTCGGCGATTTATTTAAATGATATATTGGGCTAATATTAGATCCATAGGTTATTTTATTATTATTCTTTGTGTGATCTTTTGGTTTGTTTTGAGTCGACCCACCACCCGTATGGATACCAAACGTAAATACACCAAACTAATACGAAATGGATTTTCGGAAATAAAACGGATTCTCGTCCGGGTTTGGGAATATTATAAATTTGAGGAAATGATTTCTGAACGAGTTAATATTGTTAGGTCGTGCCAAGTCCGTAGTTGCTGTTTTGTGAGTTATCATACATCTTATTTCTACCGACTTCTTCTTGCTATTTTCTGGACTTGAGGTGAGTCATAGCCCCACTTTTTACTCTTGAACTATGTTTTCAATATTTGGGGTGAGAAACGTGCAAATTATTTTATGTGGACTATTATCGCTTCTATATTCTTTCTAAAACTTGCTATGCGTATGGACTAGGATATATTGTCAGCTTTAGTCACACCTTTTGTGTGTACTATTCAAGGTTGACTTATTTGGTTATTGGTGGATTGTCAGCTTTAGTCACATATTTGTTGTGTGTACTATTCAAGGTTGGCTTATTTGGTTATTGGTGGATTGTCAGCTTTAGTCACATATATGTTGTGTGTACTATTCAAGGTTGGCTTATTTAGATACTATAGTGTGCACCTATAGGTTATTAATACTTCGGAGGTTATCCGAGTATTTATGATATTGCGGGGGTTACCCGAATATCTATGTTAGAACGGAGGGTATCCGTGTGTTATGTTGGAGCGGAGGGTATCCGCAGGCTTTTAGCGAATCCTTAGTCTAGCTAGCAAGCGTTTTGCGTCCACTATATTGTTAGATGAATTTAAACCTATGATCTCACCAGCGAAAGCTGACTTTTAGCACGTTTTCTCAGGTAATTAAGTGACGTGATGCATGCTTGGAATGGAAGGCTCGGCCAAGGCTCATGGTTAATGGATCTATTTTTCTAAACTCTGATAAATAAATGTTGGACCTACTGTCATGTTATTTTGGGCCTGACTCTGAAAGATGTTGGGATAAATGTAAACCTTAAAACCCAGTTTTGGTTGTGTTTTTATTATGTTTACTTTATCTCGTTCTATATTGCCTTGTGTTGGATACCAATCCCCGTAGCACCCCGAAAGCTTGTTGAGTCTTCCGCTGTATCAAATTTTGGGGGTGTTACACGGTTGAACCGGTGACCCGGTGAACCGGTGGCTTGGCCGGGTCGACTGAAAAACCGGGTTTTAAAACATTGGAATTAAGTACATTTATTTGGATATAGAGTTGGAACAAAAGGGAATCTTAATTGGATGGAGTGGTTTAATAACCCATATGTTCCCTCATTACTTCGTTGTAATTGTTTTGAATTATTAATTTTTTGCTAGTTTCTTGCAATATGTTATTAAAGAGACAAGTGCTCCATGTTGCGATAGATCTTCTCGTTGAGAGAAATGTATGTGACCGATTTTAAAGAGGGACTTTAAGAGGTAAAAATACAAGAAGAAGATCGACTTAATTAAGGAGTGTGGATATCGGAAAAATATATAATTTTGGTGTGTTGTTTCTGATTAAGATGTTAGACGATTTTTGTTTAAGCCGTTGGGCTTTATTATTAGTTAATAGGCTTAACCCATTTACGTTTTGATTCTAGAATAATCCTTAAATATTTATATATTGTAATTGATGTGTTAATGAAGGACAAGTCAAATTATAATCCTAATATGGTATCAAGAGGAAAATTGATCATCTCCTAATTTTTCTCCCCACATTCTCTTCCATTGTACCTCTACTAGGATGTAAGCCACGCGTTGCCGCGGGCATTTTAAATACAAAATTATTGTAAACATAAAGGACCAAGGAGTGACTTTGCAACAAATGTATAACATGAAGGACCAATTATGTAAATTATGTGAGGACTAAATTTGCAACGAACCTCTGAGATGAAGGACTAAGTTCGTATGGATTTGTTTAAATTGTTAAAGATAACGGTCGTTAGCTACTTAACGGCAAGATAGACCAAGGACTGACTTTGCAATGGATCTATAATATGAAGGACCAATTCTGTAAATTATGAGAGGACCAATTCGTACAGAAAATTTAAAAAAAATTTATATCACTACAGTAACTAACGGTCGTTAAATAACTAACGCTCGTTAGTTACTGTAGTGCTACAGTGTTTTTTTTTGGGGGGTACTCTGGCTAAGAACCCCACTAAATGTTATTTATAATAATCGCCTAACCGGTTAAAAAAACATGGATGACATATATATATATTTTATTTATTTATTTATTTATTTTTTGTTTTTTTTTTTGCAAATGTAGTCTATGAACTATGTTTTTTTGAAAACATTCATGGATGACATATGCATTGTCGAGATTTGATACATCTTATATGAAGTGATGGATGCTTAATTGTTTTTAGGGTGAAAGCTAAAAAACACGCAATATAATTATTCAAAATAGCCAATGTACGCAACAAACTTTAAAAATTACCATTGTACGCAAGATATTTTCAAATTTGAAACAATGTACGTAATATGACCGGTAACTAATAGGTTACCAGGTTTTCAAGTTTGAAAATTGACAGTAATTGTCCCTGTAGCTTTCGTGGACTTCCACTGGTCATCCTTGGACTTTTTTCACTTATAAAAGTTACAATAACGGACCTCATAGTTTGCGTTGACTTTTACCTTTAGTCCTTGTCTTTTTTTTTCACTTATTATCATTTCATGCAACATCCAAAAAAAATTCAAATTTTTTTTTTTAAATAATTATCAAAAAAATATTTTCTTAAAATATATAAAAAATAAAATTCTTTTCGAATTTTTTTTCAATTTCAAAAAAAAATCATAAAAAATTTTTTTTGAAATTTTTTTTAAGAAATTTATTTTTTAATAAAGAAAATTCAAAATTTTTTTTTTCAAATTTCGAAAAAAAAGTCTTATATATATATATATATATATATATATATATATATATATATATATATTAATTTTGAAAAAAGAAAATTAAAAAAAAAGTTTTTGAAAAATAAATTCGAAAAGAATTTTGTTTTTTAAATATTTTAAGAATTTTTTTTCGATAATTATTTATATGTTTTTTTTTCAAAAATATTTCTTCGAAAAAAAAATTAGAAATATATTTTCGAAAAAAAAGTTATAGAAAAAAAAGTTTTAAAAAAAATTAATATTTTTTCTATAATTATTTTATACGTTGAAAAAAATTTGAAAAAAAATTAATATTTTTTCGAACAATTATTTTATACATTATAGAAAATTACAAAGAAAAATGTATAAAATAATTATAAAAAAAATATTAAATTTTTTTTTTTGAAAATTTTTTTCTATAAATTTTTTTTCGAAAATTTATTTCTAATTTTTTTTTGAAAAAAAAAATTTGAAAAAAAAACTCATAAATAATTATCGAAAAAAAATTTCTTAAAATATTTGAAAAATAAAATTCTTTTCAAATTTATTTTTCAAAAACTTTTTTTTTTTAATTTTATTTTTTCAAATTAAAAAAAAATTCTATGACTTTTTTTCGAAATTTGAAAAAAAATTTGAATTTTCTTTTTTAAAGAATAAAATTCTTAAAAAAAAATTTCAAAAAAAAAAAAAAAAATTGAATTTTTTTTCTATGACTTTTTTTTCAAAATTTGAAAAAAAAAATCGGAAAGAATTTTATTTTTTAAATATTTTAAGAAAATATTTTTTTGATAATTATTTTTTAAAATTTTTTTTCGAATTTTTTTTTTTTGGATGTTGCATGAAGTGATTATAAGTGAAAAAAAGACAAGGACTAACGGTGAAAGTCAACGCAAACCATGAGGACCGTTATTGTAACTTTTGTACGTGAAAAAGTCCATGTATGACCAGTGAAAGTCAACGAAAGCCACAGGGACCATTCTTATCAATTTTCAAACTTGGAAAGTTAGAAACCTGGTAACCTATTAGTTACCGGTCATATTACGTTCATTGTTTTAAATTTGAAAATATCTTGCGTACAATGGTAATTTTTAAAGTTTGTTGCGTACATTTACTGTTTTGAATAATTATGTTGCGTGTTTTTAGCTTTCACCCTTGTTTTTAATTGAAGGCCTACGATCAATTATAAGCAAAGTCTATTATGTAAATAAACTTTCATAATTCACAGGTAAAATCACAACCTTTATTTATTTATTTATTTTCTTTGGGCAAAGGTTTTTACATCCGGTGAATATATTACTAAAGAATACATTGAAGTACATATGATACAGGTGAATCCTGCACCCCTGCCAGTTACATATGTTGTAAAATTTACATAACAAAGGCACTACACTTCTTAACCAAAGGATACGATATATTCGACTCAACGCTAAATATGATACGGAAGTACCTTATTTTCTTTCAATTCAGGTACATCCAATATTCAAATCTATATGTAAATTATGGAGCTATATTCTATATCATTTTATAGGGTTGTTAGCATGTCTTTATCTTTATAAAAATTACAAAAATAAAAAATTCATCTTCATCAATTCATAAATGACAAATGAACTTGTAAGAACTATAAGAAATATAAAACAACCCAAAATCAAATGACAAATCAAAAAATATATTCCATTTCTAGTTAGCCAATTTAATAATAATTGATAATAGAACTTGTTCACATGCTTTTGTTTTAAGCTTGTTTGGCGATAAGCATTTAACATTTTTGTTTTGTTTAAATGCCTATTTTTTTTTAAATGTTCATTTCTCAAGCATTTTGGCATTTAGCATTTTTATTTTGTTTAAATGTTACTTCTATTATTACAACTAAATTACCAAACGCGTTTTAGCAAAACAAACAGCCACCGCTACCTGCTATTGCTAACTACCACCACTCGTTTCACTAAACATACCCTTTATCGAATTGCAAAGAAGACTCCTTAGCCAATGTTCTACTGTAATTAAATGCATATTAACAAAACAAATTCACTTCACGATTTTGTGCTCTTGTGGAGTTGTGGTTTTCAATTTATGTTATGTTTCATTTCAACCAATTCTAGATATTTGTCCAAAAAGATATCCTTGATCATCACTAATCATCAATACATGGCTTGTGTTTGCTGATTTATTCGTCTTTTGGCAACGGATAAGGATTCATTGTCACCACTACATGTAATAAATATGCATGTAACATGATTGATGAAATGTGTCACTGAAATTGTTCTAAAAATTGGAAGCCACATGTTTTGGATTGCTTGACGAAACATTTTAGTCTATCACATTATGTATAGTCTGATCTTGAGTTGTTGTTTTGGCAATTTTATTTGTTTAAAACTCAACAAATACATTTTATGTCAATTTTGGAATTGAGTTTTGTATGTTTCAGCTCGTTCAAGTGACTAATAATTAAACTTTTACGTTATTTAATAGTCGCTACAAAAATGGTTAACATGCATAAGTATGTTGTTAGTTTTGTTATTTTTTGAAAATAATGTCTTACATGTGAATTGGACTAGTTACATAAGATAGCTTTGCCAGCAGGGACTAATAATGTACACGAGACAAAGTTATTTTGTCAAACAAAGGATGACGACATTAGTTAGCATTTTTCATTATTTGTACCGTGTGTTTTATTAGCTGTATTATTCATGTAGTGGTTGTTTTATTAGTTACATTAATTGTCGATGTTGAATATATGTGGTTGTGCATAAATTGATTGTGCATATAAGGTTTTAATGGGTGCATTGGCTTAAAATTTATCTTAGGAAATCTTAAAAATTTAAGAGAGAAGGTCTAATTTTTATTAATCTAAATTATTGAATAAGTTACCATGCAATTGTCTTCATTGGATGCCTTAAATCGTTATATTTATAAATATTAATCTTCTTTTATAGTCTTATTATATTAATTTGTTATCGTGGACTATGAGTACCATATATCATGGTGGATCATGTTGTAGATAATTATATAACCATCTCGAGCTCATTCACATTGTTTAAGTATACTAGTTACCAAGCAGTTTTGTATAATTAATATAACAATCACCAAATTGCACTTTTATCATATGCACAAAGAAAACCATCATAAAAGTTTCTAGAAAAGATATAGGAGCAAAATCAAGATTGTCTAACAACTAAAGCTAGTTAAGGTTGAAGTCAATGTTTTCACGAACTTGTATCGAAGGTCTATAATCTGTGACTATAAGAAATGCGCATACGATATGTCATTTTCACGATCTTCAGGTGCAAAGACTTTGTGTTATGATATTAAAAAAAAACGTCATACATTAGTCGCTTCAATAAATAAAGGGAAAAATATTTATTAATGTACTATACTTGTCACAAATATTACTTCCGCGTAGTGAACAAAAAAAATAGTTTTTCTGTGCACTAAAGTTGACATTTTTGTCTTTTTTAAGTATTATGACTATTCTACCCTTCCAAATTACAAAAATGGTCCCTGTGGGTTTGCTAAAATTGCATCCACCGTCCCTTTTTTTTCTAAATTAATTTTCGTCTCAAAAATTTATTTTCTGAAAAAAAGAAAGTTTATTTTTGAAAAAAAATATTTTCGAAAAAAATAATTTTGAAAAAAAAATATTTTAAAAAAAAATATTCGGAAAAAAAAATATCGAAAAAAAATTTTGAAAAAAAATATTCGGGAAAAAAATATCGAAAAAAATTAATTTTGAAAAAAAAATACTTTCGAAAAAAAAATATTTTTGGAAACAAAGTATTTTCGTAAAAAGATATTTTCGAAAAAAAAATTTTGAAAAACTTTTTTGTCTGAAAAATAGGTTTTTTTCTGAAAAAAAAAATATTTTCGAAAAAAAATATTTTGAAAAAAAAAATATTCGGAAAAAAAAATTTCGAAAAAAATATTTTTGAAAAAAAAAATTCTGAAAAAAAAATTTCGAAAAAATTAATTTTGGAAGAAAAATTATTTTTGAAAAAATTATTTTCGAAAAAAAATAATTTTGAAAAAAAATTATTTTCGAAAAAAATAAATTTGAAAAAAAAAATAATTTTTTAAACCTCAGGGACCATTTATGCAATTTAGCCAAAGGACATTGGATATAATTTTCAAAAAGTGAATGGTAAAATGGTCTGCACAGAATAATTTTTTATCTTTATTACACAAAGAAAGACAAAAATGTCAACTTTAGTACACATAAAAGCTATTTTTTTTGTTCACTACGCGGAAGTGATATTTGTGACAAGTATAATACATTAATAAATATTTTTCCCATAAATAAAACATATATTAACCTGCTTGAATTTGGCTTTTGGGACCATTCAACCAGTAATGTTGAATTTGGAACTATTAACGAAGTTTAAGTGTGGTAGGTATGAGAAAAAAGAAAATCTCAAATACAAAGTAATTAGAAGCACAACTTGACTACTTATAGGATTTAAAAAATGAAGATGGTCGGTGAAGGTTGCCTTTATAATACACATGTATCTGCTAGTATTCATTCAATATTTTCCTTCACATCCTTCCGTAACCCAAACACCCTTGTTAGCTCACACAATTACTTGCTAAACACAAACATAATGTCTTCACCCAATTACCACCACCTCGCTCACTTAAAAATCCCCCTTGAAGATATACTATCCGCCACCAACAACTTTTCTGACAAAAATGTCATTGAAAACGCTGATTTTGGAAATGCTTACACGGGACAACTCTTGTGGTCCGGTGAGTTGATTAAAATTGATGCTCGGAGGTTTAATAAAGAATGGTCTGAAAGAGAACACGAGTTTTGGATGGAGATTTCAATGCTTTCCAGTCTCAAGCATAAAAATCTGGTTTCTCTTGTTGGGTTTTGTGACGAGAATGATGAGAAGATCATCATTATCAAGCGTGAGACCAAAGGAAGTCTTGAAAACCATCTAAGTGACTCGATGCGGTTGACATGGGTGCGAAGATTGGAGATATCTGTCGGTATTGCGCAAGCGTTGAGTTACATTCATTATGATGAGCTACGTGATTTTAGCGTAATACATGGAAATATCGACAGTGAAACAGTTCTATTAAATGATAACTGGGAACCCAAGTTATCTGAATTTAGACTTTCTATGAAGATTGAAGCATCTCAGAGGCATGATTCATTCTGTGTGAACAAATTTTTTGATAGGGAGGGGTATACAGACCCGACATATATAGAGACAAAGAGTGCGAGCCACAAGTCGGATATGTACTCCTTTGGGATAGTAATGTTTGAACTACTTTGTGGTAGGAAAGCAGTAATCAAAGGCGACCAAGATAATAAGTACTTGGCTTCCGCGGCCGTTGCCCATTATAGGGAGAAGAAACTCAATGAAATGATTGATTGGGACCTATGGAATCAGATGGACTCTCAATCATTTAACATTTTAGCGGAAACAGCGTATGAGTGCTTGAACGAAGAACGATTGCAACGCCCAAATATTGATGAGATTGTCACAAGACTTGAGAGAGCATTGGAACTTCAACTCGAACATCAAAATGCGGTAAGCCGGTTTTTCCTCTTCCATCTTTCTATCATAATAAGTACTACTATCTGTTTCTTTCAATGCAAATTGGCTACTAGTAATATGTATGGTTATACTATCTGAGTTAGTGACAAGTTTTATGAATTTCTTTTATTTACCACTTTCTAAGACTTTAAGTAAATTTTTTTTTTCTTGTAATTAGACATATATCCATAAGAGTTATATTATGTAACTTAATAGCGACAAGTTATATTAGAATTTTTGTGTAATTATCATTTTGTATTGTATGAATACAAATAGTTGTTGGCGAAGATGACCATTATGAATTATTTATAATTATAAATTAAAATACGCAAATATATAGTTAAACCCTTTTAGTATGACTTATGTCACAACTAGAGTTTTTGGCAAAAATGATTTCGTTTTCATATTATATTGCTTGCAAATTATGTAGATACGGGTTATTTTGGTGTTGGTGTACCCATTAAGTTTCTTTCAAGCTTCAAAAATTTTCAATTATAAACTCTAACTTATACAAAAGTTTGTGTATGATTTTTCTAATTTGTATAGCATATCTTTTTCCTAAAATTATCAATTATACAAGCCTCGTGTTATTGTTATTTTTTATAAGAAAACTATCAACTCACTATCATAGTTTATTTTTATGTGACCACAAAACTTATAAAAATAGGAAACCCATGGATGAATAAATATTAAACAAACTAAAGAGATAAATGCGATTGTACTCAACAACATGAACAATATTTGTGGGTAGCATTTCTTGCTTATATATAGGTAATTAAGTCACCGTTTCTTTTTAAATTTTGTGATTCTTGAAATTCTCAGAATTTCTTTTATTTACATCCTGAATTTATCAAATGTTGCAAACTAGCAAATTGTTCAAAAGTTAAACGCCTTGCGCAACTAATTTATAACGTTTAACTCCCAACTACCACATAAGTTGGTGTTGGCTATATATAGGGATGTTAATAGGGTCCAATTAATTAGTCCGGTTCAGGTTCATTCGCGTCGGGTCAATTATGATTGTGTCCGAAAGAAAACCCACCCTGCACCCCACCCTACAAAGTTTGGGTTCGGATCAACTAAAGTGATTGATGCATAACAAAAAAAAAAACAATAAAACAAGTACTAGCCCTATATGGGTACTAGCCAAACATATATGGGTTATTAATAAAATAATAAAATAAAAAAAAAATTATCCTATTGCAAAGAGAAAGGTTTAACCTAAATAAATAAGATAAATGTTTGAAACAATATTCTAAAGAGAAGACAAATATACGCAAAACACCCGAGTTAGAGGGCTAAAATGAAACTTTGGAGAAGGAAGTCATCTCATTTCGTCAGCTTAATGGGGTTACTTAAGTCAAGTAACCCAATGTTTACAAATAGAAATAAATTGAACCCATGTTTGCAAACAATGAAGAAAACCAAACCATTTTTGCAAAGAACTCGTCACAACTGTGTGCTGAAGGCTTAAAACTAGTAAATGAAGAATAAGAATGAGAATATGAATATGGATGGTTAAGGTAATCCAAACCCATAGTATTCAACCTGCCACCCACACTAAAGCTTATTTGCTAATCAACCATTTTACAGAAACAACTGGCTTTTAGCAACTTGCTAGGCCAACACAAGTATCACTTAAAGCAGAAACAAGTCGTTTTTGGTTAGTTTTCATTCAAGCATTCCAACCAAAGGAATACGTGAAGAAAAAAAGACTAGCGAGAGTCTTAACATGAACCAAAGTCACCTACAACTAGCATATAAGAAAAAGTATTGATCATACTCAACTATAAATAAAACCCTAACAAATAAATAAAAATAAAAATAAATAAGGAGCCTAAACTAGTAGGACCCACATGTCTAATTAAACAAAAGAAACCTGCTTCACTTTCTTTTCTTCGGTTATTAATTCATCATTCAATCCTAGCACCTTATTAGCCTCTGATCAGTTTCACAATTAGACCATTCGACTTGCAGTTTAACACACTTGTAGTCTCATTTATAGTTTTAACTCTTAGGAACTATTCTAAGATTAAAGCATACGTAGTATATACTTGTCCAAACATCCAACTTTCTGATGTCCATACAGCATTGCTCTAAAAAACAGCATACAAACATGGACGGAACTTAGAAGGGACCGAGGTGGGCTGTGCCCCCCCCCCCCCCCCCAAATTTTTTAACCCTATATATATTTTATACCTTTTTATATATGGTTTTAGCCATTTTTAATACAAAAATTTAAGCGTAGCGTATATCGGCCCCCCTAAAATAAATAATTTTCAAGTTGGCCCCCCCACAAACAGTGTTCAAGTTCCGTCCATGCATACAAACCTTTAAAAGTATCTAATTTCCAATCGTTGTAACAAAAACAGCATACAAACATGCAATTGCTGCAACAACAACAACCAAAAAAAAAAAAAAAAAAAAGCATGGTTGCTGTAAAAAACCGTGATGGAAACCTGGAATAGCATGTAGAAGCTGTAATTGCTGCTAAAAAACAACATACAAATATGTAATTGCTTTTAGAAAAAAGAGCATGTAATTGCTGCAAAAACTTGTTTCCAAACAGCCATGTAAAGGCTATGTCCAAACAACATATAAAAGCTGTTAAAACAGCATATAAGCCTGTCCAAACAGCCCATCTTTCTGCTGTCCAAATAGCATATAGGAAGTGTTTAAAGCACCATAAAAACCTGTCTAAACAGCCTTTAAAGCTTTCAAAAACATGTAAAAAGCACTGTGGAACACATATAAAAGATTTAATGACAAACCAGCCGGAATTATAGTAACGGGTAAAACCCAGCGGGTCACACTGGGTTTTGAATTCTTAAAACCGGTTTCTTTTGTTCTATTATCTTTGCCAGAACCAGTTCCACCGGTTAAACCAGCCGGGTCGAACCGGGTTTCAAAACATCAAAAAAGAGAAAAGTGGTATAGTAAAAGTACTTGTTGATGTCTGCAAACATTTGTGAACTATGACCACAACCGAGATTTTGATAGGACAGCCTGCAAACCTCTATATGAAACTAGAGGAGTGTTCCTGGTACACAATTAAAATTAGAAACCAGGGGATTGCTGAGTTATAAAGTAAAATCAAAATTTTAAAAGTAGTATAGTTATAAAATCTACCTGTAGTTTAGCAAGTTCATTACAATATACACAAGGTAGTATATATGGCCTTACACTGTAGCTTGTACAAGCTGTATATCAAAACTGCTTTTCTTCAAAATTACATGTAAGCTACATATGAGTTGTCCATCGTCTTTTTGTTTGTGTGTTTAACCTCAAAGCATAAACTTTTAGGGACTTATGACGCATTGACCGGAAGAGAAGCAACTTCCCTTATACGCGTTCGACTCATTTACTTGTAAATTTGTCGGTCCAGGTTATGGTTTGTCTCTATGTGGCGATAAAAAATGAATAACTGAAAAGAAAAAAGGTCAATTAGGTCACTGGTTAAGACTTGATAGTCACCCACAGTGTATTTTTAGTGAATAAAACTTTCTAAATCCTTATATATATATATATATATATATATATATATATATATATACACACTACAAAAAAATAGTTGATTCCTAACACTTTTATTTCCACACTTTTTAAAAGTGTGTAAAATTTTATTACTTTATTAACACTAAAGAATGTGTAAAAATTGATTACATTAATAAGTGTGAAAAAAAAATGTCAAGCAATAGATGTTCCTCATTCATAATTGAGTCAAAAAAAAAGTTCACACTTTTAAGTGTGAAGAATTAAAAGATTTCTCCACACTTTTATTTGTAATACCTAAATTCTTCACACATTGAGGAAGTGTGGAGATTTTAATTCTCCACACTTTGAGCAAGTGTAGAGAATTTGGGTGTTACAAAATAACCTCCACACATATACGTGTGGACATTTTTTAGATTTCTCCACACTTAAATGTGTGAACTTTTTTTGAAACAACTATAAGTGTGGAAAATCTATTGTTTTACAATTTTTTACTACACTTATTAATGTAAGAAATTTTTACACATTATTAAGTGTTAATAAACTAATTAAATTTTACACACTTTTTAAAAGTGTGAACATTAAGTGTGAAGAAATGAACTTTTTTTTGTAGTTATATATATATATATATATATATATATATATATATATATATATATATATATATATATATATATATATATATATATAATTATTTTAATAATATGGCTATAAAACAAATTTGACTATCAGTTTTTCTTGGACAAAATTTCTTTTCAAGCCAACCCAGCCTGACACACACTGAAGTTAATGTAAGAGATTAAACACAACATACCTAGTAACCTCAGCCAATATAAGCAACATTAATATCCCATAAGCACCATGAAACACCAAAAACCAACATGTTAAAAAGACGAAAAAGGTAGCTAAATGATGGCCAAGAAACAAAACATCACGTAAACGAAACAACTACCTTCTCAATATTACCCATAATAATCCTTTTGACCTTGTTTATCTTAGCCTTCGGTCAAAACAGTATACTTATTTAATATTTTCCCTTGGCCTCTTTATTCCGCCCAACAGAGGCATAAACGGAAAATATAAGACATGTATGGAGAGATTTTTTATTTCATCAAAATAGAATTCTGCCTGACACGTATTAGTTTCAGAAAAGAATACTCAACGAAATAACATGTGACATCTAAACTCAACACGGCACCCAAAATCCTTATCAATATTGTATGCAAGCAATGGTTAACAACCTTTTGGGATTGCTGATCTGCTTTGAAAGTTGAAACAATGCTACGGGTCAAATGAGTTACAGCCTTCTAATTTCAGCATTTATTCTTTTACTGTATTATATTAGCAGTTACCAGTTGACTTTTTGGGATTATTGATCTGCTTTGAAACATTACCTTGCTAATTTTCAAGGCTTTCCATATATAGTCCTTTAATTGGTCCTTGGTATTACGGGTCCCCTTCCCATACGATTTGGAAAAATCATTTTGTTCCTGAAACAAGAATGAGTAGTATATAAGAAGAACTGGAATGAATGCAGCAATAGCATAATCATTTGATTTCAAAAAGTCTACAGAAAGATAACTCAACCTCTTAACAGATTTTGATAATTCGCCACAAGATAAGATGGTAAACGAAAAAATCATTCATAAGTGAGTTCCATAGAGTTCGAATACAAGCTCTTGATCTTCCTCAACAGTTTTATATTCAAGTTCCTCCTTTTCAAATTCATCAATCTGTAATAAGACAGTATGATCATAAGTTAAGTATATACAGTTTAATTGGGATGAACAAATCTCAAAGTATGAGATGAACATCATCAACCTCTAATAGAATTATAATTGCTTATTCTCAATAGTATATCGCCTGTTACATCATGCACTATGACACAATATGGCTTAAAAACCAACACACAGGCTAATGCTAATGCTATTTTCTTAGTTAGTATTACTAACAAATGGACAACTTGATGCAAGGTGTAAAACTACAATAGCACTACTTTTAAGTAAAAACCCAAACCAACCTAGCCAAAAAGTTTATATATACGAAGCCATAATTGGTCACCATGTCCCATATCGCCTGTTACATCATGCACTATGACTAAGTTTATATATACGGAGCCATAATTAGTCACCATGATTGAATCTTTCGGGATAAAAGTAAAAGAGTCTCAACATACATTGTGCACAGTATCCGTACGAAGCGAATCTACATAATTTCCAAAAAGACATTCATCTTCAGTACAGAAAACTAAAAATAGTGTCATTGAACACTCTAGTGTCATTTGTTACATTATGCACTACACTTTCACTCGCTAATCTTTAGTTAGTTGGAGTAGTTTATATTAGTATTACGGTACCAGAGCTTCATTTGATACTTGGCGAGCCAATCGATTCAATCAACACAACAAAAATATATTGCAACTTTAAACAATTTACTGTTACACAAAGCACATGCCATAGCTTTTTTCTTCTGAATACCACTTTATGAACTTATCCACAAGACAAAAACATGTCTTTGAATGAAATGAGGGAACCAAACAAGACAATTCCAATCAATATTATCCCCTCAAAACTGCATCATAGTCAATACTTACACCATCTGATTCTGGACCAAATGCTTTAAAAACACCTAAATATTGACAACCAAGACTATATCTCAACATGAAGTCACTAACCAAAACAATGCAACTTAATAAGACCATTTACTTGATCACTTCTAAACTTCTAAAGAATGTTAAGACTATTTTAATTACTATATGCAGAATTAGACATAACTTGTCTTAGACATGGTTCAGGAATTTTATCAAACACTTTGTAGGCATTATTATACTCCCTTCTTCTAACTCAAATTTTAACTTGACTATTTTACAGATAATTAATGAATTTGCTCACCTCAGAGTCCCCCTTCAAAATATCCTATCTGCCACCAACAACTTCGCTCAACAAAATGCCAGGGGAGAAAATGAAATTGAAAAGAGATACAAGGGAAAGCTCTTGTGGTCCGGTGAGTTGATTGATATCACTGCTAAGAGGTGGAATAAAGAAAGGAAGGAAGCAGAACAGAGGTTTTGGACAGAGATTTCAATGCTTTCTAGTCTCAAGCATAAAAATGTGGTTTCTCTTGTTGGGTTTTGTGATGAGAATGATGAGAAGATCATCATTACAAGGGATAATATCAGGGGAAGTCTCAGCAACTATCTAAGTGACCCGATGTTGTTGACATGGGTACGAAGATTGGAGATATCTGTCGGTGTTGCGCATGCGTTGAGCTACATTCATTATGACGAGCCACGCGACTTTAGCGTAATACACCGGCTCATTAACAGTGGCAGAGTTCTATTAAATGATAACTGGGAACCTAAGTTATCTGGTTTTGAATGTTCCATGAAGATTAAAGCTTCTCAGAGACACCATTCATTTCATACTAATAGACTTGAGTATGTGGAAGGGTATGGAGACCCAACATATATTGAGACTAAAAGTGTGAACCACAAATCAGATATCTACTCCTTTGGGATTGTATTGTTTGAACTACTGTGTGGTAGGAAATCAATAAGTGAGCATCCGGATAATAAGTATTTGACTACACTGGTCTTTTTTCATTATAAAAAGAAAAGACTCGATGAAATAATTGATCCGGTTTTATGGAAACAAATGGATCCGCAATCATTCAACATTTTCACAAAGACAGCATATGACTGCTTGAATGAAGAAAGATCTCAACGCCCATATATAAGTGAGGTTGTCACAAGACTTGAGAACGCGTTGAAACTTCAAATGGAACGTCAAAATGTTGTAAGAGGCTTTTCTCTTTCTTTTTTCTTTTTTTTCTGTTTTTTTTTTTTTTTTTTTTTTTTTTTTTTTTTTTTTTTTTTTTTTGAATATTAATATTAACAAGAATAAAATCATTTACTTATTATTGTATTTATGATATTAAAGGAAAACTCAATAGTTGCGGCCAAAGTTGAAGATACATCATCCAATCATGACAAGGTAATTATTACTATTGTTGCAAGTCATTCGAATATTAGAAAAGTGAACTCCATATCCGCACATGTCATTTTGGAACACTTGGTAATGTTGTCTTGTTTGGTACATATAGGGATCATTGACATCCATATCTACACACGTTGAGTCCAATGTCAGCAAAAAGACAAAGTCTTTCCTCAAAGATCTCTCACATTTAAAACTCAGCTTTGAGGATCTTTCAGCAACCAACAGTACGGCGGTTGAGAATATTATCGAAAAATCTAAGCTTAGAACAATTTACAAAGGACGTCTCTTACATTCTGATATCGATATTATTCTAAAGAGGTTCAAGTCAGAATATATAAAATATGAGAGCAAAAAGATTTGGACGGAGATTTCGATGCTTTCAAGTCTCAAACATAAGAATCTAGTGTCTCTTATTGGGTTTTATGATGGCAAGGACGATAAGATTATTGTATACAAGAGGGAGGCCAACGGAAGTCTCAAAACATATCTAAGTGACCAGACCCTCACATGGATGCAACGGTTGAAGATATGTGTTGGTGTTGCGAAGGTGTTGAGTTACATCCATTATGATCCTGGAAGAGATTTTAGCGTCATACATTGCAACATCATGAGCTCGAATATTTTACTAGATGATGAATGGGAACCCAAGTTATCTGGTTTTGAACTTTCATTGAAAAATACAGTAGGTCGTAGGCACAATCTTCTTCTTACTCGTGATGTTATCGAGAATGTATACCTAGACCCAAAATATAAAAAGACCGGCGGTGTGACCCACAAGTCAGATGTGTATTCGTTCGGTGTTGTATTATTAGAAGTCATGTGTGGAAGGAGTGCAGTTCTTCCAGATGAAGAGTTGGGAGAGGGGTTATTGAATCAACTCGCCAAATCTTATTTGGATGATATGATCGATCCAGATTTACGAAAACAGATGGACCCACAAGCATTCAAAATCTTCTCAGAGACAGCATCTTACTGCATACAAGAAGAACGGGCAAAGCGTCCGCATATAGATCATGTTGTCAAAAGACTTGAGAAAGCTTTGGAACATCAATGGAAACATGAAAATCCAGTTGACCGTCCATCATTAATCAATCGCTTGAAGGTAATTAATTTCCTTAAACTTTTAAGTTTAGGCATTTTACGTACCACTATATCCTCACATACCATTTTTTTGTACAAAAAATTAATAATGTAATAAACTCTATGCATGTGATTTTGATATTACATTAATATGTTTTTAACATCGTCTTTTATATTTCATATAGTATAATATCAAATTTAAACAATAAATATTATACAAAACTAAATGTTTGTAATGAATGTGGACATGTGGTGAACATGAAAGTATGAAATGTTATGTGAAATTTTAATAGTGAGTTCATTATGAATGCATGGAGATCTTTGTAATGATGTATAGTAACTCTTAAAAAAGTAGTGATGTAATAAGCGTGTTTGTTATTCAAAATTTTATTATACCATAATCATTTTTGTGAAATACTTGATAGGCGATCATATTAGTGTCTACCAGAATAAAGCAGGTATATGTATGATGTAATATGTTTGGTATAGGTACGATATAATGTTTGGTTTAAGGAGTTAAAATGATCATACCAATTACCAATAGGTGAGGTTTATTAAAGTCAACAGTCTTTTAGTAACTATAACTATTCTTTTCCTAATTTCACATACAAGGACCCACTTTATCTTTTCTTTTGTATTTTTATTATGCTCTTGACCTTTCACACAACCACTAATAAAATGTTTTTTTATCATTATTATTTTTTTTGTCTAGAAATGACAAAACAATTTTCCAAAAAGCACCCAAGAAGGAAATTGGTAACAACCTAAACATAAAAACCTTCAAGAGGGACGAATAATTAATTAAAAGACAAGAACTAATTTGCCATCGGAAAATGATTGAGAACAAAAGTAAAGAAACCTTTAAACTAATGACATGTCGTTGTAAACCAATGGAGTTGTTTAACTTATTGTCCAATTTGACTTCCCCTATCATTTTGGAGCATGCCATATTTGCTTTTGAACTTTTTCATAGTTTGAAGTTTGAACGTGTTTTTACCGTTTTCATATTTTGTAAATGTTTCAATTATAAAAACTTACTTTTTTTGTAAATGAGATGATGCATGACTCCATAATGTTGCAGGAGAGGAACTTTGAACACTTGAAGATTGGACTAGATCTTATAAACGAGGCTACCAAGAATTTTGATGACACATGTTGCATCGGGTCAGGCGGATTCGGTAAAGTGTACAAAGCAGTTCTTGAACATTTTGATGGCAGAAATTCCTCGTCGATCGAAGGTGTGAATAAATGTGATTTATCGAGAAAAAGAAGCACAGTAGCCATAAAACGCATTCACAGTCAAGAAGGAGAACAAGGGTTCATTGCAGAAATTGAAACTCTAACTACTTGTAAGCATGAGAATATAATCTCTCTTCTTGGTTTTTGTTATGAAGGTAATGGTGCAATGATCCTGGTTTATGAGCATGCTTCCAAAGGAAGTCTTGAAAACTATTTGGGAAGCAGTGATAAGATGACTACTCTTACTTGGGTGCAACGTCTGAATATATGTCGTGATATTGCATATGGTTTGAATTACATTCACAACAACACAGATCATGGCAAACAAAAGATGATCCACCGTGACATCAAGAGTGATAATATTCTACTGGGAGATAATTGGAATGCAAAGATTGCAGATTTTGGGCTCTCCAAATTCCACCCAGCAGATCAATTGGCCAGCACTATCTATACCAATAACATTGCAGGTACAAATGTGTATTTGGATCCAGAATATCGGAAGACTGGTAGATTAAAAAAGAAATCAGACATTTACTCATTTGGAGTAGTGTTGCTTGAGATCTTGACTGGGAGGTTGGCCTATGATTCTGTATACACCAACGTGAATGAGAAGGGAATAGCACCGATTGCAAGAGATCATTTTGAAAAGGGAACAATAATGGAAATTGTTGATCACAAGATAAAGGAGGAGACCGATGAAAATGTCTTTTCTTTAAGTAAAGGACCCGATAAAGAGTCTTTGGACATATTTTTAGAAATCACATTTCGATGTGTAGCAGAAACTCAAGTGCAACGTCCAACAATCGAAGTTGTCATCAACGAACTCAAAAAGGCATTAAACTCTCAGGTAAGTCAATATTTTAAAATAAAACTTGTTAATTTCTCAAACTTTTACTCAATATATGATCTTACTGTTTAAGTTTTTTCTTTGTACTTAAGTTTTGCGGTTTATTTGTTTTGATCTTAAACTTTATTTAACTTAGTAATTTAACTTTATGATGTGCTAGTGATTCACCAGTAAACCTCCTGGCTCTTCTCTTCCATGTATATATGCTTTTTTTCTTTAATTTGGAAATTGCAACAACCAACCTTGATTTTCAACCATAACGTTGACATGAACTCGGAGACCGTGAACCTAAAATACAAAATAAAAATTCTAACAAATTCTAGATGGAAAGTAGTTTCATTATGTTTTTAACTTAGAAAATCAACTGACTGTCTAATAATTCTCAGGAGAACCACAAGGACAGCCTCAAACTGTCACTTGAAGACATAAAGTTGGCTACGAATGGCTTCAGTCAAGACAATATCATTAGACGTGGGGATTCTGGGAATGTATACAAGGGAGCTACTCACAGTACTAATGGAGATATCATCATTGCTGCAAAGCGGTTGGATAAGAAGTCGGGTCAAGGAGATGCTGAAGTTTTGACAGAGCTGGCAACAGCTAAATTTATGGCAGAGCTGCAAATCCTTATGGAGTATAAACATAAGAATGTCATTGGTCTTGTAGGCTACTGTGATGAAGAGGATGAGAAAATTATTGTATATAAGTATGCATCCAGAGGAAGCCTTGATAAGTACTTGAGCGATGATAGTCTTACGTGGGTGATGCGGCTTAAAATATGCATCGATATTGCAATGGGGTTGGAGTTTCTTCATGGAACTGTTTCAAGTCCAGAAATGGTAATACATAGGGACATCAGCAGCTGCAACATCCTACTATTTGATGACTGGAAAGCAAAAATTACCAGTTTTGGGCTTTCCTTAATATGCCCAACAAATGAGAATGTGGACTATATCATCGACAATGTTACAGGCACAATCGGCTATCGTGACCCACTGCACTCGAAAACAGGCTTCTTAACTAAAGAGTCTGATATATTCTCACTGGGTGCGGTTTTATTTGACATATTATGTGGGAAACTATCATCCGAAAAGCTAGATGATGAGTATCTTTATTTACCTTTTTTGGCTAAACACCACTATTATGTAGAAAAACTTGATAAGTTAGTGTTTGAGGGTATCAAAGAACAAATTGTGCCACAGTCATATATTACCTTTACAAGGATTGCCCTACAATGCTTACATCACAGGAGAGAAAGACGACCAACAGCTGATGAAGTGGTCAGACAACTCAAGAAAGCATTGGAATTTCAGGTAAGTTTCTATATTTCATTCCCGTATCTCCTTTGTTGGGTGTTTCCCGTTTCTATGTATCTTCTCCTTATTGAGAGATAATTCAAAATCACACATGCATTTATACATCATACACACTGAGTCTGATATGCATTTTGGTTGTATAACAGTTGTTGTCATGCGTTCCAGCCACAATGTTTTCCTACATAAACAGTTGTCCACATGAGTGGAAATCTCTTTCAGAATCAAGGTTATTCTCTCTACATCTCCACCTTTGTTAGATTTTAATGATAAGCAAACATATGCATTATTGGTAAAAGTATATTATGCTTTTTAATGTTAAAGTATAAGGCTAAGCTCTTTACCGTTTAATGCATGGAAAGTTGTATACGGTAGCATAATATGATTATTAATCATATAATTATAATTAGGATCAAATAGGATCAAACTTAAGAATTAATCCCTTGGACTAAGTTCACATTTTCCCACTGTAATATACTTTCTTATCACACTGACTGCCTGCACTTACACAAAACATATTTGAATCCCTTTGACTCTATTCTGCTTGAACTGCTGATCCCCTGTGATAATCAACAAAGGAATAGTGTTTCATCTTTAGCTTTTTTACACTTTAGACTTCATCTCATAAGGTTAATAACAAGATTAGTCCTGCATACATACATATCATCATTGAGAACTGATGATGTACATGACAAAATAAATTTTAATACTCAGCTATATGATAGGAACTATAATTCTATAAACCCTCTAATAAGGTAGTTGAGGTTTGCCTCTGCTTTGGGTCCTCTGTTCTTATGACCATGAATTATAAATTTTGCTAGCATCTTGATATAGAATTTAAACTCTTGTTCCAAAAATTACAAAATTCAACAGAAGAAGTGTATGGGAATAAAGGCTCTGACTGATTTAGACTTGGATGTTTATAATATGCATAGGTTTGGGACAGTGGTGAAGATGTTAGATAATTCCGACTTGAACATCACAATCAAGACAGGAGCTCAATTTTTATCTCTAGATGTTGTCTATGGGGTCTATTTAGTCTTTAAATTTTGTGATTCAAGAAACTTTTCAAGTAAACCTGTGTATGTTAACCTAAAGTATAGAAAGGGACACGAAAGTCTACATGCATATTTCGCAACATGGAGAGATGAGCAGTGGATGATGATTGAGTTGCACCGTTTCTCGAATCAGAACAAAGAAGTCGTTTTTGAGTTTCTAGTTGAGAGTTTTTCATCGTACTATTGTGGAGATGCTGGAGTTTATGTTGAAGGAGTTGAATTTCGAGCCATTGACAAAGTAAGTTGAAAATATCCCATGGTTCCATTATATGTTCTTTTGTTTAAGTTGTACATAGGGGATATGAATGCACGGTGACAAAAAGAATTATGTTATTAGTTGCATATCTAACATAATTGATAATTGTATACAGGTGAAACACGAAGAGATCGGAAAATTGAAGGAAGTCCAACAAGTCTTGAAATCAGACTTTAATGTTGGTCAAGTGCAACAATTGCCAACTAACTTTGAAGAAATATTCAAGATATGCAGAAACTATGACGACTTGTTCTGGTTGGGCGAAGTCGAAGGAAAGAAACTTCTTGTGCTTTCAGCAAAGGCAGCTTTATACAAATGTTCCAATCTGGATATTTTTACTTCAAAACCACCAGCCCAATCCAGGTTTGTTTCTTTTTTTTATTGTTATATAACTAATTTGTTACAGTAACAAATGACTAGATTTGATTATTCGAGGTCAAAAAACGTAATTGCTTTCTGGTTAAATAGTTCAAATTCGTGAATAAATGGTTGATTAAAGTTTCAATTCTTGGATTTAGTTTCCTGTTCTTGAGAAGCATGTAATTGTTGGTCCCAAATAAGAGTGAGTCGATATGAATTGCAAAGTAAAAACTAGATAACTTTATTAATCGTCTAACCAAACTTCTCTTACATGTAATTACATATTTATACTATACGAAAGGTTGCCATGAACCTTCGTGTCTGTTCACTAAAGAATGTGTCTGTTCGAATGGCTGTGAACCAAACGACACAATGGTTCGGTTTGTAACCGCCAAAACTAACTTCTGAAAATAATTAACTATAACTAACTAACTAACATAACCAACTTTCGGTTATAAACTTTCCAACGAGCAACTTTGGTCCTTCTTCTTTTGAGTCTTTAAACCTGGAGCAATGTCGAGATTATATGCTCACAGTAACCATAAAATATATCTTACATGCAGATTTCAAGAGGTGATTGAGATTTTACCACAGCAAGTATTTCATCTCAAATGCACAATCAAAAGTCAAATGTTGTCACCGGCTACGGAATATGTGTCTTACCTTGTGTTCAAGCTTTCAGAAAAATGCCAAGGGCTGCATTGTCCAGTGAAAGTACAAGATGTACTCCATAAAGAAAACAACGAGGCTGAATTTGTTTACTTTATAACCCCAAGCCCATTGAATACAAATGACATTACTCGAGTTCCAAAACAAAGAGAAGATGGATGGATGGAGATTCAACTGTGGAAATTTAACTCAACTCATGCATTTAAGGATGACTGTCTTTCTATGAATATGAAATTTACAACTCATGAAGGAACTATGTCTGGCCTCATTGTATGTGGCCTTGAGTTCCGACCAATGTTATCTGGAAACAGCGATGAGAAAAGATGAAAACGCAAAGAGAAATTAAAGAAGAAAACGTAAAGAGAAAAGAAGAAAAAGCCAAAGATGAAGTTCCCAAACGCACATATTCAGCCTAAAAAAGACGAGATGACAAAACTATGTCCGATTTTGCTATGCTTACGCATGGTTCTGCATTCCATTCTACCTGATTTCGCTCTGGCTATGATATGGCTTTGCATCTTGTTTGTTATGTCTTATTCTACCATGTTCCATCTGATTCACATTGGCTGTGCATTCACTCTGGTTACGCTATGGTTCATCTGCCAGATTCTACGATGTTCCATCTGATTTACATTGAATCTGCATCCGATTCCATATGAATCGGATTATGTTTGCATCCGTCTAATTCTGTTCGGGTTTCGTCTACATATACTTAATTTTGCTTGTACACGTGGCTGCTGTTGTGGTTCCGTCTTTTTTATTATTTGTCAACCTCTCAATACATCTTAATGTTGCATTTGTGATTTTGTGGGGTTGTTAGCTTAATAAAGGGTTGTTTGTCCTTAATAGTTTTGTAAGTTAGTTTTATATTTAATCTCTTGTACTCTCATTATTTACTAACGAAATCAAGTTATGTAAATCTAATTTGTTATTGGTTAACATTCATTTCGGATTAACCCAACCCCCGCATCTGATGTATGGAGAATTATGTTGCATGGTAGGCCTTTGATGTCGGGCTATGAAGAAGATGTGACTACATTTCCTTGTACTGAAATAGCACAAGCCAAACCATAGTAGCAGTCCACTCTAGACTCGCCAAGTTTGATTCAGAGTGGCCATCCAACAAGTCTTCATCAATGCAAACAGACAGCTATCTATAACCAAGAGTATAGCAGCACATTCTCCAGCAATTAATATGATTAGAAACATTTTTTTAAACTTCTAGGATTGGAAAGGTGTTGTCTAAACTTTAAAGTCCATGCACAAGCAAAATCTAGTGAAAAGTATATTGTTATTCATCAACTTCTTCAAACCTATAATCATCATGAGTAAACCTATCATCATCATCATGAGTTTTAGGGATTTACTGTACATTTTTCAACCCCACCATCTTTACCAAAAGTTGTTTATAGACAGCCAGTGGGTTTTTTTTTTTTTTTTTTTTTTTTTTTTTTTTTTTTTTTTTTTTTTTTTTGATTGTTTCAAAAAGTCACATTTCTTAGACCATGCATAATGGAGTCATCCACTACCCGGCGGTAGGCACTCTCCACGTGTGGTTTCCCATAACGGGTGTCCACCATCGCACACGGTGAAGAGAATTTTGTGATGGTTTGATGGTGAAGACCACCTAACAAAGGGCACTTATGTGCGATGTATGTTCAAGGTAGAACATTGTAGAAAAGACTGCTTTCGGAAAGAATTCTATAAGACACGCATTTACTATAATGACATTTTACTATAGTACATCAAAATTCTCAAATCTATCTAGGTTTTCACAACATCAGCATACATATATACTCACAAGAGTTTACTATCGTAACAACAAAACCTACAAAGTCACAATTTATCCAGATAAATATGACAAAACTCAGAATACAAGACTGTCACATATAAAAACAAATTTAATTTAGTATCACAAAACCCAGAATACAAGACTGTCACATATAAAATCCTTATTATGACCGAACAAAAAAAATACTAATGATACAATAACAAATGATGGAGAAACAACTATAATCACCCCCTCCGTCCTTCCTGTGTGTACCATTTTGCACAACATGTTACTCTCGAGCCTCCTGCTTCTGTATACAAAGTAACAAAAATTTTAGCTTTCGTAATTTTGTAGAAATTTTGATCTAAAGTCGAAGTCTGCAGCAGTAGAAATTTTGACCCATTTACTTACAAGTTGGGCTGATTTGGGTAATATCCTATCTCCAATGGGTCAAATGGGTAAAGCTTAATAATTTGATTAGACGCAAGTCACCCAAAGTGTGTTAAAATCCTAAATTATTTTGTTTAGCAATAATTAGATAATTATGTTAAGACTAGTGATCAGATAAAAGTCGGTTAAAAAAAAAAAAAAAAAAAAAAAAATCGAAAAGTTCCACAACAGAGGAAGGTTGACTCATTACTTAACCCATGCCTATATCACTAATTCAATAAACCTCAAATCCTCAAATCATCTCAAGAATCCCATATCTAATAATCATCTCAATATACCTCAATAATAATAATGATGCTTCGGCTTGGCGGGCTGGCGGGCAATGGTCGAGGATCATTTTCTATAAAAATCGGTTATAGTTTAGGTGTTTATTTACCTAGTTCTCTATAACCTTGGCTCTGATACCAATCTGTAACACCCCCAAAATTTGGTACAGCGGAAGACTCAACAAGCTTTCGGGGCGTTACGGGGATTGGTATCCAACACAAGACATAACAGAACGAGATAAAGTAAACATAAGAAGAACACAACCAAAACGGGTTTTTAAAGTTTACATTTATCTCAACATCATTCAGAGTCAGGCCCAAAAGAAATAAACGAAGGTCCACAATTAAATATCAGAGTTTTAGAAAATAGATCCATAACCGGGTGCCATTGCCAAGCCTCCAATCCAAGCATCCATAGAGCATCACTTAATTTCCTAAGAAAACGTGCTAAAAGTCAGCTTTCGCTGGTGAGATCATAGGTTTAAATTCATCTAACAATATAGTGGACATATATGCAAAACGCTTGCTAGCTAGACCAAGGATTCGCTAAAAGCCTGCGGATACCCTCCGCTCTCAACATAACACACGGATACCCTTCCGCAATAACCAAAACACACGGATACCCTTCCGTAACAACATAGATATTCGGGTAACCCCCGCAATACCAATAAATACTCGGATAACCTCCGAAGTATTAATAACCTATAGGTGCACACTATAGTATCCAAAATCCTCAAATAAGCCAATCTCGTAATCCAACCATTATTTAGTCCACACGCGATGGTTCACTATGTGACTAGGGTTGATGTAACTCATCTAACCAAATCTAGTCCACACGCGATGGTTCACTATGTGACTAAGGTTGTTATAATATTCGTCTAACCATAACTAGTCTACACGCGATAATTCACTATGTGACTAAGGTTGACAAATCTTCCTAGTTCCATGAGCATAGCAAGTTTTGAAAAGTAAAAGCGATAATAGTCCACATAAAACAATTTGCACGTTTCTCACCCCAAGTATTGAAAACATAGTTCAAGAGGAAAAGTGGGGCTATGACTCACCTCAAGTCCAGATATCAGCAATAAGAAATCGGTAGAGGTAAGATGTATAATAACTCAAAAGACGGAAACTACGGACTCGGCACGACCTAACAATATCAACTCGTTCAGAAATCATTTCCTCAATTTCAATATATTCCCAAACCCGGACGAGAATCCGTTTTATTTCCGAAAATCCATTTCGTATTAGTTTGGTGTATTTGCGTTTGGTATCCATACGGGTGGTGGGTCGACACAACTCAAACCAATAAGTCACAACAAAAAGGATGATAAAACAATCTATGGGTCTAATATTAGCCAAATATATTACTTAAATAAATCATCGAAGTTTATCAAATCCGTCGATTTGGTAATCTTCCATATTTATTTACTTAATATACCATTCTAGGATTATACCCGAATCCTAGGTTCCACATTGCACATAAAGTACTATAGGGTATATATCAAAGTTTAATAACTTCACTAACTATACTGTTAAGCTTACCAAATTCGTCAATTTGGTAATCTCACGAGATACTTAGTAACTTATTATTCCCGTACACATACCACAACCTATGGGCGTCGTAGGATACGATGCCCATTAATATACTCAATTTAAATAACTAAATCGTTCTTATTTAACCCGTCGATTAAATAAGTTACGTAGTTATCGAAAGTGAATGTATTAATCGTCATATATCCGTGACAACACGAAAATCACAAATAATAACTTACCTGGACTCGAGTGACAACGATTCCGCATAACTCGATAAGTTTACTCGTCATATATATAAAATAACATTTTATTTAATATTTAATAATTTGTCGAGAGTTCCTCGTTTTATATCCATTTCCTTATTTTAATAATAATACGTTCAATAATATTACGCCACTTTCGTAGCCTAATATATATCTAATTGTATTATTTATAATACGACTCGTGATTATTATTATTATTATTAATATACGCGTCTATATAATTATATATCCGTTATTCACGTCTATATATTCATATAAACGTTTATATTATCAATAATTATTATTACGAGTTTTATTATTTACGTTTTAATTGTAATAGTTATCGAGTCACACGAAATGGTCACATGTCCGAGTCATGACTCTCGGCTCATTGTCCAAGTCCAATGTAATAAACAAATGTTATAAAACAATATATCTCCGTCCGATCAATCCCAATCCACGTGCTACAACAATAGGGTCCGACTACGGCACCCGACTAACCTATCTCCGTCATTCTAGTGACCGTCTCACAATCGGTCCCCAATACCACTTATCGACAACACTTCACAATATAAATCATTATTCCAATTCAATCCCGGTTCCAAGGTAACGACTATAGTACCAAATACCAATAGCAATATACCACAATCACAACAATAACAAATGACAATAATAATAACAACATAAACATCACGAAACCAACTAGACCACCAAGTATATCATGCAATCCGGTTTGATTTACCAAGTCGAACCCGAGTCAAGGTTTCACCACGAGTCACGTGGGTCCCACCCGAGACCTCTAGGGTCTCGGCTAGCTCAATCCGAGCACAAACAAAACCAAAACGAGCTCCATGGGTCACGGCATCATTAAGGCAACAATAATAAATATGGACAAGCATGACTCAATGGTTGTTGCCAACCCATGAGGGTCTCGGCTCACCATTGCCGATCCACAATTAAACTAAACAATCACTAGTGGGTCTCGGCCACAACAATAGTCACCGAATCGAGACACCGAGACCACAAGAGTCGTGGTTAGGCTCAACCGAGCCACAAACCAAACCAAAACACTCCTCGATTACACGAAACCAAGCATAAATCCGAACCCAAAACGACCCAACCCGGATACCAAACTATATCTTTAGCAAAATCTGTCTCGTTTTATTTTTACTCTTTAAATCTTGCCCCAAACCAATATTCAAGACGAGTTTGACTCGATTTAGTCAAACCCCTCGCGTAAAACGCGTTTTTCTCACCTTGTGAAACCTCAAATCTCACGGATCTAAAGAAACAAACAAAATACTTCTCGAATTTAAATGATTTCAAGATGTTGTTACGGGTTTGGAGGCGCGTGAATGATATCAAATTGATGAGGGGAATGAGGTGGTAATTGTGGTGGTGGTGGTGTGGTAGTAGTGGTGGCGGTGGAGCGTCGGCTGGCCGGAATATGGGCGGCGGCTAGGGTTGGTGATGAGATGGAGAAGAGGATGGGAGAGATAGGTGAGAGAGAGAGGTAGAGTTGTATTTGTGTGTGTGGTGTTTTAAATACCGAAACCACAAGGACGGCTTGTAATTTACTCTTTATTTTTTTTTTTTTTTTCATTCTTTTCTTTTTCTTTCTAATAATAATAATAATGCTAATAATATTATTAATAAGGATATTAATAATATTTAGGGTAAGGTGGCTAGGTGTAATTTACACAGACCAAAACCCGAAACTCGTTTCAAATCATATAATATCCCACGAGACGTTCCATAAATAAATATATATAGTCGAGTCCGTAAACTCAAGACATAAAATTTTAGTTAGGTTATGCTAGTGCCGGAGTCAACGTAGTGCCAATAGAATTTCGAAATAAATTCTCATCACATCGATAAACCAAATTCGATTCCATAAAAGTTTTAGATATAACCAACCAAAATATTGGTTTTTCATAAGTTCATTACGAGTAAAATTCCAAATATAATTTATAAACGAACTTTAATGTAATGCGTGTTTTCAAAATAACTCCCTAATTTGCCAGTTGTCACATCCTCCCAGCCTCAGAAGGAAACCCGTCCCGGGTTTCACTCGGAAAATTCATCTACGAAGTGAAAAGCTTCGGATATCTCTTCCAGGACTCGTCCTCACGTTCCCACGTAAATTCTGGTCCATGTTGGGAATTCCAACGAACCTTGACGAGTGGAATACGACTTCTCTTAAGTCGTTTAACTTCACGATCTAAAATCTCAATCGGCTTTTCCACAAAGTTCAATTTCTCATCAACACAAATATCTTTCATCGGTATAACCGGCATCTAATCAGAAAGACACTCTTTCAAATTACTAACATGAAACACCTCATGAACTTTACTCAATTCATGTGGTAATTCCAACCTATAAGCCACGGGCCCAATTCTTTCCAAAATAAAAAATGGTCCAATGTAGCGTGAGTTGAGTTTACCACGTTTCCCGAAACGTATTACACCCTTCCAAGGCGAGACTTTCAGCATTACTTTGTCTCCAACCTGGAACTCTAAGGGTTTACGTCTCTGATCGGCGTAACTTTTCTGCCTATATCTGGCTACTTGCAACCGATCACGAATATGAGCTACTTTCTCAGTAGTTTCCAAAATCAGCTCAGGGCCTGTGAGTTAGCTATCTCCAACTTCTGCCCAACTAATAGGCGAACGACATTTACAACTATATAAACTTCAAATGGTTCAGCTTTAAGACTTGTGTGGTAGCTATTATTATAGGAGAATTCCGCAAAGGGTAGATACTTCTCCCAGCCTTTACCAAAATCTATAATACATGCACGAAGCATATCCTCTAAAGTCTGTATGGTCCTCTCACTTTGACCATCGGTTTGGGGATGATATGCAGTACTCATATCAAGTCTCGTCCCCAAAGCCGTTTGAAGTGATCGCCACAAAGCTGACGTAAAGCGGCTATCGCGATCAGAAATAATCGATATCGGTACTCCATGTCGAGAAATAATTTCCTTCACATACAGCTTCGCAAGTTTGTCGACACTATCATCTTCCCTAATCGCCAGGAAATGAGCAGACTTAGTCAATCGATCCACAATTACCCAGATAGCGTCATAACCGCTAGTTGTCTTAGGTAATTTGGTAATAAAGTCCATTGTAATCCGCTCCCATTTCCAAACTGGGAGTTCTGGCTGCGTCAATAATCCTGACGATCTTTGATGTTTTGCCTTAACCATAGAGCAAGTCAAACACTTACTAATGTACAACGCTATATCTGCCTTCATATTTGGCCACCCATATAGCTTTTTCAAATCCTGGTACATCTTGTCAGACCCAGGATGAATAGAGTACCTTGACTTATGCGACTCATGCATAATCAACTCTCGAATTCCTCCATATAAAGGTACCCAATTTCGCTCTCTAAAACATAATACTCTATCAGAATGCTTAACAAATCCCTTCTCATTTTCTGCCATCTCAAATATTTTCTCAGCAGGTCGATTTTCTGCTTTCAACGCTTCCGTTTGAGCTTCTAATATTTGAGACGGTAATGGCGATACAATAGTCATTCCTAATGACCTAACTTGTAACGGTGGAATTCTCTTCTTTCGACTAAGAGCATTAGCAACAACGTTTGCTTTACCGGGATGGTAGCGAATTTCACAATCATAATCGCTTAACAACTCAATCCAACGTCGTTGTCTCAAGTTGAGCTCTTTTTGATTCAAGATGTGTTGTAGACTTTTGTGATCCGTGAATACAACACATTTGGTACCATACAGATAATATCTCCATATCCTCAAGGCAAAGACCACAGCACCTAACTCCAAATCATGGGTGGTGTAGTTTTTCTCGCGCTTCTTGAGCTGTCGGGAAGCATAAGCTATCACTTTCTCTCGTTGCATTAACACAGCTCCCAAACCTTTATGCGAAGCGTCACGATAGACGACAAAGTTCTCATTACCTTCAGGTAACGCTAAGATAGGAGCACTACACAACATCTCCTTAAGAAATTGAAATGCTTCCTCTTCCCTATCTCCCCATTCATATTTAACACTCTTTTATGTCAATTTGGTCAACGGTTTTGCTATCTTCGAAAATCCCTCGATGAATCTTCGGTAATAACCGGCTAAACCCAAAAATTGACGAACTTCCGTTGGGGTCGTGGGTGCAGCCCAATCTTTAATCACTTCAATCTTAGCAGGATCTACATGATCCCCTTGCCTATCAATCACATGACTCAGAAATTGTACTGTCGGAATCCAAAATTCACCTTTGGAAAATTTAGCATACAGTTTCTCCTTCCTGAGCAATTCTAAGATAAGTCTTAGATGCTCCTCATGCTCCTTCTTACTCTTCGAATAAATTAGAATGTCATCGATGAACACAATCACGAATTTATCTAAATAAGGCTTACACACCCGATTCATGAGATCCAAACGGCATCACCTGAAACGGCATCACCTGAAACTCGTAATGCCCGTAACGGGTTCTGAAAGCCGTTTTTCGGAATATCTTTCTCGCGAACTCGAAGTTGATGATATCCCGATCTCAAATCGATCTTCGAATACATACTCGATCCTTGAAGTTGATCGAATAAGTCGTCGATCCTAGGTAACGGGTATCGATTCTTCACCGTTAACTTATTCAACTCTCTATAATCAATACACATACGAAACGATCCATTCTTCTTATTCACGAATAAGACTGGGGCTCCCCAAGGTGAAGAACTTGGTCTTATAAATCCCTTTTTGGCTAACTCCGCTAATTGCTTCAACAACTCTTCCAATTCAGTAGGTGCAAGACGATAAGGCGCTCATGCTACAAGCGCAGCACCAGGTATCAACTCAATCTAAAACTCTACTTGTCTAGGAGGCGGGATTCCCGGCAAATCATCGGGAAACACATCCGAAAAATCACGAACTATAGGCACATCTCCAATGCACCTTTCCTTCTTCTCCTTCCCTCCTTTCTCAGAAATTTGAGCTAAGAAAAGGCAACATCCTTTTTCAATTAGCTTCGGCAATTTAGTGCAAGATATGACCGCTAATCTAGATGGGCCTCTCAAATCCTTTCTATCTCCTGGTATGTTCAGAATCTCCTTGCCGTAAGGCACTCGCACGGTCTTCTCGTCGCAATGTATATGAGCACGTTACTTCGACAACCAATCCATACCAATGATGACATCTAAACTTCCTAACGTGACGGGTAGAAGATCTATGTTGAAAGGACGATTCAGAAACTTTAACGTGCGACCGCGAAGGATAGTCTTTATCCTTTCTATGTTTTCATTACCTAACTCTACATCATAACCAATTCCTAAGGCCATCGGGGGTTTCTCTAGTAAGGGTGCAAACTTAGTGGACACAAAACTCTTATTGGCACCAGTATCAAATGGTATGGAAGCATAAGGATTATTGAGAAGGAACGTATCAGTAACGACGTTCGGATCTTCTCCTCTCTCGTTCCCGAGTGCATACACTCTTCCATGAGCGGCTCCAGTTTCCACACGTTGGTCCTCATTGTCTTGACGTCCACGGTTTCCTCCAGCTCCACGATTTCCATTATTGTACTCATTACCACCCGATCCTTAATTTCCTAAGTTCCACGATTCTCTACACTCATTCCTATAACATCCCTTCTTTCCACATCCATAACAAGTAACATTTGCCTTACTCATAGTCTCAGGAGTAGCTTGAACCATAGCAAGGGGTCGTGCCCTACAATCCCTAGCTACATGTCCTCTCCTTGAGCAACTCTGACAAATCACAGTACATTGTCCTGTACGATGCTTGTAGCAACGACCACACTTGGGTGCATCACCATTTTGGTTCCTTTTATCTCCATTCCCAATGGCATAAGCCTTAGCAACAGCTTGTCGCTTGTTTCGGTGATCTTTACCCTTAGAGTGATGGTCTCTCTTTCTCTTTCCATTCTTACCCTTATCAGCTCCTTCCAAAGTCCAACGAATCCATTAATTGTTGAGCGGTTGTGATGGCCTCATGGATATTTGCAGGTCTAGCAGCAATCACATCATTCCTTGTAGCCACAGGCAACCCATCAGTATACCGCTCAATCTTTTGAGTCTCAGTTCTAACCATATCGGGGCATAGCAAGTCCAACTCCTGGTAACGACGATTTTAAGTTGCCATATCGATACCCTTCACTTTTGTGATTCCAAAAGTCAATCTCTAGCTTCTTAACCTCATTTCTTGGGCAGTAAGTCTGAATCAGCAAAGACTTAAATTGCTCCCAAGTCGTAGCATAAGCCACATCACTTCCAACCGAATTACGGTAATTGTTCCACCAAGTTAAAGCTTCATCCTTGAAAGTAAAAGAAGCAAACTTTACCTTCGCATTCTCCGCTCAACCACTGACAATAGACACTGACTCAGTCTTCTCTATCCACCTGACCAAGTAGACCACTCCTTCAGTTCCACCAGACTCGATGGGTCTACGAATTTTAAACTCCTTGTAGTTACGTCCATTAGCACGAACAGGTGGAAATGTTCCAACAGAATTGTTGGAATGATTTGACTCAGCTAGTAGCTCAGCAACTCGTTGCTCCACAAGTTGATTGATCATTACTTGATCCATAGTAGGTGCGTTAAGTGGAACATGATAATTTGTCTCCCTGAACATCAACATTTTGATTCCTGTCGTTGCGATTAGTAGTGTCCAGGTTCTCAGGAGTAGGGGTTTCAACATTTCGAGTAGGACGGCGTCCTCGGCGACTAGAGGTAGTCGTTGCAGGACCAGTTCTGGTAGCTCTAACAGGGTTTCGTCGTACAGCCATTAATATAATACTAACACAATATCAACCACGCAAATAAGAACACAATTCTCCATGTATGCCAAAAACCGTAGAATATCATACGAAGTCACCATCGTCCATACAAGTAGCGATCGATACTTTGTTCCAAAATGCCAAAAGACATAATAAATACTAATCGTTCCCTACGGGATGAATCATACAATCCGAATAACATGACTTAAGGGATAGAATAACCAGCTCTCCTAACCAAGCACTCCCTGGCTTAGTAGGCAACATAACAAGAACACAAATCCAATCGATCTAGCCATGATGCTGGCATAGACTCCTCAACTCCGATCCCAAACCATCCAAATTCCTCAATAACGATCCATGCTCAACACTATGTGTATCTTTATCCCTCTTGAGGTCCGCAACCTCCTTTTCTAACACTGTGTTCCTCTGCCACAGCTTGCGATCTCCCTCGCGAGCCGTGAGGAAACCTCTCTGCAGACTCTCTATCTGCTCATGTATCTCTATCATACATGTCCTAATCACTGTCGTCCTGCCCACGACAGTTGTCTAATCAACTCTCAACTCAGTAATAAACTCAGCAATAAACTCAGCAATAATCATCTCAAGTCGGTCAGACATCCGCGAGATCCTCTCGCCCTGTGCAGTAACCCGAGCCCACATCCTACCAGTCTCACCTAACTCTGCGTGCTCAGCAGAAACCTCAGAAGGTGTATCCGACGCCACAAGACTACCAGGTGGTGAATCAAACACAAACGGATGATCAGGTGAAACCGGTTCTAACGGATGTATCGGGGAATCGGGTTTCGCAGAATGAACTGAATGTGCTAGTGACCCATCATCATCAGGCATATCCTCCTCCTGAGGATCATTCTCTTCCCAATCCTGAGGGTCATCATTCTCTTCCTCATCTTGAGGGTTATCATTCTGCTTACCCGCGTACTCCTCGTCGAAGGGGTACTCCATCACTCGTCATCTCCGAGCAGGCGAATCACGAGGCGATAAAGTCGGAGACTTAGGGCGACAATGGGACGATAAAGTAGTAGCCGAACGCATGACCAACACGTATGGGTCGTCAGGGGCCATAGTGATCTACGATGGGCGACGCGTACAAGCAATAACAATTCTTAACAACAATATTTGTGACAACAGCGTAGGGTAGGTGTAAGTGTTTCAAAACAACTAAAGCGCGAACTCAAAATATCGCATCAAAAATCATCATATAATTCCAAATCATATATACCAAGAGAGATTTAAAATACCGCATTACTAAAATTATTCATAAAATAATTAAGTCATATAATTCCTCAAAACGCATATAATTCCTCAAAACGCCATCATATCACTAATTCAATAAACCTCAAATCCTCAAATCATCTCAAGAATCCCATATCTAATAATCATCTCAATATACCTCAATAATAATAATGATGCTTCGGCTTGGCGGGCTGGCGGGCAATGGTCGAGGATCATTTTCTATAAAAATCGGTTATAGTTTAGGTGTTTATTTACCTAGTTCTCTATAACCTTGGCTCTGATACCAATCTGTAACACCCCCAAAATTTGGTACAGCGGAAGACTCAACAAGCTTTCGGGGCGTTACGGGGATTGGTATCCAACACAAGACATAACAGAACGAGATAAAGTAAACATAAGAAGAACACAACCAAAACGGGTTTTTAAAGTTTACATTTATCCCAACATCATTCAGAGTCAGGCCCAAAAGAAATAAACGAAGGTCCACAATTAAATATCAGAGTTTTAGAAAATAGATCCATAACCGGGTGCCATTGCCAAGCCTCCAATCCAAGCATCCATAGAGCATCACTTAATTTCCTGAGAAAACGTGCGAAAAGTCAGCTTTCACTGGTGAGATCATAGGTTTAAATTCATCTAACAATATAGTGGACATATACGCAAAACGCTTGCTAGCTAGACCAAGGATTCGCTAAAAGCCTGCGGATACCCTCCGCTCTCAACATAACACACGGATACCCTTCCGCAATAACCAAAACACACGGATACCCTTCCGTAACAACATAGATATTCGGGTAACCCCCGCAATACCAATAAATACTCGGATAACCTCCGAAGTATTAATAACCTATAGGTGCACACTATAGTATCCAAAATCCTCAAATAAGCCAATCTCGTAATCCAACCATTATTTAGTCCACACGCGATGGTTCACTATGTGACTAGGGTTGATGTAACTCATCTAACCAAATCTAGTCCACACGCGATGGTTCACTATGTGACTAAGGTTGTTATAATATTCGTCTAACCATAACTAGTCTACACGCGATAATTCACTATGTGACTAAGGTTGACAAATCTTCCTAGTTCCATGAGCATAGCAAGTTTTGAAAAGTAAAAGCGATAATAGTCCACATAAAACAATTTGCACGTTTCTCACCCCAAGTATTGAAAACATAGTTCAAGAGGAAAAGTGGGGCTATGACTCACCTCAAGTCCAGATATCAGCAATAAGAAATCGGTAGAGGTAAGATGTATAATAACTCAAAAGACGGCAACTACGGACTCGGCACGACCTAACAATATCAACTCGTTCAGAAATCATTTCCTCAATTTCAATATATTCCCAAACCCGGACGAGAATCCGTTTTATTTCCGAAAATCCATTTCGTATTAGTTTGGTGTATTTGCGTTTGGTATCCATACGGGTGGTGGGTCGACACAACTCAAACCAATAAGTCACAACAAAAAGGATGATAAAACAATCTATGGGTCTAATATTAGCCTAATATATTACTTAAATAAATCATCGAAGTTTATCAAATCCGTCGATTTGGTAATCCTCCATATTTATTTACTTAATATACCATTCTAGGATTATACCCGAATCCTAGGTTCCACATTGCACATAAAGTACTATAGGGTATATATCAAAGTTTAATAACTTCACTAACTATACCGTTAAGCTTACCAAATTCGTCAATTTGGTAATCTCACGAGATACTTAGTAACTTATTATTCCCGTACACATACCACAACCTATGGGCGTCGTAGGATACGATGCCCATTAATATACTCAATTTAAATAACTAAATCGTTCTTATTTAACCCGTCGATTAAATAAGTTACGTAGTTATCGAAAGTGAATGTATTAATCGTCATATATCCGTGACAACACGAAAATCACAAATAATAACTTACCTGGACTCGAGTGACAACGATTCCGCATAACTCGATAAGTTTACTCGTCATATATATAAAATAACATTTTATTTAATATTTAATAATTTGTCGAGAGTTCCTCGTTTTATATCCATTTCCTTATTTTAATAATAATACGTTCAATAATATTACGCCACTTTCGTAGCCTAATATATATCTAATTGTATTATTTATAATACGACTCGTGATTATTATTATTATTATTAATATACGCGTCTATATAATTATATATCCGTTATTCACGTCTATATATTCATATAAACGTTTATATTATCAATAATTATTATTACGAGTTTTATTATTTACGTTTTAATTGTAATAGTTATCGAGTCACACGAAATGGTCACATGTCCGAGTCATGACTCTCGGCTCATTGTCCAAGTCCAATGTAATAAACAAATGTTATAAAACAATATATCTCCGTCCGATCAATCCCAATCCACGTGCTACAACAATAGGGTCCGACTACGGCACCCGACTAACCTATCTCCGTCATTCTAGTGACCGTCTCACAATCGGTCCCCAATACCACTTATCGACAACACTTCACAATATAAATCATTATTCCAATTCAATCCCGGTTCCAAGGTAACGACTATAGTACCAAATACCAATAGCAATATACCACAATCACAACAATAACAAATGACAATAATAATAACAACATAAACATCACGAAACCAACTAGACCACCAAGTATATCATGCAATCCGGTTTGATTTACCAAGTCGAACCCGAGTCAAGGTTTCACCACGAGTCACGTGGGTCCCACCCGAGACCTCTAGGGTCTCGGCTAGCTCAATCCGAGCACAAACAAAACCAAAACGAGCTCCATGGGTCACGGCATCATTAAGGCAACAATAATAAATATGGACAAGCATGACTCAATGGTTGTTGCCAACCCATGAGGGTCTCGGCTCACCATTGCCGATCCACAATTAAACTAAACAATCACTAGTGGGTCTCGGCCACAACAATAGTCACCGAATCGAGACACCGAGACCACAAGAGTCGTGGTTAGGCTCAACCGAGCCACAAACCAAACCAAAACACTCCTCGATTACACGAAACCAAGCATAAATCCGAACCCAAAACGACCCAACCCGGATACCAAACTATATCTTTAGCAAAATCTGTCTCGTTTTATTTTTACTCTTTAAATCTTGCCCCAAACCAATATTCAAGACGAGTTTGACTCGATTTAGTCAAACCCCTCGCGTAAAACGCGTTTTTCTCACCTTGTGAAACCTCAAATCTCACGGATCTAAAGAAACAAACAAAATACTTCTCGAATTTAAATGATTTCAAGATGTTGTTACGGGTTTGGAGGCGCGTGAATGATATCAAATTGATGAGGGGAATGAGGTGGTAATTGTGGTGGTGGTGGTGTGGTAGTAGTGGTGGCGGTGGAGCGTCGGCTGGCCGGAATATGGGCGGCGGCTAGGTTGGTGATGAGATGGAGAAGAGGATGGGAGAGATAGGTGAGAGAGAGAGAGGTAGAGTTGTATTTGTGTGTGTGGTGTTTTAAATACCGAAACCACAAGGACGGCTTGTAATTTACTCTTTATTTTTTTTTATTTTCATTCTTTTCTTTTTCTTTCTAATAATAATAATAATGCTAATAATATTATTAATAAGGATATTAATAATATTTAGGGTAAGGTGGCTAGGTGTAATTTACACAGACCAAAACCCGAAACTCGTTTCAAATCATATAATATCCCATGAGACGTTCCATAAATAAATATATATAGTCGAGTCCGTAAACTCAAGACATAAAATTTTAGTTAGGTTATGCTAGTGCCGGAGTCAACGTAGTGCCAATAGAATTTCGAAATAAATTCTCATCACATCGATAAACCAAATTCGATTCCATAAAAGTTTTAGATATAACCAACCAAAATATTGGTTTTTCATAAGTTCATTACGAGTAAAATTCCAAATATAATTTATAAACGAACTTTAATGTAATGCGTGTTTTCAAAATAACTCCCTAATTTGCCAGTTGTCACATCCTCCCAGCCTCAGAAGGAAACCCGTCCCGGGTTTCACTCGGAAAATTCATCTACGAAGTGAAAAGCTTCGGATATCTCTTCCAGGACTCGTCCTCACGTTCCCACGTAAATTCTGGTCCATGTCGGGAATTCCAACGAACCTTGACGAGTGGAATACGACTTCTCTTAAGTCGTTTAACTTCACGATCTAAAATCTCAATCGGCTTTTCCACAAAGTTCAATTTCTCATCAACACAAATATCTTTCATCGGTATAACCGGCATCTAATCAGAAAGACACTCTTTCAAATTACTAACATGAAACACCTCATGAACTTTACTCAATTCATGTGGTAATTCCAACCTATAAGCCACGGGCCCAATTCTTTCCAAAATAAAAAATGGTCCAATGTAGCGTGAGTTGAGTTTACCACGTTTCCCGAAACGTATTACACCCTTCCAAGGCGAGACTTTCAGCATTACTTTGTCTCCAACCTGGAACTCTAAGGGTTTACGTCTCTGATCGGCGTAACTTTTCTGCCTATATCTGGCTACTTGCAACCGATCACGAATCTGAGCTACTTTCTCAGTAGTTTCCAAAATCAGCTCAGGGCCTGTGAGTTAGCTATCTCCAACTTCTGCCCAACTAATAGGCGAACGACATTTACAACTATATAAAGCTTCAAATGGTTCAGCTTTAAGACTTGTGTGGTAGCTATTATTATAGGAGAATTCCGCAAAGGGTAGATACTTCTCCCAGCCTTTACCAAAATCTATAATACATGCACGAAGCATATCCTCTAAAGTCTGTATGGTCCTCTCACTTTGACCATCGGTTTGGGGATGATATGCAGTACTCATATCAAGTCTCGTCCCCAAAGCCGTTTGAAGTGATCGCCACAAAGCTGACGTAAAGCGGCTATCGCGATCAGAAATAATCGATATCGGTACTCCATGTCGAGAAATAATTTCCTTCACATACAGCTTCGCAAGTTTGTCGACACTATCATCTTCCCTAATCGCCAGGAAATGAGCAGACTTAGTCAATCGATCCACAATTACCCAGATAGCGTCATAACCGCTAGTTGTCTTAGGTAATTTGGTAATAAAGTCCATTGTAATCCGCTCCCATTTCCAAACTGGGAGTTCTGGCTGCGTCAATAATCCTGACGATCTTTGATGTTTTGCCTTAACCATAGAGCAAGTCAAACACTTACTAATGTACAACGCTATATCTGCCTTCATATTTGGCCACCCATATAGCTTTTTCAAATCCTGGTACATCTTGTCAGACCCAGGATGAATAGAGTACCTTGACTTATGCGACTCATGCATAATCAACTCTCGAATTCCTCCATATAAAGGTACCCAATTTCGCTCTCTAAAACATAATACTCTATCAGAATGCTTAACAAATCCCTTCTCATTTTCTGCCATCTCAAATATTTTCTCAGCAGGTCGATTTTCTGCTTTCAACGCTTCCGTTTGAGCTTCTAATATTTGAGACGGTAATGGCGATACAATAGTCATTCCTAATGACCTAACTTGTAACGGTGGAATTCTCTTCTTTCGACTAAGAGCATTAGCAACAACGTTTGCTTTACCGGGATGGTAGCGAATTTCACAATCATAATCGCTTAACAACTCAATCCAACGTCGTTGTCTCAAGTTGAGCTCTTTTTGATTCAAGATGTGTTGTAGACTTTTGTGATCCGTGAATACAACACATTTGGTACCATACAGATAATATCTCCATATCCTCAAGGCAAAGACCACAGCACCTAACTCCAAATCATGGGTGGTGTAGTTTTTCTCGCGCTTCTTGAGCTGTCGGGAAGCATAAGCTATCACTTTCTCTCGTTGCATTAACACAGCTCCCAAACCTTTATGCGAAGCGTCACGATAGACGACAAAGTTCTCATTACCTTCAGGTAACGCTAAGATAGGAGCACTACACAACATCTCCTTAAGAAATTGAAATGCTTCCTCTTCCCTATCTCCCCATTCATATTTAACACTCTTTTATGTCAATTTGGTCAACGGTTTTGCTATCTTCGAAAATCCCTCGATGAATCTTCGGTAATAACCGGCTAAACCCAAAAATTGACGAACTTCCGTTGGGGTCGTGGGTGCAGCCCAATCTTTAATCACTTCAATCTTAGCAGGATCTACATGATCCCCTTGCCTATCAATCACATGACTCAGAAATTGTACTGTCGGAATCCAAAATTCACCTTTGGAAAATTTAGCATACAGTTTCTCCTTCCTGAGCAATTCTAAGATAAGTCTTAGATGCTCCTCATGCTCCTTCTTACTCTTCGAATAAATTAGAATTTCATCGATGAACACAATCACGAATTTATCTAAATAAGGCTTACACACCCGATTCATGAGATCCAAACGGCATCACCTGAAACGGCATCACCTGAAACTCGTAATGCCCGTAACGGGTTCTGAAAGCCGTTTTTCGGAATATCTTTCTCGCGAACTCGAAGTTGATGATATCCCGATCTCAAATCGATCTTCGAATACATACTCGATCCTTGAAGTTGATCGAATAAGTCGTCGATCCTAGGTAACGGGTATCGATTCTTCACCGTTAACTTATTCAACTCTCTATAATCAATACACATACGAAACGATCCATTCTTCTTATTCACGAATAAGACTGGGGCTCCCCAAGGTGAAGAACTTGGTCTTATAAATCCCTTTTTGGCTAACTCCACTAATTGCTTCAACAACTCTTCCAATTCAGTAGGTGCAAGACGATAAGGCGCTCGTGCTACAAGCGCAGCACCAGGTATCAACTCAATCTAAAACTCTACTTGTCTAGGAGGCGGGATTCCCGGCAAATCATCGGGAAACACATCCGAAAAATCACGAACTATAGGCACATCTCCAATGCACCTTTCCTTCTTCTCCTTCCCTCCTTTCTCAGAAATTTGAGCTAAGAAAAGGCAACATCCTTTTTCAATTAGCTTCGGCAATTTAGTGCAAGATATGACCGCTAATCTAGATGGGCCTCTCAAATCCTTTCTATCTCCTGGTATGTTCAGAATCTCCTTGCCGTAAGGCACTCGCACGGTCTTCTCGTCGCAATGTATATGAGCACGTTACTTCGACAACCAATCCATACCAATGATGACATCTAAACTTCCTAACGTGACGGGTAGAAGATCTATGTTGAAAGGATGATTCAGAAACTTTAACGTGCGACCGCGAAGGATAGTCTTTATCCTTTCTATGTTTTCATTACCTAACTCTACATCATAACCAATTCCTAAGGCCATCGGGGGTTTCTCTAGTAAGGGTGCAAACTTAGTGGACACAAAACTCTTATTGGCACCAGTATCAAATGGTATGGAAGCATAAGGATTATTGAGAAGGAACGTATCAGTAACGACGTTCGGATCTTCTCCTCTCTCGTTCCCGAGTGCATACACTCTTCCATGAGCGGCTCCAGTTTCCACACGTTGGTCCTCATTGTCTTGACGTCCACGGTTTCCTCCAGCTCCACGATTTCCATTATTGTACTCATTACCACCCGATCCTTAATTTCCTAAGTTCCACGATTCTCTACACTCATTCCTATAACGTCCCTTCTTTCCACATCCATAACAAGTAACATTTGCCTTACTCATAGTCTCAGGAGTAGCTTGAACCATAGCAAGGGGTCGTGCCCTACAATCCCTAGCTACATGTCCTCTCCTTGAGCAACTCTGACAAATCACAGTACATTGTCCTGTACGATGCTTGTAGCAACGACCACACTTGGGTGCATCACCATTTTGGTTCCTTTTATCTCCATTCCCAATGGCATAAGCCTTAGCAACAGCTTGTCGCTTGTTTCGGTGATCTTTACCCTTAGAGTGATGGTCTCTCTTTCTCTTTCCATTCTTACCCTTATCAGCTCCTTCCAAAGTCCAACGAATCCATTAATTGTTGAGCGGTTGTGATGGCCTCATGGATATTTGCAGGTCTAGCAGCAATCACATCATTCCTTGTAGCCACAGGCAACCCATCAGTATACCGCTCAATCTTTTGAGTCTCAGTTCTAACCATATCGGGGCATAGCAAGTCCAACTCCTGGTAACGACGATTTTAAGTTGCCATATCGATACCCTTCACTTTTGTGATTCCAAAAGTCAATCTCTAGCTTCTTAACCTCATTTCTTGGGCAGTAAGTCTGAATCAGCAAAGACTTAAATTGCTCCCAAGTCGTAGCATAAGCCACATCACTTCCAACCGAATTACGGTAATTGTTCCACCAAGTTAAAGCTTCATCCTTGAAAGTAAAAGAAGCAAACTTTACCTTCGCATTCTCCGCTCAACCACTGACAATAGACACTGACTCAGTCTTCTCTATCCACCTGACCAAGTAGACCACTCCTTCGGTTCCACCAGACTCGATGGGTCTACGAATTTTAAACTCCTTGTAGTTACGTCCATTAGCACGAACAGGTGGAAATGTTCCAACAGAATTGTTGGAATGATTTGACTCAGCTAGTAGCTCAGCAACTCGTTGCTCCACAAGTTGATTGATCATTACTTGATCCATAGTAGGTGCGTTAAGTGGAACATGATAATTTGTCTCCCTGAACATCAACATTTTGATTCCTGTCGTTGCGATTAGTAGTGTCCAGGTTCTCAGGAGTAGGGGTTTCAACATTTCGAGTAGGACGGCGTCCTCGGCGACTAGAGGTAGTCGTTGCAGGACCAGTTCTGGTAGCTCTAACAGGGTTTCGTCGTACAGCCATTAATATAATACTAACACAATATCAACCACGCAAATAAGAACACAATTCTCCATGTATGCCAAAAACCGTAGAATATCATACGAAGTCACCATCGTCCATACAAGTAGCGATCGATACTTTGTTCCAAAATACCAAAAGACATAATAAATACTAATCGTTCCCTACGGGATGAATCATACAATCCGAATAACATGACTTAAGGGATAGAATAACCAGCTCTCCTAACCAAGCACTCCCTGGCTTAGTAGGCAACATAACAAGAACACAAATCCAATCGATCTAGCCATGATGCTGGCATAGACTCCTCAACTCCGATCCCAAACCATCCAAATTCCTCAATAACGATCCATGCTCAACACTATGTGTATCTCTATCCCTCTTGAGGTCCGCAACCTCCTTTTCTAACACTGTGTTCCTCTGCCACAGCTTGCGATCTCCCTCGCGAGCCGTGAGGAAACCTCTCTGCAAACTCTCTATCTGCTCATGTATCTCTATCATACATGTCCTAATCACTGTCGTCCTGCCCACGACAGTTGTCTAATCAACTCTCAACTCAGTAACAAACTCAGCAATAAACTCAGCAATAATCATCTCAAGTCGGTCAGACATCCGCGAGATCCTCTCGCCCTGTGCAGTAACCCGAGCCCACATCCTACCAGTCTCACCTAACTCTGCGTGCTCAGCAGAAACCTCAGAAGGTGCATCCGACGCCACAAGACTACCAGGTGGTGAATCAAACACAAACGGATGATCAGGTGAAACCGGTTCTAACGGATGTATCGGGGAATCGGGTTTCGCAGAATGAACTGAATGTGCTAGTGACCCATCATCATCAGGCATATCCTCCTCCTGAGGATCATTCTCTTCCCAATCCTGAGGGTCATCATTCTCTTCCTCATCTTGAGGGTTATCATTCTGCTTACCCGCGTACTCCTCGTCGAAGGGGTACTCCATCACTCGTCATCTCCGAGCAGGCGAATCACGAGGCGATAAAGTCGGAGACTTAGGGCGACAATGGGACGATAAAGTAGTAGCCGAACGCATGACCAACACGTATGGGTCGTCAGGGGCCATAGTGATCTACGATGGGCGACGCGTACAAGCAATAACAATTCTTAACAACAATATTTGTGACAACAGCGTAGGGTAGGTGTAAGTGTTTCAAAACAACTAAAGCGCGAACTCAAAATATCGCATCAAAAATCATCATATAATTCCAAATAATATATACCAAGAGAGATTTAAAATACCGCATTACTAAAATTATTCATAAAATAATTAAGCCATATAATTCCTCAAAACGCATATAATTCCTCAAAACGCCATCATATCACTAATTCAATAAACCTCAAATCCTCAAATCATCTCAAGAATCCCATATCTAATAATCATCTCAATATACCTCAATAATAATAATGATGCTTCGGCTTGGCGGGCTGGCGGGCAATGGTCGAGGATCATTTTCTATAAAAATCGGTTATAGTTTAGGTGTTTATTTACCTAGTTCTCTATAACCTTGGCTCTGATACCAATCTGTAACACCCCCAAAATTTGGTACAGCGGAAGACTCAACAAGCTTTCGGGGCGTTACGGGGATTGGTATCCAACACAAGACATAACAGAACGAGATAAAGTAAACATAAGAAGAACACAACCAAAACGGGTTTTTAAAGTTTACATTTATCCCAACATCATTCAGAGTCAGGCCCAAAAGAAATAAACGAAGGTCCACAATTAAATATCAGAGTTTTAGAAAATAGATCCATAACCGGGTGCCATTGCCAAGCCTCCAATCCAAGCATCCATAGAGCATCACTTAATTTCCTGAGAAAACGTGCGAAAAGTCAGCTTTCGCTGGTGAGATCATAGGTTTAAATTCATCTAACAATATAGTGGACATATACGCAAAACGCTTGCTAGCTAGACCAAGGATTCGCTAAAAGCCTGCGGATACCCTCCGCTCTCAACATAACACACGGATACCCTTCCGCAATAACCAAAACACACGGATACCCTTCCGTAACAACATAGATATTCGGGTAACCCCCGCAATACCAATAAATACTCGGATAACCTCCGAAGTATTAATAACCTATAGGTGCACACTATAGTATCCAAAATCCTCAAATAAGCCAATCTCGTAATCCAACCATTATTTAGTCCACACGCGATGGTTCACTATGTGACTAGGGTTGATGTAACTCATCTAACCAAATCTAGTCCACACGCGATGGTTCACTATGTGACTAAGGTTGTTATAATATTCGTCTAACCATAACTAGTCTACACGCGATAATTCACTATGTGACTAAGGTTGACAAATCTTCCTAGTTCCATGAGCATAGCAAGTTTTGAAAAGTAAAAGCGATAATAGTCCACATAAAACAATTTGCACGTTTCTCACCCCAAGTATTGAAAACATAGTTCAAGAGGAAAAGTGGGGCTATGACTCACCTCAAGTCCAGATATCAGCAATAAGAAATCGGTAGAGGTAAGATGTATAATAACTCAAAAGACGGCAACTACGGACTCGGCACGACCTAACAATATCAACTCGTTCAGAAATCATTTCCTCAATTTCAATATATTCCCAAACCCGGACGAGAATCCGTTTTATTTCCGAAAATCCATTTCGTATTAGTTTGGTGTATTTGCGTTTGGTATCCATACGGGTGGTGGGTCGACACAACTCAAACCAATAAGTCACAACAAAAAGGATGATAAAACAATCTATGGGTCTAATATTAGCCTAATATATTACTTAAATAAATCATCGAAGTTTATCAAATCCGTCGATTTGGTAATCCTCCATATTTATTTACTTAATATACCATTCTAGGATTATACCCGAATCCTAGGTTCCACATTGCACATAAAGTACTATAGGGTATATATCAAAGTTTAATAACTTCACTAACTATACCGTTAAGCTTACCAAATTCGTCAATTTGGTAATCTCACGAGATACTTAGTAACTTATTATTCCCGTACACATACCACAACCTATGGGCGTCGTAGGATACGATGCCCATTAATATACTCAATTTAAATAACTAAATCGTTCTTATTTAACCCGTCGATTAAATAAGTTACGTAGTTATCGAAAGTGAATGTATTAATCGTCATATATCCGTGACAACACGAAAATCACAAATAATAACTTACCTGGACTCGAGTGACAACGATTCCGCATAACTCGATAAGTTTACTCGTCATATATATAAAATAACATTTTATTTAATATTTAATAATTTGTCGAGAGTTCCTCGTTTTATATCCATTTCCTTATTTTAATAATAATACGTTCAATAATATTACGCCACTTTCGTAGCCTAATATATATCTAATTGTATTATTTATAATACGACTCGTGATTATTATTATTATTATTAATATACGCGTCTATATAATTATATATCCGTTATTCACGTCTATATATTCATATAAACGTTTATATTATCAATAATTATTATTACGAGTTTTATTATTTACGTTTTAATTGTAATAGTTATCGAGTCACACGAAATGGTCACATGTCCGAGTCATGACTCTCGGCTCATTGTCCAAGTCCAATGTAATAAACAAATGTTATAAAACAATATATCTCCGTCCGATCAATCCCAATCCACGTGCTACAACAATAGGGTCCGACTACGGCACCCGACTAACCTATCTCCGTCATTCTAGTGACCGTCTCACAATCGGTCCCCAATACCACTTATCGACAACACTTCACAATATAAATCATTATTCCAATTCAATCCCGGTTCCAAGGTAACGACTATAGTACCAAATACCAATAGCAATATACCACAATCACAACAATAACAAATGACAATAATAATAACAACATAAACATCACGAAACCAACTAGACCACCAAGTATATCATGCAATCCGGTTCGATTTACCAAGTCGAACCCGAGTCAAGGTTTCACCACGAGTCACGTGGGTCCCACCCGAGACCTCTAGGGTCTCGGCTAGCTCAATCCGAGCACAAACAAAACCAAAACGAGCTCCATGGGTCACGGCATCATTAAGGCAACAATAATAAATATGGACAAGCATGACTCAATGGTTGTTGCCAACCCATGAGGGTCTCGGCTCACCATTGCCGATCCACAATTAAACTAAACAATCACTAGTGGGTCTCGGCCACAACAATAGTCACCGAATCGAGACACCGAGACCACAAGAGTCGTGGTTAGGCTCAACCGAGCCACAAACCAAACCAAAACACTCCTCGATTACACGAAACCAAGCATAAATCCGAACCCAAAACGACCCAACCCGGATACCAAACTATATCTTTAGCAAAATCTGTCTCGTTTTATTTTTACTCTTTAAATCTTGCCCCAAACCAATATTCAAGACGAGTTTGACTCGATTTAGTCAAACCCCTCGCGTAAAACGCGTTTTTCTCACCTTGTGAAACCTCAAATCTCACGGATCTAAAGAAACAAACAAAATACTTCTCGAATTTAAATGATTTCAAGATGTTGTTACGGGTTTGGAGGCGCGTGAATGATATCAAATTGATGAGGGGAATGAGGTGGTAATTGTGGTGGTGGTGGTGTGGTAGTAGTGGTGGCGGTGGAGCGTCGGCTGGCCGGAATATGGGCGGCGGCTAGGTTGGTGATGAGATGGAGAAGAGGATGGGAGAGATAGGTGAGAGAGAGAGAGGTAGAGTTGTATTTGTGTGTGTGGTGTTTTAAATACCGAAACCACAAGGACGGCTTGTAATTTACTCTTTATTTTTTTTTTATTTTCATTCTTTTCTTTTTCTTTCTAATAATAATAATAATGCTAATAATATTATTAATAAGGATATTAATAATATTTAGGGTAAGGTGGCTAGGTGTAATTTACACAGACCAAAACCCGAAACTCGTTTCAAATCATATAATATCCCACGAGACGTTCCATAAATAAATATATATAGTCGAGTCCGTAAACTCAAGACATAAAATTTTAGTTAGGTTATGCTAGTGCCGGAGTCAACGTAGTGCCAATAGAATTTCGAAATAAATTCTCATCACATCGATAAACCAAATTCGATTCCATAAAAGTTTTAGATATAACCAACCAAAATATTGGTTTTTCATAAGTTCGTTACGAGTAAAATTCCAAATATAATTTATAAACGAACTTTAATGTAATGCGGGTTTTCAAAATAACTCCCTAATTTGCCAGTTGTCACAACATATGCTAAATTTTGCTTGTGCATGTGTCTGCTCGGGTTCTGTCTAGTATATTTTTCAGTTCTATTGTGAGTTTTATTTGTCAACCTCTCAATACATCTTAATGTAGTATTTGTGAGTTTGAGCGGATGTTATCTTAATAAAGGTTTGTTTGGCCGTAATAGTTTTGTAAGTTTGTTTTCTATTTAATCTCTTGTACTCTCATTTTTTGCTAAATCAAGTTATGTAAATCTAATTTGTTATTGGTTAACATTAATTTCGGATTAAGCCAACCCCCGCATCTGATGTATGGAGAATTATGTTGCGTGGTAGGCCTTTGATGTCGGTCTATGAAGAAGATGTGACTACATATCCTTGTACTGAAATGGCACAAGCCAAACCATAGTAGCAGTCCACTCTAGACTCACCAAGTCTGATTCAGAGTGGCCATCCAACAAGGCTACATCAATGCAAACAGACATCTATATATACCAAGGGTATAGCAGCACATTCACCCTGTTTTAGTCCAGCAATTAGTATTATTATAAACATTTTTATAAACTTCTAGGACTGGAAATGTATTGTCTAAAGTCTAAACTTTAAAGTCCATGCACAAGCAATATCTAAAAAGTACTCCAGTATTTTTGAAATTTCTTTCTTTTCACTAAGGTGTTTTATTCAGGGGTAATTGTGTATTTGCCCCCATGAGGTTCACCATGCTTCAAGCCTTGCCCTTGCTTGTTTTACATTTTGCATTTGCCCCATTGCGACTTATGTAACCTAAGCGAATCGTACAAACCAATACCATGTTGCCACATGTCCTAGTACCAAGTACACTTTTACAAGTGTGTGTAAGACACAAGTACATGTGTGTAAGTGTCCTTTTTCTTACAACTAGTACTATGTGTAAGTGTACTATTATGCAACTTGTACAATTTTTGCAAATAAAATATACATTATTTTTTTTATGCAACTTGTACAATTTATTTCGATTTGACATTTGTAATAGTAATTGTACCTTTTATGCGAACTGTACAAAAATTTATTCGATTTGACATGTGCAATAGTATTAGTACTTTTTATGCGCTTTGTACAATTTTTGTTTGATTAGATAGGTGTACTTTTTATTTATGCAACCTGTACAATTTTTTAAGTGACTTGATTTGTGAAATAGTATTAGAACTTTTTATGCGCTTTGTACAAATGTTGTTTGATTAGATAGGTGTACTTTTTATGCGCTTTGTACTTGTAATGAAAATTTTAATTTATGCAACTTGCCTTTTTAAGTAGACTTGATAGTTTGACTACTTTTAATGCGATTTGTACTTTTAATTAGTTTTTTAATATATGCAAGTTGTAAAAAAATCTACAATATGCGACTTTGTGTTTAAAAAAACATAAAATTCAAAATACAAACTAACACAATCTAAATCAAACACACACAGAATAAACCTTTTACTATTAGAAAAATTTGTATCAGTTTCCCAAACACAAAACAAAAAGAGCGAACCACAAAAACAAGAACATATACCCGATCAAACTTCCCCAACACAATCAAACACATATTGCATTTCAATTTTTTTCAGAAACCCTAACTGTAGCAGTTCTAGATATGTCAATTGCAACCGAGGTATTTGATGCAAAAGTTAGTGTCCGGTCTAAGATGCATTACCTTGTAAAGATTAAAGCTAAGTTGGCAACCCACGCAAATCGTGATATTATGTTTAGGAATAGTGTCTTTGGGCGTTGGTTAGATATCCCCCATAGCCCCAATGATAATCATTTGTTGAATTATGTTCTTCAACATCAAGTTTTTGTGCCACAAGTAAGTATTTCTTCCCCAGATTTAATTTACAAAATAGGTAATCAGGAACTTCATTTTGGTCGACGTGAGTTTTGTTTAATTACTGGTTTTAGATGTGGCAATCTTCCTCCTGAAGATAGTAGGCAAAGTTGTTTTACTTACCGTGTGTTTCCTGAGAAGAAATCCAAAAAAACAAAGAGTGTAAAGGCCAGCGAGCTATGGGCTGTTGTTCAGAATGAACAACGCTGGGTTGCATTGAACGATGAAGATGCCGTAAGAGTATGTCTTTTGGTTGTGTGCGAGTGATGAGTGTGTAAATACTCATCATTTTTACCTAATCTGAGCTGCCAACACATCCAAAAACACTCAAATATGCATCAAAATACTGAAATTATCCCAGAAGTGTGTTTTATATGTTTCAAATGCAAAATGATCAAAAACAAATGAAAAATGAACAAAGTTTGCATAATTGGCAGTTTCAGTCCCTCAACTTTCAAAACCTGTCAAATCTAGTCCCTGGTTATTCTTAAAACATGAAAAAGTCACCAAAGGTCCCTTTGAATCACAAATAAACATATATAGTTCTTTGGTGTAAAGTTTCACAAAATTACAAGTTTAGTCCCTCAACTTTGCAAAATTGACAAAAATGGCCCCTGGGATGTAAAAACTTTGAGAAAAAATAAATTTTGGTCCTTGTGCTACTGATGTATGGAGAATTATGTTGCGTGGTAGGCCTTTGATGTCGGTCTATGAAGAGGATGTGACGACATTTCTCTGGACTGAAACAACACAAGGCAAACCAGAGTAGCAGTTCACTCTAGACTCACCAAGTCTGATTCAGAGTGGCCATCCAACAAGGCTTCATCAATGCAAACAAACATCTATCTATACCAAGAGTATAGCAGCACATTCACCCTGTTTTATTCCAGTAATTAATATGATTAGAAACATTTTTATAAACTTCTAGGATTGGAAAGGTGTTGTCTAAACTTTTTAGTCCATGCACAAGCAATATAAAAAAATTAGTAGTTTTGAAATTTCTTTGTTATGACTAAGGTGTTTATTTAAACTAGTGAAAAGTATATTGTTATTCCTCAACTTCTTCGAACCTATCATCATCATGAGTTTTAGTGATTTTACCATACAATTTTCAACCCCGCTATCTTTACCAAAACTTGTTTATAAAGGGGTGTTTCGGAGTGGTTACCTTTTTTGTTGTTCATATTTTGAGACTTTTTCTGAAAAAACAACTTTTATGGTGATTGTTTCAAGAAGTCACATTTCTTAGACCATGCATAGTGGAGTCATCCACCACCCGTGGTAGGCACTCTCCATGTGTGGTTTCCCATAACTGGTGTCCACCATCGCGCATGGTAAAGATAATTTTGTGATGGTTTGATAGTGAAGACCACCTAACAAAGGGCACTTATGTGCGTCGTATGTTCAAGGTAGAACATTGAAGAAAAGACTACTTTCGGAAAGAATTCTATAAGACATGCATTTACTATTATGACATTTTACTATAGTCAGCATACATATACTCACAAGAGTTTACTATCATGACGGCAAAACCTACAAAGTTACAATTTATCCAGACAAATATGACGCCGTTCGTTTTCTAGGATTTATGAGTACTTCATTTATAAAAATAAATTTAATTTAGTATCACAAAACTCAGAATACAAGACTGTCACATATAAAATCCTTATTATGTCCGAACAAAAAAATACTAATGATACAATAACAAATGATGGAGAAACAACAACTATAATCACCTCCTCCGTGCTTCCTGTGTGTACCCAGGGGCGGAGCCATGTGATAACTAGTGGGGGGCGATGCCCTCAACGAAACTACTGCCCACACAAAATTTTATGAGAAAAAAAAAATCGAAACAGATGAAAAAAGCTTAAGTGCCCTCGGCATAAAAATCCGAGTGTCCTCTACGCTTATTGACTCTGGTCGAAATCAAAATCCAAGTGGGTCTGAAACGTCTTCTGCAGTTATATCTTGTCGGAAAAAATGACGGATGGGGAAAGTGGGTAAAGTGAGATTGTGACTTTGAGGAAGAAAGAGTTTCATAATTACTTATTCAATTTTACAAACCAGACCCCTTATTGTTTTTATTTGACAACTAGATCCTTTATAAAATATACGGTACAATAATTAACATAAATTTATCACTCCTTGCCAAAAACTTATAAATACAATGGCCGTTCCATTGATTTGGGTGGCCCGGTGCGAAATTACGAATGGAGCCCCTTAAATCACGAAAAAAGAAAATCAAAATATAATAAACATGTATAAATACTAATAGCATGTACTAAATCGGAGACCTCCTCACATAATATTTAAAAAGTGCTGTAAAAATTTAAGTTATACATATATAAATATACTTAGACATGTATAATTACCAATGGACATATAATAAATCGGGAGCCCCTCACAAACGCTGCCCTATGCGGTTGCACCATTTGCACATGTTAATCGCCGCCACTGATGTCAATTGAAGAGATCATGAATTTGTAATTATAATAATTCATGTTAATGTCGAGTTAAATATTTTTATTATTATACTTAGTGAGTTAGTGATTATAGTTTGTTTATTTTTCATATAATGATCATACTACTTTACAAATATTACTTCAAAAAATCATATAATTTGACACATTTTTAATCTCTATTTCTCCATGAAGCATATGTATTGGATGTATGAATATAATAAACAAAGTGAAATGTTTTCAAGATAAACCAGTTTAAATTGCCAATTAGAATTCATAATATATATCATTCTAACAAAACCCAACCCGACCCGACATGGTTTAAATTACGTAACAAAGACATTCATCGACAAACTATCTAACCCAATTTTTTTGACCGATGCCCCCCTTGATCACATTTCCTGGCTCCGCCACTGTGTGTACCATTTTGCACAACACATGTTACTCTCGAGCCTCCTACTTCTGTATACAAAGTAACAAAAACTTCAGCTTTATGTTAATTTATAGAAATTTTGATCCAAAGTCGAAGTCTGCAGCAGTAGAAATTTTGACCCATTTACTTAGAAGTTGGGCTGATTTGGGTTATATCCTATCCCCAATAGCTATAATCAGATTAATATATACGAGTATGTGACAGTCAAATCTTTTCGTATTTGCATAACTTCATATGATTGGAAAAGGTATCGATGGCAATAACATTGCCAACTATTTTGCCTAGTTTATTGTTCCACGGTACCCATAAACTGAAATTTCAAGATAAAGGAAGATAGGATAGAAAAAGATACATACCAACGGTAGTCCTGGAGACAATTGAGATTTTTCCATGATCTCCCTAAATAATTCTTTCGGTGCTGCAATTGGAAAGTATGATAAAAACTCGTAAGAAAAAAAGACAGTAATATCCTAGGCTTGATGGAGAGGCATGAAATATCATAACATTGCATTTAAAACCTTACCAGGGTTACCTGTAAATCTCTCATATTGTTCATATGCCTGTCCTATAAACATCTCCACCCCTGTAACAATCATGGCTCACACTCTCCAGCTTCCCGAAGTAAACTCGTAATTTTTGGTGTGTACACAGCATCAAATACCAATGCATACGACTTTAAAGCTTCCTGCCAGAAAAAAATATAAAAAATTTATCCCATGCCCAGTCACCTCATATTTACTTTCTAACTGCAAACCATTATTACTAAAACATTTGACCGAAGAAAGGTAGATAGCTGTACCTTAGAAATAGGAGTATCGTCTATATTTGGCTGCATACCAATTGAAGTAGTGTTTGCAAGTATCATACCGCCTTATGGACTGTAAGTGCTCAAATCGGAAAGAGATATAGCCTCTCCACCAATTATGTCAGCAAGTTCTCTAGCACGATCTGTGCAGTATCAATAAGAGAACTTTAGTTGGTGTATTAACTATGCATAGAGGGTGTTTGGATCTCAATTTTGCAACTGATCATTTGGTTACTCTGACTTGAAGTCGCTATAATCAATTTTTGATGTTTTGATAAACCACTCAAATCCAAACACCCTCTAAATATGACGAGAACCATACAGTTGACTTTCACCCATACTGAATCTAACCGTAAGAATGCAATAAAACTAGTATAATGTTTTATTTGCAATCAGGTATGAGCACTAGGAATGGTAATGTGGACGATAGTCGAATCTAACCGTAAGTCCGATTGGCTATCAGAATTCTTGCATCCTTCGCTTTTGCTCCATAAGCAAGTGCTTTTCCAGCACCGCCAGCACCAATAACCACAAATAGTCTACCAGCCAAGGGTGATCCTGTTGCACCATTTTGAATGCCTGAACCTGTAAAAATTGGTTTTTTTCCCATAAAATACCAACGTAATTTCACATTTTTGCCCTTTTAGCCATTCTAACTTTTTTATAACATTTGACTCATTATAAGATTGCTCTGTAGACTGTTTGGGCGTTCAGCAACACAAAAAGCGACTGTCAAATATGATCAACATTATAAAAAAATGATATATAATGTGTTAAATTTTCCGGTTACCAAATGCCCCAAACTGTACACTAAGACTTCCTATAAACACTCGTTTATATACAAAAATAGAAAGAGTATGTTGGTTTGATGGAAAAACCCCTGGAAACTTAAGCACTTGCTCTAACAAAAATAGATCAAAACTTAACCTGAACCCCATGAAATCTGTAGATGAGTAAGTATCAAGAAAATTCTTTACATTATCCACCAACAAATGTACATAAACTCCATTAAAACCAACTGATCGGAAAGCTTTATTGTATAACAAAGGTGATTTGCTATGTCCAACTGGCTTCCCAATAATACCGAATACTTTTGTGTCGGGTTCTAATTGTCTGAAATCAAACAAGTCCAAAAGATCCCTAATTGTAGGCTGTCCGGGGGCCGATACCTTTCCATGCTCAAGGGTGCCAAATGTCAAATATCCACCGAATTTGGGGCAGAGTACTCGAGACATCAGACCCTTTCCACCCATCACCATTGCTATTATTGGAACCTAAATGATATATATGCACTTAAACAACCAAGTAAACAAATAAAGCAAGATATAATTTAGAGATATTAAACAAACTTATTAATTCATTCAAACGAATAAAATATCTCTAAAATTTATGACGCATGACTTACGCCGCTTACTTGAGAATTAGCAGTAATGTGAAAGACTCCTGCTATGTCAGTTATATCTATAGCGGTTGTTGCAAACTTGACAATGTCAGCTCCTGTCGACTGTATTTTGGCCACAAGGTTCCCAAGCTCTTATATCGAAGGAGTATTTTGATAATTGTGTGAAGAAACTATGAGTTTGGACTTTGTAGGCGTATCTCCATGAATTAAATTGGTGAAATCATCAACAGCCTGCATTTGAGTAACTATAATGAGAAAATCTAATAGAGTTATTACGTCTAATAGTATAACAGGAATTTACTATGTAAGAACACTAATAATAGTACTTTAGATGGGCCATGACACAAAGAAACCAATTTTTATTTCAAGAAGAAGAGAACTTTAACATCAATGTGATCAGCTCCTATCGAAGAGCAGCCAATCGACTTTGTTCATCTCCGTCGTACTGACCACCTTCCCATGATGGTCTATAAAATAACATAAAATCAAAAACCTTTTCGGGAAAGATAGAGTGTTACAACGTCATGTAATATGGACTAGATTAATCAAGAAACCAATAGCCCTGGTTGTCCTAAAGAAAAATATAAATGTCCCTTTTTGTAAGAAGGATTCATAATATACAACATCAATACTTCTATGATTAAATTGACTTCAGGTGATGTTTGGTAATGCTTATTAAAACTGCTTATGCTTTCATGAAATAAGCAATTGCTATAACAGCAGGCAATGCTGCAAAAAGTGTGAATAGATAGGCTTCTACAGTAGGGAAACCATATAATCAGATATCGCATTTGTTTAAGTTTTCGGCAATCAGCTAATTAGGGATTTAAAACGTAAAATTATCAAAATCGCGTATGCTGTTTGAATAGGCAAATCCAAAACTGTTACTTATAGCTGTTGTTTAGTATACCATCAAATGAGCCTATAATCATATCCAAACACTTATTACTGCTGATCTACTGTATCAAAACGCAACAAGGGGTGCTTGGCATTACTAAGTTAAACAGCTTATGCTCATAACTAGAAGATCAACTTATCCAAAACAACTTACCTCACCCATAAGGCTAAACTTACGATTCTGATTCCACCAACAATAACAAGTTCAAACTAAACAATCTGAAACTTCTTACTGAAAAGACCTTATTTCACCCCTAAACTAAGTAGATAAGCATAGGCAAATTGATGCATCTGCTCAAAAAACACAATAAGTAGTAATCTGTTATAAAAACAATCCAAATTCTGAAACAATCCCATTACAAGTCAAAAGATTGATGATTCACTATACCATCAGAAGAAAACTGCATTCACATCATAAGAGTTCTAACGATAATATAAGCATAAGCCCTTTTTCATCCGAAAACACTTATCCATTAGCAAATCCCAATTCCCAAACACACCCCTAAATATTATGATACTTGCATATACTTCACATTTCATCCTAAACTAAAACTGCTAATTACAAAGAGCTTATTTACCCAAAACCGAGTAGATAAGCATAGTCACATTTCATCGTCTGCTTAAAAAAAGCAATACGAAGATAAGCTGTTTACATAAGCAAAAATGCCAAACAATTATAACAGTTTTAACTCAAAAGTCAACAATCCCAATTCCCACATCAATACTAATAAACCCAACATCAAATATCCACCAAATTTTGGGCAGAGTACTCGAGACATCAAACCCTTCTCACCCATCACCATTAATTAACCACGTAAGCTAATAAAAACCACGAAAAAATATATATATCCATGGATTAGAAGGGAGTGATAGAGTACATGGGGTGTTTGGGATTGTAATTAAAACTGCTTATGCCTTTCTGAGATAAGCATTGACTGTAAGAAAATTCTTTCGATTAACAAATTGATGAAATTAAAAGATGGGTTATTTGAAAAGATTGGAGATATTACATAAAAATGTGAAATTTTTGTGAAATGAAGGTTAATTGTGTGGGATTGAAAGGTTAGGGTTAGGGTTTTTGATTTGGGGGACAGTGGAGGGAATTTGAATTGGTTTGGGGATTTGGTGAAATTTTGGGTTTTTTTAGTAGGAAAATTTTGGGGGATTCAATGGATTTTGGTTTTAGCAGGTGTTTTTGGATTTTTTAGAGTTTGTTACTTTGTAGTAAAGAGTGATTAGTGTTTTGGGTTGTTTCATAAATTAAGTGGCTTGGAAATAGAGTATTGTTAAGTCTTTTTACAACATCTTGTTACTAATTTTTCTAGACATATAATAATATTATATATATTTTTGACACTTGTTAGGATTTTATTAATAGGAGGATAAGTATAAACAATTTGTAAAAAAAAATAGCATTTTCCTTGAAAATATATCTAGTTTAACTTTTTAATTTATAGAAATTTTTTTTATGGACCTTCACAATAAGAAGAAACAAAAGTTTGACTCCAGTAGTTAAGTGAAAAAAAAAAATAAAAACCCTCCTTAAGGTTAATTGTTAAATATTAACCGTAAATGTACTATCAAGTTTAATTAATGTTTTACATTGCAAGTAAATTCATTAGTTGCAAGTAAATACATTAGTTTACATGGGTTATAGGCGGGTTGAAATAGAATTTAAATTTGGGTTTGATTTGAAAAAATATATAAGTAGGAAAGAAAGTTAATTATAATTTAAAAAATAGTTTTATTAAATTAGAATTAAAAAGAATTTGTAACACTCCAATTTTTACGGTATTGATTCTAATATATTTTAAAGCTTTCCACTTAGCTCTCTTTATATTTATGAGTCTCGGGCTGAGCTAGTTAAGAGGACTTCTTGTGAAATATAGTTATTAAAGAATAAGAACTCTCCACATAATAGTTTTACTAACAAGAATTAACTTTGTCTAACCTCAAAGCTTGTTTTATAACACAAGTATAAGATTACTTAAACAGCAAAAGATCATTAAAAAACAAAAAAATAAATAAACAAACAAAAATAATAAAAAAAATAAAAAAAATAAAAAACCCCAAAACAAAAACCAACCATTTTATCACCACCCCCATGTCACACACTCACAAGAGCATCAAGGCGATTAGGGTTTCGATTTCTACCTAGTTTTAAACAAGTTTGAGCTAAGGAATTAGCATACTAAGGGTTATGGACGCGAATTTTAGCAGTCAGACATATCAATTCAAGGTATGAATTGTTACTAAGTTCTTAAATTCGAGTTTAGATGGTACCCATCATGGGGGTTCTAACTAAATATCATGTTATGAGATTATAAGTTGGGTTTGTTGAAATTTGAAGTAATATGCTAAGTTATGATTTTTAGAAATCACTAAGAACCTATGTAAAACGTGTTTTATGATAAGAGAAATGACGAGTATCTTAGTAGGATGTTGTAACACCAATTTGTGGTGTTAGATATTGAAAAGTAAATTTATGTTCATAGTTATCCGCGAAACCAAATGCCCCCTTATGTTCTAATTTATTCCAAAAGCTAGTTTATGAAAAACATAGCCATGTTTTAAGTGAGCTTCGATGTTAATGATGTGTTCCTAGGTAATAAAAGTTATATGTGAACCTATTCGAGAGCTCGAGAAAACGTATGAGGCGTTTAACGTGAGTATCTTATTTAAAGAGTAAAACGGGTCTTTGTGTGCCCGTAAGATAAGCCACTTATTTGGGGTATTTCTGTTGATATTTTGTTGAGTAACTAGTATTACAACTCGAGCTATGAATTGTTGTTATGCAAGTTCATGTTCGTGTCGAAATGTATGATATGCGTTAACTATCAAGTTATAAGCTTTATGTTCATGACGACCTAGAGTGGTCTAATTTCAGCCCGTAACGACCCATGTGGTCTTATTAACATGTTTTAAGTAAATAGAGGAATCGTTACTTTTTTAGACGTCCTAAGTGGACAACAAGTGCATAAGTGGTATTATGTTCCAAAAACAGAACTAGACGTCCTACATGGACGATTTGCGTACTTACATAATTATATGTTTCGAATATGGAACTTAGACGTCGTATGTGGATGACTAGTGCCTTTATATGGCCTTGTGTCCTAAAATGGGGCTTAGACATCCTATGTGAATGATTAGTGCGTTTATATGACATGTTATGTTCCCAATGTGGAACTAGACATCCTATGTGGATGAGTGGCGCATCATGATATAACTATGTCACGAATATATGGCTAGACGCCCTAAGTGGACGATTAGAATACTAAAACATTTATGTTCCGATTATGGAACCTTGACTTTCTATGTGGATGACTATTGGGTACATGGAGCCTATACTACCTGTATGCAATACATTGAAGTGTTTTGTCCCCTTGTGAGGAAAGTTATAAAGATACACTCCTGTGTGGGGATTAAAGTGCTAACTATAGTCATAAAAGTGGTGAAATCTTACGAAGCAAATTTTAAGCACATTTGCCATGTTATTATTTTAGTTTATATACATTATCTCACTATGCAAATTTGCTTATGTTGCTTCGTTTGTGTTTTCTTATAGGTGAGACAAGCGATGTTAAAGGGCAAGAATATGGCAGGTTAGCAACCGGTGGTGCTCGTTCATGTAGAGAAAGTTTCTTTAATGTCGTTTTATGTGAAAATGCATATTTGCAAATCTTAATAACTAGTACTTATAAGTGTATTTTTGTAAAAGGGGTGTTTGGCTTTATGCCATTTATACCTGTATTGACCCATTTTGACTTTATATGGGTCCAAATGTGTTGTACATATCAATTTCAGTTTGTTGTGTCACGAAAATGCTTTGGTACTAAGTTTGTGTAGTTTTTGGTTTGCGGAAAGTTGTTGGCTTTTTATTTATTTATTTATTTTGTCAAAAAACTACAAAAAAATCTACAGACTGTTCTGCACATGCAGTCAATATGATGTATCCCAAAATGGGATACGACATATTGGTTGATACGTCGTATTTCTAAATGAGGATACGATGTATCGTCCTAAATATATAAAAAAAAGAGTTAATGTCATTTTTCGTCCCTATGGTACGCAGGGTCAATCAAGAATCGTCCCTGCCGTTAATTTTCTTCGGGTTTGGTCCCCATGGTTTACAACCCATATACGGGTTTGGTCCCTTGACCAACTTATCCGTCAGTTGACCGTTAAATCACATAAATAGGTTTATAAAACAGGGGTATTTTTGGTACTTCACATATGGCGCAAAATTGGGGGTTCTTTATCAAGCCCTAACCCATCATTTTTCATCCCCATGGTTCCAATTCCGAAACACACACATAATTCTTGATCTAATTGGATGAAACCCTAGAGTAATTACACAATGTTGTGTGATTGGAGGGTGCGTAAAAAGGGCTCAGCTTCAAATCCCTATCATGATTATCGTAAGTAAAAACTAAATCATGGAATTACTATGTTTTTAATGTAAATAAGATGTTGTAATATAAATCGTTGTTTTTTTGTTCAGGTAAGTTTCCAACAATTTTTTGCTTAAAGATTAACCATGGAGGTGCATTCACAAGCCCTCCTAAGGTACGTTACAAAGGTGGGAAGGTGAATTGGATAGATACAATTGATTTAGAGAGGTTCTCTGTTGTTGAGGTTGCCACAATGATGAAAGAGTGAGGGTATGAAAATGAAAGTCCAGGTATGGACTTTTTTTACAAGTTACCTAACTCAGATTTAGATAATGGTTTAAGAAAATTAGAGACTGATAAAGATGTGTTGGAATTGATGACCCATGTATCTAAGTATAAGGTTATTGATTTATATGTTGATCACTATGTTTCTAAGAATAGTAACCTGCTTTGCTAGAAAATGTGGCTGATAATAGTCAAGTTGTACTAGAAGATGCTGATAATGATATAGTTGATCATGTATGTGAGGATGAGTGGTTGAGGAATTGCTTAAGCAAGTTTGGAAGATTGAAAAATAATGTAGGCCAGTCTAGTAGGAATGAAAGCCCAAATGTTGATGTTGGTTCTGAAGATGGTTCAGATAGTGGGGAGACTGACAATGGTTTAGGTAGTGAACATGGTTCAGATAGTGACAGTGAATTTAATAGTGATGATAGTGAGGATAGTGATTTTGTAGTTGATGAAGAGCAGATGATGAACAATGTAGATGTTGATATGGCTGAATTTAAGAAGAACATAGACAAAAATTCAGAATGGATAGGATGTAAAGAGACTGTAGAAGAAGTTAATGTGGTAGTTCAAGAGGATGATGTTGATAATGATTAGTTATGTAGCGGGACTGACTCAGATGATGAAAGTGAGAGGAGAAAAGCATTAAGGAAGTTGGCTAGGATGAATAAGCTTAATGAGGGTAAAATTTGGAAAGAAAATTTCTTCATTGGTCAACAGTTTGCTAATAGCAAACTCATAAAGGAGATGGTCACAAGGGTATCTGTTGAGCAAAGAAGAGAGCTGTGGTTAAAGAAGAATGACAAGCTTAGGGTGAGGGTAGTTTATAGAGGAAGTACACCAACTTTTTCATCTAATAAGGATCCTATGGTTGATAGTGGGCTAGCTGATGGGCCAAAAATAAAGGGTAAGCCCAGTAAGTCTAAAATAGCTAGTGGATCTAAAATTAGGTCAAAAGGTGTGTCTATAAAAGATAGTGAAACTCAATGCCCTTGGTTTTTGCAGAGCTCAAAGATACCAAATGAGGATACATGGCAAGTGAAAACGTTTGAGGATGTTCACAAATGTTTACAGTCAAGGACCGTGAAGAAATGCACAACAGCATTCTTGGCAAAAGAAGTAGAGGCAACCATTAAACCAAATCCTAAAATTCCAATGAGTGCTCTTAAAGATCAATTACAGAGAAAACTTGAAATAGGTATGTCTAACCAAAAAGTTCAAAGAGCTAAGCAGATGGCCAAAGAAAAAGTGATTGGTGATTACACCAAGCAGTATGCACAATTGAGGGACTACCTTAATGAGCTACAAAAACAGAATCCTGATACAAATGTTAGGATTGATTTAGAAAGACCAGCTGACCCCATAAGAGTTCTTGAAAGGAAGTTTAGGAGGGTTTATATATGTTTAGGTGCTTTAAAAGAGGGCTTTAAGAAAGGAAAGAGGGATTTGTTGGGGTTGGATGGTTGTTTTTTGTCTGGTCCTTTCCCTGGTCAAGTGTTGACAGTTGTAGGTGTGGATCCAAACAATGGAATTTACCCACTTGCTTATGCAATTGTGGAGGCTGAAACAAAAGCATCTTGGAAATGGTTTCTTGATTGGCTAGGTGAGGATCTCAATCTATTCAGCAACTCTAACTTTACCTTCATAACTGATAAGCAAAAGGTATGATTACTAATTACTTTGTCTAAAATTTATTGCAAGTTTTATTGTCTTCTTATCATGTGTACTTGTTATACTTTTTAGGGTGTGATACCAGCAATTGTAGAGACTTTTCCATGTGCTGAACATATATAGATACTGTCTAAAGCATATTTATGACAACATGAAGCTGTCATGGAGAAGGGAGATGTACAAAGAATTGCTATGGAGGTGTGTCACCTCTACAACTGTTCCCATGTTTGACAGAAACATGGAAGCAGTTAAAGCTCACAAAGAAGAGGCTTATGAGTGGTTGAAGAAGATTCGACCACAACATTGGTCTAAAAGTCACTTTTCAGGTTAGTATGATTGTTATATTAGTTGATTTTTGAAATGGCAAGCACTTTAACATATTCATTCTTGACATTGCAGGCAGGTCAAAGTCTGATGTCCTTTTGAACAACATGTGCGAAGTTTTCAACATGCAACTTGTTGATGCAAGGGACAAGCCAATAATCACCTGTTTAGAATACATAAGGGAATACCTTATGAGAAGGATAGTAAATGTTCAAAAGGTTATAAGTAGGAGTGATGGACCTCTAACCCCTCATGCAGCCAAAATATTAAAGAAAATTATTACAGCAGCAGGACCATTGAAGGTAATAGTTAATTTCCATAATTTCCTTATCAGTTTGTATTTGTTATAAGTGAATAGTTAATTTCTATAATTTAATAGGTTGAGTGGAATGGGGGTGAATTATATCAAGTAAATAGTCCTTGGGGTGACCAGTGTGTGGTAAGCATAAAGGATAGAACATGTAGTTGTAGAAGGTGGGAATTGAGTGGGATAACCTGTAAACATGCAGTGGCAGCCATATGGAATATGGCTACCAATGGGATTGAAACTGCCATACCAGAGTCTTATTGTCATCCATGCCATTGGCTTTCAACATGGGAAGAAATGTATAGGTCTAAGATTAATCCCACTAGATCACCAGATTTTTGGGATAAGTGCAATGTTCCAAATACTATTATCCCACCAGATCATAAACCCCAAATTGGAAGGCATAGGAAAAAAAGAAGAAAGACTGCTGCTGAACTTGCAGATATAATGGTACAAGGTAGCAAATTAAGTATATCAGGAAAGAGTGTGACTTTCAAACTGTGTAAGCAAGTTGGTCACAACCAAAGAAGGTGCAAGGGTCAAAGTGATGGTGGTTCACAGAGTGCTGGTGGGTCAAAGAAAACAGGGGTTGGTTCAAAGAAGGGCAATGGTGGTTCCAAGAAGGCAAGTGGTGGTTCAAAGAAGACTAGTGGTGGTTCTAAGAAAGCTAGTGTTGGTTCACAGACTGGTATGGGTTCACAATCACAACAAAGTATGGTGATGTCTCAAGCTCCAAATGCTTCACAAACTTCTGTTGTGGGTACACAAGCTTCACAAACTAGAGTGAGACCACTACCTTTACTCCTACAAGATTCACCATCAAAGAGGACAAAGACAAGTGCAAGCATATACAATTCTCCTTAATGTTATGTTTGTGTTAAAGAATATGGATGATTATAACTTATGTCATGTTATGTTTGTGTTTTGTTACATTTGGCCTAATCTGTTATGGCCATTTATGTGTTTGTGTCATGTGATGTTAAACAATGTCTATGAATGTTTGTGGTAAACTTGTAATTTGTCACTTGGCTTTGACTTTGAAAGTCAGTTTATGAATTTATGTGTTTATGAATGTTTGTGGTAAACTTGTCACTTGGATTTGACTTTAAAAGTCAAAATTGCAGATGCACAACTTTGAAAGTTGTCACTTGGCTTTGGCTTTGACTTTGAAACTTGTCATAACTTACCTTTTATCTGTGGCATTAGACTTTAAAAGTCAAATTTCAAATGCAAATCCATAACTACAAATACCAAGCTATTGTGTCTCTAATTCCAAAAAAGCAAATGCACAATTGCAATTACCAACCAACTTGCTTATGCTGTGTATTGGTTATACCAAAAATGCAGGTACAATTTGACTTTCAAAGTCAAAGTCAAATTGTTTATACTTTCAAAATTGCAGAACCATAACTGCAAATACCAACCAATAGTTTAGAATTTAATTGCATTTACTTTTACATTGACTCTAGTCTTTCTTGTTACTTTAAATACACATACACACACAGCACGTTACACCATAACAATCTGTCAAAACAACAAAGTTCATCCAAATACTAGTATCAAGAATGAGTTCCAAGCCTCAAGTGATTGAAATATCATCTGATTCATCTGAAACAGATGGTTGGAGTACTTATTTTCCACCAAACACTACTGGTACAAGCTCAAGTAACAAAAAAGCAAAGGGAAAGATGGTTGAGTCAAGCTCTGATTTCAGCTCATTTGATGATAGCTGGGTATCTAGCTATCACTCAACATCTGAAGAGGATCAATGTGTGTCTAAAAAGGGTACAACTGAGCAAGCTGAGTCAAAGATGATGATTACAAGTAATCAAGGTGTCTCCCAAAAGGCTATAAGTGCTTTTGCTAGCTATCATGTTAACAATACTCCTGTTATGGATGTGCCATATGAAAGAAGGGTTCGAGTCATAGGCTTGCCAAATAGCCACACTTGGGAAGTCATTGAGGGACAGAAGTGGAAGCGGTTGTACAAACCATCACAAACTGGCACTTCAGGGAAAGGGAAAATGGGCTAAGTCATCTATGTAATGCACCTGTGTAATGTCTTTAACAATCATTGTCTAATGCATCTATGTATTCTACAACAAGCTAAATGAAATATGCATCTATGAATGCATTAATGAAATAAAAGTTAAAGACTAATTTGTTTGTCAAGTTAAAATTGATAATTTTTCATTCATAATAACCCAAAATACAACTTGACCACACAAGAACCAACTGTCTTGCTAAGATACATTCATATGGCTACCAAGATACCCTACTGATTCACTAGATGAAGCATATCACTTTAACAATAAATAAAAGAAAAAAAAGAACCAACTGATGATCAACCACTTCTTATTTCTTTTGGCTTCATTAGCTTTTTCAAGTAATTCTCCCTCAAGCCGATTCATTGAATTTAGTAGACCAGGAATGATTTGAACAGCCCTATCACACATAGGAGGATCATACCAATCCACTATCCCACAATTTGATACCTATAAACCAATTCCAAAATTTAGGTCAAATTAGGTCGAATTGGGGGGGGGGGTTTAAAATTACAAAATTGATTACTCACCCTTTTACTACAACAATAAAACCTTCTTCCAGGGTTAGTAGGTGTCCATGATGTTTTGATGATGGCTACTGATCCACATCGATTGCATCTAACCATTGTGTTTGTATTTGTGTTTGTTTCGATTATGTTTGTGTTCAAATCCCTGTCTGTGTTTGTGTTTTAAAGGGGAAACAACATATAATGACTAGTATGCCCCCCACTTATTAGCCATGTCACCAAAAAACATGGTCAACTGACAGATAAGTTGGTCAAGGGACCAAACCCGTATGGGTTGTAAACCATGGGGACCAAACCCGAAGAAAATTAACGGCAAGGACGATTCTTGATTGACCCGGCAAACCACAAGGACGAAAAATGACATTAACTCTAAAAAAAATATAGTATGGGAGTTTCAAAATTTCTTAAGAGTAAAAAACTAGAAAAACAAAAGTTGATAAAAGAACATGTGGTTGACAAAATTAGTAAATAAAAATATAATTAGCAAAGTATCCGCGCGTTGCGGCAGGTACCTTGAAATAAAATTATCCGTTGAATCATGTATTATAATTTATTATTTTATTTTGACAACAAATTTACGGATATTAAGAATTACATGTGGCATATTTCAACTCTTTAACGAATGACAGTGTTTTTCATTATACGATTATGATAATAAATATTTTATTGAGCAATGTTTTTTTGTCGTTCAAAATATCTATTTGATTTATATAAAGGTAAGTTTTATGGATACGGGTGTTCAAAAAATGTGTGAAACCGAAAAACTGAGCCGACCCTCTCAATATGAAACTGCAAAGAAGATAACTAAGAAATGGAATCCGAAAAAACAAGAAATTGATAAACCTTCTTATCGCGGTTTGATTCCGGTTTTACTTTTAAATATCAGCGATTACCCGAATCAAACCGTGTTTTATATACATGTAGTTCTAAACAAATTGAAGCTGGATTAGAAATATGTGGCTAGGATAAAATATAAAGAAAAATATTTTGTAATTTTAGTTTTGTTATTTTTATTTCTTAAATTGTAGTTTTTGTGTTTGGGTAGTTTGTATAATATGTTTTATTATTTGTATTATTTAATTCTTAGTTTTAAGTATTTTAGTGACATTTAATGTAGAAATTGTGTTTAAGTTGATTGTACAATATGCTTGATAATTTATATTTTTTATGTAAAAAGTGTTTTAATAAATTCATTCATTGTTTTTATTTACCGTATTAATTGCTCACCTACAATTAAGAAAAAAAGTGCTTGTATAGTTTTAGTGTTGTAATTATACAATAATCTTTTAAAGTTGTAAAATAAAAAAATAAAAAAGTTCTAACTCTAGTTAATTTTATTTTTATTTTTCCCGACCCTCGTGAAACTTCCTTTGGCTCCTACCTCTTTATACATCCATCTGAAAACAAACTTTATTTAACAAGCAATTTTGTTTTTTTATATAGAGTTAATAGTCACCTCATAATGCCAAGTCACCATAAAAAAGCCAAGTAGCAAAAATAATGCGTCATCATTGTTGACTCAGCAAAAACAGGATGCATACACACGTCATCCCCATTTCATAGTTTGAAAACACAGATCCTCAAATCACAACTTTCCTAAACAAATCAACCTGATTATTTATTTATTTTTCTTTTTTCAGATTGGTGCTGATTCATGACAATTAAACCAGGGTGTTTGATTGCGGAGAATCAGTCGGCTAACTCACTCATGGTAAGAGGCAATCGAATTGATTAATTGCTTTTCTTTTATTTTGATTTATTTTATGTTTATATTGTTATATTTGAGCTTTAATCGTCCTTGTATATTCATTTTGATGTTGGGTACGTGTTTGGTTGTGTTTGGGGTTAACTGATTGGTTGTGGGTGTCGAATAAGTGGTGAGTCGTGACTCATGGGAGACACGGCTTGATGTTCTTGTGTTACTCGAGTCGTGGTAAAAATTTTGGTGTCGAGTGGGTTGAGCCGTGACTCCCAGCTTGTTTAATTTGACTAGACCTTTGGTTAGCAATATGTGATGTTGAGTTGTTTTGGCCGTGACGGGAAGTGTTGGAATGGTTTGTTTAGTCTCTGTAGGATTTGGTTGTATTGATGGATTCAAAACAACACTCTCGGGAAGTGTCGTGATGTGTACCACGACACATAAAGTGTCGTAGGGACTTTTGTTATATTAGTTGGATTGCCTGAATACTAGTTGAGTTGTTAACGAAGTTAAGGAAACCTCGTTGTGGTCCTAGTCGTGTACGTCAAAACGTACTTTGTCAAATACTAAAACAAGTGTATGTTGTGTTTTGTGTTAGTGTTATAATTGGATTGGGCTTGAGTTGGCAAATGGGCTAAGGAGTCCATGAGGATAATATTGGGTAAACTTGGGCCCGTATGCCAAAGTAAGTATGTGTTGAGTTAAAGTATTGATATTGGGCCTAAAGCCAATGATATGTGTTAGTTTATTTTCATTCTAGCGACTATTTCATTATCCATTTACTAACTTAATTTATATTTTTGTTTTGTCGATGGTGTTTCGGATGCTAATTGGGAGTACATTGGATATTGATTTGGATATTGGGCATTGTAACATAAACCTATGCTTGGATGTGATATGGATTGATCGTTATTGGATTTACGGTATTAGCCGATGGATTTATGGACAATTTTGTACTACATACACAAAATGGTCAATAAACCCCGACACTAATATTTACGCGAATGACAACGACAAATAAATAATAAAAACTTGTATGAACTTGTAAAAACTTGTAACAATTTATAAAATGTAATAAATAAAATTTGTTATTCAAAGTCGTAATAACTTGAAAATGTTATATAAACGGGCTATCATGTCCGAATTTTATAAAAACCATTTCATAACTTAAACCATTACGATTTGTAAATATCATAAACTTTTCTAATTACTTAATTATAAACATCGTAAATCTTTTAACAAATGTACATTTTTTTATTTTTTTATTTATTTATTTTTTTTGTAACACGGGTTTCCGACTCGACATTGCGAGCCGACTATTCCCACGGCGACTACCCTTTTGGATAGCCCGGAGTCTGCGCAGGTAAACCTCCGTGGCCACAAGGGGATTAATTTTCTCTCCAATGGATTCGAACCCTTGACCTCCTCTTTGGAAGGTTGGTATTCTTACCGCTGGGTCACCCCTTGTGGTTGTTTAGGAAAATATGTTTTGCTACTTGATGCCAGTTGTGTCACTTGCATTGCTACATACCGAGGTGAGTTCTCGTAGCCCCACTTTTTAATACGTTTTCCTTGGGGTGAAAATGGTACTAAATACTTTTCAAATGCTTTTATGCTGTGAACTACCGTTTTACATTATTTTGGACATATATGTGCGTTGATTGCAATGTGTGTCTGACTGTGTAGTGAATCTTTGTGTGAATTCTTTTGGCGATACATGAGGTTAGGATTGTATTGATAGAAATAATTGGGTTGACACACACACGCTTATTAAAGGGTGAATACAATCGGCACAAGTTACAAGGTTAAGAGGTATTGGTAAAAATAATTGGGTTGACACCCACACCCTCTTGACGGGTGAATACTATCCGCGCAAGCTATACGTATATGCCATCTTTGAGATTTAGTTGTTGCTAGATTACGTACTTCATTTAGGTGCTTACATATGTATATCATACTCACTTTTGTCCTACACTACGTTATATTATTCACAGCTCCGTGGTTTTACTTTCAAACCTACGAGCTCACCAACATTATATTGACGTTTTCCAATACCATTTTCAGGTGATCGTTGTTAAAGTATTTGAGGGCACGTTTATTGGAGTCAGACTATTTGGTACCTTGCTATCATGTTTTCAAGACAATACTTCTACTTTCAAAAGTTACACAAGGATATTTTGTAACGATGTAAACTATTACTAATGTATGGTGTGAACTATAATGTTATGGAATGTGCCTTCTTCATTACATCTCGTATTTCCGCCATTAACAGGGTGTGACATTAAGAAAGTGTAATTGTTACATAAAGCTACAATAAAATTTTACTTCATTTGTTCAAAGGTTTTTTGGATAATTTAAAGAAAAAATTATTTTAAGATATACTAATAAAACGAAAATAGGAACAATAATTTTGAAAGAAAAAGCAATAAATAAAAATTGGCAGCACCAAGAGTGGTTGTTATTTGAAAAAGACCAAATTTAAAAAACATAAAACTTAGGGTGCGTTTGGTTCGTATGAGGTTTAAATGTGGATTTGAATTTAGATTTAAATTTGATGTTGGTTTAAAAAAATATAGAGAGAATAAAAACTTTTTAATAACCACAACCAATGAGGTTGTGTTTAAACATAACTTAATTAAAAATTTTGCATTTAATGAACACTAAAAATTCTAAGTTTAATATCACATTTCATGTTTAAAATGAAAAAATATGTATAATTATAGAATATACTAGTTTATTTAATGTAATTTTTTAAATATGGTATCTTTAAATACAACCCCATGGGTTGCGGTTAACAAAACTTTTTTTTAATAATTCTTGTAGTTTTTATAATCAAATGAAAATTAAATATATTATTTACAGGTAATAATTGTGTATAGTCGAGCTTTTTTCGAGTTAAAATAAAAATGTTTATAAAGTTGAGTAAATGGTCCAAAGTAGGGTATCTTCCCTCACGACAATTTTGTGTGCAATGTATTTTTTTTTTTTTAAATCAGTGAATTTTTAGAATGTGTCCCAATTAGATAACTTGAGAACAATAACTATTTTGAGCTTTCGAATGTAAAATTTCCTTGGTCAATTTGGTAAGATTAGGGCTGAGCATCGGGCCGAATCCTGACCCGTCCTAACCCAACCCGACACATCCCGATATCGAATCCAATGAAAATGTCAGACCGATACCGAACTGATAATAACTCGGGTCGGTTCGGTTTATTTGCAATATGAAAGATACCCACCTGTCTTCCACTATACACTTTGATAAAGCTAACTTTTGAAAGATCAAATATGCTATTGACATGTCTTCCACTATACACTTAATTATATATATTCAAAAGACTAATTTTGAGACCAGCATCGACATGAGTGTCTTCATCAATACCTCAAATTGAGATGATGAAGCAGGCAACTACACCAGGCCTGAAGTGTGAACGACGGTGACTAGGTGGCTGATTGGAGAGATTGTGGCCCGTGGAACGGTGGCCTGAATGGTGTTTGGTAAATCGGTATTGTTAGTGTTGGGTGAAAATGTGCGGATGTGAATGAGATAAGAAGTGAAAAGAGAAACAAAAGAGGGGCGCAGGTTTTTTACTATACCTAATATACAACCGGGCTGGCGGGATTTCTCAGGCTTATGTCGGTTTTTAGCCCGGCCCGGCCCGAAACCGATAAACACTAAATTGCAAAACCGAATCCCGACCCGTTTTCTGTCGGTTCGGTTTCGAGGAGAATCGGTTCGGTCGGTTTGTCGGGCTTATTCGGTTTCGGTCGGTTTTGCTCAGCCCTAGGTAAGACACCGTACCTCTGCACACTTGAGGTCAAGGGTTCTAACTCTCTGGAAATGGTTTTTTTTTTTTTTTTTTTTTTTTTTTTCTCTACCCCTCATGAAACTTCCACTGGCTCTGCGTCTGAACATATCCATCCGAAAAGAAACGTCTTTGTTAAAGAATTAATTTTTTTCTTTTATATATAGTAGCAAAAATAATACCTATAATAATACACGCCAAAAAAAAAAAAAAAAAAAAAAAAAAAAAAAAAAAAAAAAAAAAAAAAACCTATAATGCCAAGTCAAAAAAAATAATAATAATAATAATAATAAAATAAAAAATAAAGGCAAAGTCAGCAAAAATAATACGTCATCAAAACACGATGAATACACACCGCCATCCCCATTTCATAGTTTCAAAACACAGATACTACAAATCTTTAAAATAAAAACCCCTTATTCATGAAAATTGAACCAGGGTGTTTGATGGCGGTCAATCAATCGGCTAACCCACTCATGGTAAGAGCCAGTCGAACTGCTAATTTCAATTAAAAAATGAAACTCATTAATTGCATGCTTTTCTTATGAAAATAGTTATTTGTTGATGTGTCAATGAGCTCTTTGATGAGGGAAATGCATACCTACAAGTAAGTCCACAAACTTACAGCTCTCTGTATTTGGAGTTGCAATTTTGGAAGGCAAACATGAAGAAACTCCAATCTTGACTACATTTCCAACATACGAACACCTTACCTGTGCTCACTCCCAGAGCCACAGAGGCTGTTATATGTGGCATCATAAAAAATTGAGTAAAACTTCAGTTCCTTTGGATATCCACACATTAAGCTACATTTCCATCATAATAGCAACTTAAAGTATACAGTCAATGCAGTTTCCATCCTCACATGCATGACTGTGTACCTATAGTTACTACAGATGGCTTCACTTAAATGTTTGGATGGATCCAAGGATACTTCCCCACCATGGCACCATGATTACATTTCCCATTAAGCATTCCATAAGCTCTCATATCCAGCCTTCACTCATAACAGAACTTAAGAAATATAACAGGCATCATCATGGCTGGCTCCTCCAATCATACTCATAGGCAGGAAACTACCTTATGGCCTTACTAACTCATACTAAACATATCAACATTCAAACTGTTCTGCTGCTTCATCCTCACATGAAATAGCTGAAAGTGAAGTTGTTTAGAACAAGCTTTCAGACCAATGTTATACCAGCATTCACAATTGCATCAGCAATGTTATACCAGCATTCAAGTCTTGATATTATTCATCTTTATTTGCCAGCAGTCCTCAACCATTCTAACATGACTTGAGTCTTTTGTTGTTAAATTGATAAGCTTGAGTCTTATTGAGTTTATAATGATCCCCAACACAGTTTGCCATTCTCTTTTTTCTTCTGCAAAAAGTCTTTTATTCCTTTCTTGCCACAAGAAATACACAGTAGCAGCAAGACCCAACCTTCTAACACACTTCTGATTGACTTATTGCATGGCATATTACTCATTCTGTGTATTATATCTTTCCATTCATCATTACAGCTTTCTAGCCATATTAATTTCTTTATCTCCTTCCATATCTTCCCAGCATATGAACATTTGAAGAAAAGGTGTTCATGTGAGTCTGGGCAATCCTCACATAAAGCACATTTATCCTCCCTTCCAGGATACCATCTTGCAAGCCTGTCTTGAGTAGAGAGCCTTCCCTGGCTAGCCACAGAATAAAAGCATGACTTGGAATGCAATGATTGTGCCAAACAGTCCTATTCCAAATCACGCTTTATTTATTCTGTCTTAGCTCTATCCAGACATTGTTCACAGAAAATTTGGTTAGAACATTTTCACTAGTCTTCCACATCACCATATCTTTTCTTTCACTGTTTAGAACAGGCACAACAATGTTATTGATACCAGGAACATCATAATCCCAGTTTGATGGCCATTTCCAAACACCCTGCTCTATCATATCAGCCACTTTCACATTATTGCAGATACCTGATTTTGATACCATTTCCATGTCAATCAATTCACTAATAGGACCATTATCATTCCACTTATCATTTAAATTTGTTGTTACATGAATTCAGGCTCAATATTCCCCTTCAACTATTCCTTTCGGCTTAATGCATACTAAAAGAAACTTGGAATAATATTGATACTCTTTTTCTTTGCATTATCTACTTGATGCTTACTACAAAATTATTTAGAAATTGAGCCAAGATTATTGGACCATCTAATTTTTTGGTAAATGACTAATCCAAGGTTATTGGGCCATCTTAAATTTTTGGTAAAGGAATTGACATTTGGAAAAAAAATTGTTGCAACTTTGTCACTTACTGTTATTTATATGTTGCAACTCAATTTCATGAGGCTTTTGAATTTGTTTGTAAACTCACTTTCCAAATCATGGCTTAAATGATTTACAATTGTTTGTTTATGCAGATATTCTTCTCTTCTTGAAATTGTTTGTAAACTCACTGTTGAAATCATGGTTTAATGATATATTTTGTGATTTAAGTGAGGTATGAATTTTTTCAACTAAGTGGGTAGGAAGCAAAGAGCACATGACATATATATTAAAGTTGGTTTAGTTTACGCTTTACTTGGCAAATCTAATTCAAATGGGACATATCAGTATGTTTAATACTAATTAAATTGGTTTGTTTTTTTTAATTATTGAACTTGATCTCACATAACCTCAAAACTACTGATATATATGTATATAATCTTTTCTCTTATCAGGTAAACTTTACTTGATGGATCAGAACATTACAAACACCCATTAGACCCCTTACAGCACAAACCAAACACCCCTTACAGCAGCCATCCAAACACCCATGGCAGGAGCAGAACACCCCCTTACAGCAGCCATCCAAACGCTCCCTTACAGCAGCTATCCAAACACCCCCTTGACAACAGCAAAACGACCCTTTGGCAGCTATCTAAACACTCTCGGACAACAAACAATAAAAGGAGATAAACAGTCATTACTTCAATGTTCTTCGAGGTGTATACCATGGATACTATGTCGATACATTGAAAAAGTTGTAGATGGGAGTATAAAAGTACAGGTTGGAGGGTGTAATAGCAATTCAACAGAGGAAGGTATAATATGTATCGCAAACACCTACAAGCACCTACTCCTTGGGCTGTCTTTACTCTAAATCTGGTATGTGAGGCTAACATATAGTTCATGTTAGCCTTGAAGAAGGTAAGGAGTGACGAATCTGATGTTAATTGCTGCCATTTATTTTTTTTGTAATCATACATTTTGACCTTAATTATAGGCATGAGTTGCAAGTAAAATATACTTCTTTACACCATTTGTTTCACTCATTTTACACAATGATAATTGTAATGACGTACTTGATACCTTCATAATAAGGTCTTATCTTTTTTGTGGCTTAAAACTGATAGAAAGGCGAACTTGTGAGTATTCTTTAGAAAAATTGGGACGAGGTATGTGAAAGGATGACGGGACGAAAGATAAATGCTTCAGATTGATAAAAAAAAAATGTTTGGATGTGTATAAAAGGAAAGTTGACAAGGCCACAAAATCAACATCACACCACCTCTAGAATTATTGTAGAAGCAGAATGATGACAGGCACAGGCTAATCCTTGAATACGTAGAGAAATCGCAGGGAGGAGCGAACTTGCAGAAAACCAAGTCGTCATGTGTCTGATCTTACCCGTGAAATAGATTCCTTGGTCATAGCAAAGATGGATGGAAGTACAAATGAACATCCAAGTGCAAAGGTAAAATAAACATATCAAATCTCAATAGCGTCATGTTGTTTGGATATACTGATAAACTCTATATGTAAATGGTTTATGTTCATTAGTTTTCTATGGCAGCTAAGTCCAAACGTATTTTATGATTTTGGATTTTGCAGGCTGATGGGTACCCGACTATTCTTTTCTACCCAGCAGGAAACAAAAGCTCCAATCCTGTATGTGATATTTGCAGAGATGACTTATGCTTTTAGCTCTTACATTTTTAATCAGTATAAAATGAGAAGAAAACGCATATCGTCTTGTGCAAAAGTTAAAACAAATTCCATTTTTTAAGGGGTTTCCTTGGTATATCATTTGATTATGTACCTTCTAATGATGGCAGACAACTATAGATGTCGATCGAACAGTAGTGGATTTTTACAAATTCCTCAAAAACCAAGCTTCAGTCCCCTTCAAGCTCCAAAAACTTACTTACACTGATGCTAAATAAAGCACCAAAATTGACCCGAACGATGAACCATGAATATAATTTGTACATGTTGTTTGAATGAAGAGCAATTATTTAGACGTTGCGTTACCATTTTTAATATATAGAATAGAGGTTGAATATAGAATATGAGAGATAACTTGGTGGACCGAACTCAGGTGCATATACTTGTATACGGATGCTGTATTGCTAATTTACGAGTTTCAACAACTTGTCATGTTGGTAGGTGGTGGCCGCGATAGAGTGAGTCATGGCTGCTCTTATATTAGTAACCTAAATGAATATACTTTTTGACTCGCCTGTTATCGTATTATTGTTGTAGTCCTCATGTCCAATAGACTAGTGACATAGGTTTGCAAGATCTTATATTATAGTAGTTTGTTTAAATTGCTAGACAAAATAACGATGGTCTTAAAGTGTTTAGATAATTAGCTTTTGTCTGATTTGTTGGTTGTTCTCTCAGGAAACATGTGAGCCTGAATATTGCAGGAGCCAGCAGAATGGAATAAAGAAGAGGTGCGGAATATGATCTTACAGGACCAAAGACTACGCGATAGGCGAAAATTCGGAAATTCTTTATAAGCTAGAATCCTATGTACGTGTATATATACGTGTAATATCTTATAATGCTAGTCTTGGTTGGTAATATCTTATAATCATATGTACTATAAAAATCCTATGATTTATTTATATGTAATAAACTCATGAAGCTAGTACTTGTATATGTACGTGTAATACACCTTAAAGATAAGACTTCAAACATTTTAATTTTTGCACGTATCTTAAAATGTAGAATATCTTATAGTACTCCATCCGTCCTAAAAAGAATGTACAAAAAAAGAAAAAAAAAATATGATATTTGTAATTAATGCTAGTCTTGATTGGTAAAAAACTAAAAAGTCTTTTTTACCCTCATAGTTAATATAGAAATTAAGAATGAGTAATTAATGCATGTTTTAATTATAAGGGTAAAGTAGGAAAATATGTCATAATTACTATCCAAAAATAAAATACACTTTTTTGGGATAAACAAAAATAGTAAAGTGGACACTTTATATGAAACGGAGGGAGTATAATGTAACGCACTCTAAAGAAATACGATAAACATTGTCTCGTTTGCATCTTTAAATAGTGCACCCATTTTGTCTCAATTAAAAGTCGTGTGAATATGAAATTAGTGGTTATCTTATTGGGTCCGCTTTTGATTTGTATATTATTTTAATTTTAATAAAATTTATCATTATTGGAGATTACTATATGGTTTAAATGAGGCTTAAATTTTTAAATTTTATATTTTTTTTGGAAAAGAAATTTTCTAATTTTCTTTTTATAGTAATGTTTTTTGTCTTAAAATTTTAAAACTTTTTTTTATAAGAAGTCTCAAATGCGTTATAATGTATTATAGATTAAAATCCGTGTAAATATGAAATTAGTGGTTATCTTATTAGGTCCTTTTGATTTGTATTTTATTATTTTTTTTAATTATTATTTTTTTCTTTTTCTTTTGTGGTAGGTGAGTAGCTTTCATTAGTGATGTTTGCTTTATAATTTTATAAGAAATGCCTTTTTTTTACTAGTGGAAAAAATCATGTGTTAGGTTTGGACTCATTAGTGATGTTTGCTTTACAATTTTATAAGAAATGCCTTTTTTTACTAGTGGGAAAAATCATGAGTTAGGTTTGGACTCATATCTTTTTCCATTAAAATATTTATTGCTTTATAAAAAGAAGTAATATTTTACTACTAGTGTCATGCTATTCGATATAGAGGGATCATTGCATTTCGTATGTGATGTTCACACAAGTCGGTGGAGTTGAGTTATTAATGATTGATACTAATCATACTTGATTCTATACGATACACTATATACTATATTGTGATAAATATGAATTTCCACGACTTTTTGAGTTTTAGCTCATGACTTTGGGTCATGGAAAAAAGGCTCTATTCTTGAAGTATATTGTGTTTTTGAGGAAAAAGGAAATGAAGACGATTAGAAATTACTAGCAACGGGTCCAAAGCTACCTCGTTAGCTTGGTTTTGAAAAACCAATATATTATGATTTTATACTAATATGTGATTCCCGTATAATGTACCACACGTTCTTATCATTCCAATAATCATTTTCTGTACCAAAATACTATACACGCCCTAAGTGTATGTACTTTTACTTATATTCCAATTACTTTTTCGATTCGAAGAATGCTATATCCACGTAAATTTAATAAAAATATTTTCACTAAAGGATATGTCATTGTAACTATTAGATCTATTGGGCAATTAAAAAAAGAGAGGGAATGTTTTTAAGTTAGGTTTATCATGCCACGTCATTTTGTGAAAATGTTTTTGTAAAATTTTTATGGATGTAAAATTTCTTCATAAAATCATAGTACTTTTAATACCAATTTCTCACAAAAAACTTTGAATTATTTATCTACTTTTATATGTAAAATGCTTCGTGTTTTTTAATACCAGTATTCTCACTGACTAAGAGAAATAAAACAGTTATATATTTAGATTTGGCAACATAAAACTCAAAACAAATCACAGCCTGATGGTTGCTGGCTGTTGAATGGTGTAGGAGACCAAGGTTCAAAACTTTGATCTGGATATTTATTTTCATTTTATTTTATTATTATTTTATTTTATTATTATTATTATTATTATTATTATTATTATTATTATTATTATTATTATTATTATTATTATTATTATTTTGTATAATAACTTTTGGTGTATATATATGTTTCCAACTGAATATGAAATGGTACCTATCACGATAATTGAGTTTACGTTATTGTTAAATATAGCACTCCCTTATAAAATTTTGATATATAACATGTCTTCTTCGTATTTGTTTGAACTACACAAGTTTACAACTTTACATTTTTTTTAGTATATTATAATCTGAGTTATGTATATATTTGTTAAATATATATAGCTAAAATGCTAAATACATAAATAGCAAGGTAGCACCTAGGGCTGTCAAAAAACCTGAACCGACCCGGACCCGAACCCGAATAAAGATAATCGGGTCGGGTTACTCGGGTCCAAAATCTAACTCGGGTCAATCGGGTCAACCCAATTAACCCGAGTACGAATTAGGGTCGGGTATCGGGTCTAAAATACTTTGCTTAGTCGGGTTCGGGTCAACCCGACTGACCCGAGTTTTTTTTTTTTTTTTTTTTTTTTTTTTTTTTTTTTTTTTTTTTAAATTTTAAGTGTGTAATAGTAAGATGGTTATTTATTGAAAAAATCTAGTAAGTATCTAAATGTTGTTTACGCATGCATTTTTAGTATGGAAAATGATTTAGCTTCCTGCTAATATTCTTAATATTCTTCCTAATACAAATTATTGTTAACTGACAAGGCAAATAATAGACTAAAGTACTAAACCATACTGTGGTTAAAGTTAGTTTTTAAAAAAACAGAACACACGCACTAGTTTATATAAATTATTGTTCTTGTGTGATTTCTTTGATAAGGATACATTATGCATTTTCGATATTGCTCAAATCATGTGGAATACAGTAGAGATTTTCCCTCAAACTGTCATTTGATCTTTTAATCGATATTGAACTTCTGTATTAACTAGTCAGTTTTAAAATATCAAATTATGTGATTTTGTAAATGGCACAAACCCGAACCCGACCTGATTTGACCCGAACCCGACCTCAAATAGGGTCGGGTTCGGGTATATTATTTTTAGTCTCGACCCGACTTGGACCCGACCCGTGTGACAACCGGCAGTTTAGGGAGCTATTTTAAAAACCCGCATTTCAATTTAAGTTCGTTTATAATTTTTATTTGAAATTTTCATTTCACAACGAACTTGTGAGACCTATTTTATGGATAATTTTTAATTAATGACGTTATGGAATTCGTGAATTATGTTCATAATTCATTTTTGATTATATGATCGGTGATGTATATTTGAATTCTCACATGGTACTACGTTGACTTTGGCACTAGGATTACCTAACGACAGTTTTATGATTCGTCTTACGAGTCTGACTATATTTTTAATTATTTACGAGACGTTCTCGGGTGATATTGAAGTTTAAAATGAGTTCGGGTTCGGGCCACATGTTTTTACAATTACCCGCGTTACCCGCTCCACCGTAATAATAATAATAATATTATTATTATTATTATTATTATTATTATTATTATTATTATTATTATTATTATTATTATTATTATTATTATTATTATTAATAAATTGCAAAAAAAAAATAATAATAAAAGATATATAAGGTTGTGTTTGGTCCGGTTTTCACCCACACAACACAAACCCACCCACACACCAAATTTCCATCTCTCTCTCATCTCTATTTCTTCCCCACTATTAAACCCTAGCCGCCGAACCTTATTTCCGGCCACCACCGCCGCATCTCCGACCACCCAACAAAACAAACACCACCATCTTATTCCTCTCTTCACCCTCTTTCATTTGGTGTATCATACTCACCCTAGAACCACCGTTAACACCATCAAATTTGTAACAATCCGTTCGAATTTTAATAGCTTTACTAGATCCGTGAATTTGGAGGTCCAAGAAGGTGAGAAGGAGTTATTCTTGGGTATTGGGTGCCACGATTTGGCAATTATCCGTGGCTACACGGATTATTTCGTGAGAATCGAAATGGTTTTTAATGAGAAATGATGTTTTAGTGATAAATATTTAGTTTGGTATCCGGGTTTTCTTGGGTTTGGTTATGGTTGACTCGGAACCGAGAGCAAGGCTCTCGGCTTATTTGTGGTCCGAGCCTTGTGAGGCTTTGGATTCCTTGGTGATTATTGTTTAGTGGTTTGTCGAGGGTGTTATGTACCTCGATCCGAGCTAACCGAGACCGTGTGGTCTCGGGGTTTCATTTGTTGCTCGTATGACCATGCCGAGACCCTTATGGGGGTTCTCGATCGGTCGTGGTTCGAGCCTTGGGCTCGTAGAGATTATTGTGGTTCGACCCTTGTGGGTCGCGGCTTTTAGCCGTGTGTTATTTTGTTGCCGATTTGACCATTGGGTCGAATGGGTTATTTGGTTATCTTATTTTGCTCTTGTGAGCTATATGTGCTTATGTGTTGGCTCGAGTCCAAGTGACTCGCGGTTTGGAGCCGAGACTCAAGTGAGTCAAGGGCTCGGGTCGGCTTGGTAAACCGACCCACGCATTAACTTTTTTAATGTTAATTCTTGAAATAATTGTGAATTTAATTGTTTCATTGTTGTGGTATTTCATATCGGCCGAATACTTTTGGTTGAGTCGAGACCATTGTGGTCTCGACATTGGATATTATAATGGTAATTGTGGAGTTGTTGTCGATTGGTAAGAGTTATTGGGGACCGATTGTGAGACGGTCGTTAGATTGACGGAGATAGGTTAGCCGGGTGCCGTAGTCGGACCCTCATGTTGTAGCCCGTGGTTTGAGTTGTGATTGGACGGAGATTGGTTATTTTATGACTTTTGCTTATTATTGGACTTGGACAATGAGCCGAGAGTCATGACTCGGACATATGACCATTTCGTATAACTCAATAACTATTAAAATTGAAACGAGAATAATAAAACTCGTAATAATAATTATTGATAATATGAACGTTTATATGAAAGTATATACGTGAATAACGTATATATAACTATATAAACGCGTATATTAATAATAATAATAATCACGAGTCGTATTATAAATAATACGATTAGATATATATTAGGCTACGAAAGTGGCGTAATATTATTAAACGTATTACTATTATAAAAATTGTGTTATAAAACGGGAAACTCCCGACAATTATGAAACGTTTAATAAAATGTCATTTCAGGATATATAACAGATAAACTTATTGAGTTAGGCGAAATTGTTGTCACTCGGGTCCAGGTAAGTTATCATTTGTGACGTTCGTGTTGTCACGGATATATGACGACTAATATAGACGTTTTCTATAATTAAATAACCACTTAACCGTAAGGTTGAGTCGGGTTATTTGACTATATGAAATGAATATATTAGTGGGCATCGTATCCTACGACGCCCATAGGTCGTAGTATATGTAAAGTGTAATAGATTGCGAGCGTATATATCGGGAAATCTGGCCAATTTGACGATATATATGAGGAATTTATTAAACTATGATATATACTATATAGTAATTATGTGCTATGTGCTTTAGGTTGGGTGTAATCTTGGAACGGTATGTTACGTAAATAAATATGAGGATTATCAAATCGACGGATTTGGTAAACTTTGGCGATTTATTTAAATGATATATTGGGCTAATATTAGATCTATAGTTTATTTATCTTTCTATATGTGATCTCTCTTTGGTTTGTTTTGAGTCGACCCACCACCCGTATGGATACCAAACGCAAATACACCAAACTAATACGAAATGGATTTTCGGAAATAAAACGGATTCTCGTCCGGGTTTGGGAATATTATATATTTGAGGAAATGATTTCTGAAAGAGTTAATATTGTTAGGTCGTGCCAAGTCCGTAGTTGCTGTTTCGTGAGTTATCATACATCTTATTTCTACCTACCTCGTCTTGCTATTTTCTGGACTTGAGGTGAGTCATAGCCCCACTTTTTACTCTTGAACTATGTTTTCAACGATTGGGGTGAGAAACGTGCAAATTATTTTACGTGGACTATTATCGCTTTTATATTCTTTTTAAACTTGCTATGCGTATGGATTAGGATCTATTGTCAGCTTTAGTCACACATGTCGAGTGTACTATTCAAGGTTGGCTTATTTGGTTATTTGGATTGTCAGCTTTAGTCACATATTTGTTGTGTGTACTATTCAAGGTTGGCTTATTTGGACTGTCAGCTTTAGTCACATAGTTTCGTGTGTACTATTCAAGGTTGACTTATTAGATACTATAGTGTGCACCTATAGGTTATTAATACTTCGGAGGTTATCCGAGTATTTATTGGTATTGCGGGGGTTACCCGAATATCTATGTTGTTACGGAAGGGTATCCGTGTGTTATGTTGATAGCGGAGGGTATCCGCAGGCTTTTAGCGAATCCTTAGTCTAGCTAGCAAGCGTTTTGCGTATATGTCCACTATATTATTAGTTGAATTTAAACCTATGATCTCACCAGCGAAAGCTGACTTTTAGCACGTTTTCTCAGGTAATTAAGTGTTGAGTTCCATGCTTGGATTGGAAGGCTCGGCTAAGGCACACGGTTTATGGATCTATTTTTCTAAACTCTGATAATTAAATTTGGACCTATTGTTATTTTATTTTGGGCCTGACTCTGAATGATGCTGGGATAAATGTAAACCTTAAAACCCCGTTTTGGTTGTGTTTTTATTATGTTTACTTTATCTCGTTCTATATTGTCTTGTGTTGGATACCAATCCCCGTAGCACCCCGAAAGCTTGTTGAGTCTTCCGCTGTATCAAATTTTGGGGGTGTTACAGATTGGTATCAGAGCCAAGGTTATAGAGAACTAGGTAAATAAACGCCTAAACTATAACCGTATTTTTATAGAAAATGATCCTTGACCACCGCCCGCCAGCCCGCCAAGCCGAAGCATCTTCTATTATTTGAGGTATTATGAGATATTTGAGATGATTTGAGGTTTATGGATTTTAGTAATGAGATGGCGTTCTCGAGGATTTAAATGGTCTATATGTTTTATAAACATTTTAGTAATGCGGTGTTTGGAAATCTTTTATTAAGATTATATATGGAATTATTTGATGAGTATATTTGGTACGGTTTTATGAGTTGTGATTTAAGTTGTTTTGAAACACTTACACCTACCCTACGCCGTTGTCACAGACTATGGCCTCCCATATGCCCGATGTCGTCGAGGACATTCTTACTGCACCAGTTTTACCTGCACAGTTCACTATGGCATCTGATGACCCTTACCAGATGGCCATGTCTTCAGCTATTGTATCACAGGCAGCTTCTACTTCAGCACTACCTGCTGCATCTACGCAGGGACCCTCATCTTCTCTAGGGCTCCCTGGTACATCGAGGCAACTTACTCTTCATCAGGCTTTGGCTCGTGTGGCACCACGCTTTGCCCATCGAGCTACGGCACGCATGTCGGTATGCCCTACTCCATCACCTTTACAGATTGATGCTCATTCTCTTCTGTCTGAGGCGCCACCCACATCATTGCGTCGTCGTCCTAGATCACCTACTACATCTTCACATGGTTCACCTAGTAGGAGACGACGAGTGATGAGGTACTCTTCCGATGAGGAGGAGGAGGAGTACGAGGGTGAGGATGAGGCTGATGACCCTGAGCGGGAGGATGACCCTCAGGAGGCTGAGCATGGTGATGATGATGACCCTGAGGAGGAGGATGACCCTCAGGAGGATGAGATGCCTGATGATGATGATGAGTTAGCACCACCAGCTCAGGCTGAGGAGCCTGATTCACCTGTACACCCGATTGAGCCTGATTCACCTGATCATCCGTTCTTGTTTGAGTTGCCACCTGGTAGTCCCGTGGAGTCGGATGCATCTTCGGAGGTTTCTGCTGAGCATGCAGAGTTGGGTGAGGTTGGCAGGTTGTGGGCTCGGATTACTGAGCTTAGTGACAGAGTTGCACGTGTATCTGATCGACTTGAGAGAGTTTTTGGAGAGTTCTTAGCAGATTTGAGAGTTGATTTGACTGTCGTTGTGGGCAGAACTACTGAGCTGAGGAGAGTTTTGATGGATGTCCACGAGCATATCGATAGTTTGCAGCGAGGATTTGTTATTGCTCGTGAGGCCGACCGCAAGCTTTGGCAAAGGAATGCCGAGCTAGAGAAGGAGGTGGCTGACCTCAAGAGAGACCGAGACACCCATAGCGTGGAGTTAGGATCGTTATGGAGGGATCTTGATGGCTTGAGGCAGGAGTTGAGGATTCTCCATCAGCCACGTGGCTAATTGTTTGGGTTATATTATCTTGTTGCTTTCTTAACCGAGGAGTGTTCGGTTAGAAAGGCTATTTATCATATTTTGATGTATTTTGTTCGGTATTCGTCTCTTTTGGAACGATTAGTATGTTTTGTGTTATCCGTTAGCTGGAACGATATAGATCGCTATTGTATGGTTGATGGTTATTAGTATATGGTATTATGTGATTTTGGGTGTTATGGAAATTGAGTCCTTATTCGCTTATTTGTTGTTACGTGGCGTGTTGTTGCTATTCTTTCCATGACTTGATTTCGTTGAGATGTTTTGTTGAGCATATCGATAAGTTCTATTGGAGACTCATGAACTTGTGTGATGTTACAGATTAATGGCACCACGTCGAAACCCTGTTAGGTCTACCAGGACTGGTCCTGCTGTGACTACTCCTGCTCGTCGAGGTCGTCGACCTACTCGAAATGTTGAAACCCCTACTCCTGACAACCTGGACACCACTAACCGTAACAACAGGAATCAAAATGTTGATGTTCAGGGAGACAATGGTCATGTTCCACTTAATGCACCTACTGTAGATCAAGCAATGATCAACCAACTCGTGGAGCAAAGAGTTGCTGAACTACTCGCTGAGTCAAATCATTCCAACAATTCTGCTGGAACTTTTCCACCTATTCGTGCTAATGGATGTCAATACAAGGAATTCAAGATTTGTGGACCCATTGAGTTTGGTGGAACTAAAGGAGTGGTTTACTTAGTCAGATGGATTGAGAAGACTGAGTCAGTGTTTAATGTCAGTGGTTGTGCGGAGAATGCGAAGGTAAAGTTTGCTTCTTTTACTTTCAAGGATGAAGCGTTGACTTGGTGGAACAACTACCGAAATGCAGTTGGGAGTGATGTAGCGTATGCTATGACTTGGGAGCAATTTAAGTCCTTGTTGATTCAGACTTATTGCCCAAGGAATGAGGTCAAGAAGCTAGAGATTGAGTTTTGGAACCACAAGGTGAAAGGTAATGATATGGCGACTTACAATCGTCGTTACCAGGAGTTAGCCTTGTTGTGCCCAGATATGGTGAAAACCGAGACTCAAAAGATCGAGAGGTATACTGATGGGTTGCCTGTAGCTACGAGGAATGATGTAATTTCTGCTAGGCCTGCAAACATCCATGAGGCAATCACAATTGCTCAACAACTTATGGATTCGTTGGAATTAGAAGAAGTTGATAAGGAGAAGAATGGAAAGAGAAAGAGGGACCGTCACTCTAAGAGTAATGATCACCGAAGCAAGAGACAAGCTAAGGCTTATGCTATTGGGAATGGAGATAAGAAGAATCAGAACGGTGATGCACCCAAGTGTGATCGTTGCCATCAGCATCATACTGGATGGTGTAGTGTGAAATGCCAGAATTGCTCAAGGAAAGGACACACAGCTAGGGATTGTAGAGCGCGACCTCTTGCAATGGTTCAAGCTGCTCCTGAGATGAGAAACAAGGCAGATGTTACCTGTTATGGGTGTGGAAAGAAGGGACACTATAGGAATGAGTGTAGAGAATCGCGGAACCGTGGAAATCAAGGCTCGGGTGGTAATGGGTACAATTATGGAAATCGTGGAACTGGAGGAAATCGTGGATGACAAGATAATGGGGACCAACGTGTGGAAGCTAGAGCTGCTCAGGGAAGAGTGTATGCACTCGGGAACGAGAGAGGAGAAGATCCGAACGTCGTTACTGGTACGTTCCTTCTCAATAATCGTTATGCTTCCATACTGTTTGATACTGGTGCCGATAGGAGTTTTGTGTCTACTACATTTGCACCCTTACTAGAGAAACCCCCAATGGCCTTAGGAATTGGATATGTTATTGAGTTAGCAAATGGAAACCTAGAAAGGATTAATACCATCATTCGCGGTTGTACGTTAAATTTCTTGAACCACCCTTTCAACATAGATCTTCTACCCGTCACGTTAGGAAGTTTTGATGTAATCATTGGTATGGATTGGTTGTCGAAGTATCGTGCTCACATACTTTGCGACGAGAAGATCGTGCGTGTACCATACGGAAAGGAAATCCTAAACATATTGGGAGATCGAAAGGATTCTAGGAGCCCATCCCGGTTAGCAGTCATATCTTGCACAAAGTTACCAAAGCTAATGGAGAAGGGATGTTACCTTTTCTTGGCTCAAATTTCTGAGAAGGGAGAGACGAAGAAAAAGGAAAGGTACATTGGAGATGTGCCTATAGTTCGTGATTTTCCTGATGTGTTTCCCGATGATTTGCCGGGAATCCCGCCGACTAGACAAGTGGAGTTTCAGATGGAGTTGATACCTGGTGCTGCACCTGTAGCACGAGCACCTTATCGTCTTGCACCTACCAAACTGGAAGAGTTGTCGAAACAATTGGCGGAGTTAGCCGAAAAAGGATTCATAAGACCAAGTTCTTCACCTTGGGGAGCCCCAGTCTTATTTGTGAAGAAGAAGGATGGATCGTTTCGGATGTGTACTGATTATAGGGAGTTGAATAAGTTAACGGTGAAGAATCGATACCCGTTACCTAGGATCGATGACTTGTTCGATCAACTCCAAGGATCGAGTGTGTATTCGAAGATCGATTTGAGATCGGGGTATCATCAACTTCGAGTTCGCGAGGAAGATATTCCGAAAACGGCTTTCAGAACCCGTTACGGGCATTACGAGTTTCAGGTGATGCCGTTTGGGTTGACTAACGCACCAGCAATATTCATGGATCTCATGAATCGTGTGTGTAAGCCTTGGATAAGTTCGTAATCGTATTCATCGATGACATTCTGATTTATTCAAAGAGTGAGAAAGAGCATGAGGAGCATTTAAGACTCATTTTGGAATTGCTCAGGAAGGAGAAACTCTATGCCAAGTTTTCGAAATGCGAATTTTGGATTCCGACAGTACAATTTTTGGGTCATGTGATTGACAGACAAGGAGTCCATGTGGATCCTTCAAAAATTGAGGCGATAAAAGATTGGGCTGCACCTACAACCCCAACCGAAGTTCGTCAATTTTTGGGTTTAGCTGGTTATTACCGAAGATTCATTGAGGGATTTTCGAAGATAGCTAAACCATTGACCAAATTGACTCAAAAGAGTGTTACGTATGAATGGGGAGATAAAGAAGAGGAAGCGTTTCAATTGCTTAAGAAAATGTTGTATAGTGCTCCTATCTTAGCGTTACCAGAAGGTAACGAGGATTTCATCGTCTATTGTGATGCCTCACATAAAGGTTTAGGAGCCGTGTTAATGCAACGAGAGAAGGTGATAGCTTATGCTTCCCGACAGCTCAAAAAGCATGAGAAAAACTACACTACCCATGATTTGGAGCTCGGTGCTGTGGTTTTTGCTTTAAGAATATGGAGACATTACTTGTACGGAACCAAGTGTGTTGTATTTACTGACACAAAAGTCTACAACACATCTTGAATCAAAAAGAGCTCAACATGAGACAACGACGTTGGATTGAGCTGCTAAGCGATTATGATTGTGAAATTCGCTACCACCCTGGTAAAGCAAACGTTGTTGCTGATGCTCTTAGTCGAAAGGAAAGAGTACCACCGTTACGAGTTAGGTCATTGGGAATGACTATCGTGTCGCCATTACCGTCTCAAATACTCGAAGCTCAAACGGAAGCGTTGAAAGCAGAAAATAGATCTGCCGAGAATATATTTGGGATGGCTGATAATGAGAAAGGATTTGTTAAGCGTTCTGATGGATTATTATGTTTTGGAGATCGGATTTGGGTGCCTTTATATGGAGAAATTCGGGAATTGATTATGCATGAGTCGCATAAGTCAAGGTACTCCATTCATCCTGGGTCCGATAAAATGTATCAGGATCTTAAGAAGTTCTATTGGTGGCCAAATATGAAGGCAGGTATAGCATCGTACGTTAGTAAGTGCTTGACATGTGCTAAGGTTAAGGCTGAACACCAGAGACCGTCAGGATTACTAACGCAACCAGAACTTCCAGTCTGGAAATGGGAACGGATTACTATGGACTTCATTACCAAATTACCGAGAACAGCTAGCGGTTGTGACGCTATCTGGGTAATTGTGGATCGTCTGACAAAGTCTGCTCATTTCTTAGCTATTAGTGAAGATGATAGTGTAGATAAGCTTGCGAGGTTATATGTGAAGGAAATTATTTCGCGTCATGGAGTCCCGATATCTATTATCTCAGATCATGATAGTCGTTTTACGTCAGCTTTGTGGCGATCACTTCAAACGGCTTTGGGGACGAGGCTTGATATGAGTACTGCATATCATCCCCAAACCGATGGTCAAAGTGAGAGGACCATTCAGACGTTAGAGGATATGCTTCGTGCATGCATCATAGACTTTGGTAAAGGCTGGGAGAAGTATTTACCCCTTGCGGAATTCTCCTATAATAACAGCTACCACACAAGTCTTAAGGCTGCACCATTCGAAGCTTTATATGGCAGAAAGTGTCGTTCGCCTATTGGTTGGGCAGAAGTTGGAGATAGTCAACTTACAGGCCCTGAGCTTATTTTGGAAACTACAGAGAAAGTAACTCAGATTCGTGATCGGTTGCAAGCAGCTAGAGATAGGCAGAAGAGCTATGCCGATCAGAGACGTAAACCTTTAGAGTTCCAGGTGGAGACAAAGTAATGCTGAAAGTCTCGCCTTGGAAAGGTGTAATACGTTTCGGGAAACGTGGTAAACTCAACCCACGCTACATTGGACCATTCTTGATCTTAGAAAGAATTGGGCCCGTGGCTTATAAGTTGGAATTACCGTCCAAACTGAGTAAAGTTCACGACGTGTTTCACGTGAGTAATTTGAAGAAATGTCTTTCTGATGAAATGCCCGTCATTCCAATGAGGGACATTCGTGTTGATGAGAAACTGAATTTCGTGGAGGAACCGATTGAGATTTTAGATTGTGAAGTTAAACGACTCAAGAGAAGTCGCATTCCGCTCGTCAAGGTTCGTTGGAATTCCCGACATGGACCAGAATTTACGTGGGAACGTGAGGACGAGTTCAAGAAGAGATATCCGAAGCTTTTCACTTCGTAGATAAATTTTTCCGAGTGAAACCCGGGACGGGTTTCCTTCTGAGACGGGGAGGATGTGACAACCGGCAGTTTAGGGAGCTATTTTAAAAACCCGCATTTCAATTTAAGTTCATTTATAATTTTTATTTGAAATTTTCATTTCACAACGAACTTGTGAGACCTATTTTATGGATAATTTTTAATTAATGACGTTATGGAATTCGTGAATTATGTTCATAATTCATTTTTGATTATATGATCGGTGATGTATATTTGAATTCTCACATGGTACTACGTTGACTTTGGCACTAGGATTACCTAACGACAGTTTTATGATTCGTCTTACGAGTCTGACTATATTTTTAATTATTTACGAGACGTTCTCGAGTGATATTGAAGTTTAAAATGAGTTCGGGTTCGGGCCACATGTTTTTACAATTACCCGCGTTGCCCGCTCCACCGTAATATTATTATTATTATTATTATTATTATTATTATTATTATTATTATTATTATTATTATTATTATTATTAATAAATTGCAAAAAAAAAATAATAATAAAAGATATATAAGGTTGTGTTTGGTCCGGTTTTCACCCACACAACACAAACCCACCCACACACCAAATTTCCATCTCTCTCTCATCTCTATTTCTTCCCCACTATTAAACCCTAGCCGCCGAACCTTATTTCCGGCCACCACCGCCGCATCTCCGACCACCCAACAAAACAAACACCACCATCTTATTCCTCTCTTCACCCTCTTTCATTTGGTGTATCATACTCACCCTAGAACCACCGTTAACACCATCAAATTTGTAACAATCCGTTCGAATTTTAATAGCTTTACTAGATCCGCGCATTTGGAGGTCTAAGAAGGTGAGAAGGAGTTATTCTTGGGTATTGGGTGCCACGATTTGGCAATTATCCGTGGCTACACGGATTATTTCGTGAGAATCGAAATGGTTTTTAATGAGAAATGATGTTTTAGTGATAAATATTTAGTTTGGTATCCGGGTTTTCTTGGGTTTGGTTATGGTTGACTCGGAACCGAGAGCAAGGCTCTCGGCTTATTTGTGGTCCGAGCCTTGTGAGGCTTTGGATTCCTTGGTGATTATTGTTTAGTGGTTTGTCGAGGGTGTTATGTACCTCGATCCGAGCTAACCGAGACCGTGTGGTCTCGGGGTTTCATTTGTTGCTCGTATGACCATGCCGAGACCCTTATGGGGGTTCTCGATCGGTCGTGGTTCGAGCCTCGGGCTCGTAGAGATTATTGTGGTTCGACCCTTGTGGGTCGCGGCTTTTAGCCGTGTGTTATTTTGTTGCCGATTTGACCATTGGGTCGAATGGGTTATTTGGTTATCTTATTTTGCTCTTGTGAGCTATATGATGCTTATGTGTTGGCTCGAGTCCAAGTGACTCGCGGTTTGGAGCCGAGACTCAAGTGAGTCAAGGGCTCGGGTCGGTTTGGTAAACCGACCCACACATTAACTTTGTTAATGTTAATTCTTGAAATAATTGTGAATTTAATTGTTTCATTGTTGTGGTATTTCATATCGGCCAAATACTTTTGGTTGAGTCGAGACCATTGTGGTCTCGACATTGGATATTATAATGGTAATTGTGGAGTTGTTGTCGATTGGTAAGAGTTATTGGGGACCGATTGTGAGACGGTCGTTAGATTGACGGAGATAGGTTAGTCGGGTGCCGTAGTCGGACCCTCATGTTGTAGCCCGTGGTTTGAGTTGTGATTGGACGGAGATTGGTTATTTTATGACTTTTGCTTATTATTGGACTTGGACAATGAGCCGAGAGTCATGACTCGGACATATGACCATTTCGTATAACTCAATAACTATTAAAATTGAAACGAGAATAATAAAACTCGTAATAATAATTATTGATAATATGAACGTTTATATGAAAGTATATACGTGAATAACGTATATATAACTATATAAACGCGTATATTAATAATAATAATAATCACGAGTCGTATTATAAATAATACGATTAGATATATATTAGGCTACGAAAGTGGCGTAATATTATTAAACGTATTACTATTATAAAAACTGTGTTATAAAACGGGAAACTCCCGACAATTATGAAACGTTTAATAAAATGTCATTTCAGGATATACAACGGATAAACTTATTGAGTTAGGCGAAATTGTTGTCACTCGGGTCCAGGTAAGTTATCATTTGTGACGTTCGTGTTGTCACGGATATATGACGACTAATATAGACGTTTTCTATAATTAAATAACCACTTAACCGTAAGGTTGAGCCGGGTTATTTGACTATATGAAATGAATATATTAGTGGGCATCGTATCCTACGACGCCCATAGGTCGTAGTATATGTAAAGTGTAATAGATTGCGAGCGTATATATCGGGAAATCTGGCCAATTTGACGATATATATGAGGAATTTATTAAACTATGATATATACTATATAGTAATTATGTGCTATGTGCTTTAGGTTGGGTGTAATCTTGGAACGGTATGTTACGTAAATAAATATGAGGATTATCAAATCGACGGATTTGGTAAACTTTGGCGATTTATTTAAATGATATATTGGGCTAATATTAGATCTATAGTTTATTTATCTTTCTATATGTGATCTCTCTTTGGTTTGTTTTGAGTCGACCCACCACCCGTATGGATACCAAACGCAAATACACCAAACTAATACGAAATGGATTTTCGGAAATAAAACGGATTCTCGTCCGAGTTTAGGAATATTATATATTTGAGGAAATGATTTCTGAAAGAGTTAATATTGTTAGGTCGTGCCAAGTCCGTAGTTGCTGTTTCGTGAGTTATCATACATCTTATTTCTACCTACCTCGTCTTGCTATTTTCTGGACTTGAGGTGAGTCATAGCCCCACTTTTTACTCTTGAACTATGTTTTCAACGATTGGGGTGAGAAACGTGCAAATTATTTTACGTGGACTATTATCGCTTTTATATTCTTTTTAAACTTGCTATGCGTATGGATTAGGATCTATTGTCAGCTTTAGTCACACATGTCGTGTGTACTATTCAAGGTTGGCTTATTTGGTTATTTGGATTGTCAGCTTTAGTCACATATTTGTTGTGTGTACTATTCAAAGTTGGCTTATTTGGACTGTCAGCTTTAGTCACATAGTTTCGTGTGTACTATTCAAGGTTGACTTATTAGATACTATAGTGTGCACCTATAGGTTATTAATACTTCGGAGGTTATCCGAGTATTTATTGGTATTGCGGGGGTTACCCGAATATCTATGTTGTTACGGAAGGGTATCTGTGTGTTATGTTAATAGCGGAGGGTATCCGCAGGCTTTTAGCGAATCCTTAGTCTAGCTAGCAAGCGTTTTGCGTATATGTCCACTATATTATTAGTTGAATTTAAACCTATGATCTCACCAGCGAAAGCTGACTTTTAGCACGTTTTCTCAGGTAATTAAGTGTTGAGGTGCATGCTTGGATTGGAAGGCTCGGCTAAGGCACACGGTTTATGGATCTATTTTTCTAAACTCTGATAATTAAATTTGGACCTATTGTTATTTTATTTTGGGCCTGACTCTGAATGATGTTGGGATAAATGTAAACCTTAAAACCCCGTTTTGGTTGTGTTTTTATTATGTTTACTTTATCTCGTTCTATATTGTCTTGTGTTGGATACCAATCCCCGTAGCACCCCGAAAGCTTGTTGAGTCTTCCGCTGTATCAAATTTTGGGGGTGTTACAACCCGTTTGACCCGAACCCGACCAACCCGACCCGATTGACACCCCTAGTAGCACCACAACAAGAGGTCAACAACAATAGCTTGCAAATAAACTGAAACAATTTATACTTTTAACTTATACAAAAGATAGAACCCGTAACAAAGCACGAACGTAACTATACTTGTTTATCTACATTTTTCTGCAAAAAGCCATTTTTTTCACGTTGCAGCTCCAAGATATAAGCAACCAATAATGATGGACTACTCTTCTCCTTACTTGAAAGTTGAAGAGACAGCCTATCATTATCTTTTATTGTCCACTATACTCGCTTTGCCAGTCTCTTTTTTCTAAAACACACATTATCCCCTTTTATAGTTGATACCACATATCTCATTTGTGCATATTTTTTTGTTGTGTTCCAGATTGTTCATATGCATTATTTAAAGGAATATTGTAGTTTTTTTGTTATTTATCTTTCGGTTTTATTTTGTATGCGTTTTGTTGCAAGCCTCGTGGTTGTTTTTTCTTTTTTTTTTTTTTTTTTTTTTTTTTTTTTTTTTTTCTTTGGTCTCACTTTCTTTAATCGTCTCGATTATGAAAATTGGATCCTTTTGTTTGTATTGTTTTTGTTTCGTTGTGATAATATATTGCTGAATTTAAAAAAATAAAATAAAAAAATAGTGATGTTTCAATTAGAAAGCAATACATACTCAAAGTTACCGAATTTCTTTTTACCATTTGTACAGCCAAAGATTGAAGTTTCCTTGCAAAAGTTTTCTTGCACAGTAAACACGTTTATACGATTTACACGTTTATATGATTTACCAACTACCTCACTACTTTTTGACTATTGACTATATGACTATTGCACAGTAAACATCTTTACTGCATATTTCTACCTCACTCCTTTGGCTTCCCATGCTATCCCCTTTCACAATTCACATGACATATCTCATTTATGCATATTCTTTTGTTGTGTTCAAGATTGTTCTTATGCAATATATAAAGGAATATTGAATATATATATTTTTCTAATTTATCTTTCAGTTTTATTTGTATAACAAAGAATACCATAAAGTCATAAACATTTTTCATAAAATTTTGTCAATATGTTAATATATTTGCTAAGTATTAGTGATGTTTTATTTTCAAAGTACGAGTAATACATATACTGTACATGTTAATTAAAAAGCATTTGTTTCTACCATTTCCATATAAACTAGTATAAAAAGGAAGTTTCCTATGAAAATGAAGTTAATAGTCTTTTTTTATTAAATAGAATAGAAATATGCGAAGACTTATCCATACTCATCCACAACCACATATATACAAAATGCACGGTTAATACATTTATATCACCGCCACCTACCTCACTCATTATTCACTACCAGTCCACCACCACTAGCATCATACCACCAGCCACCTCGCCCTGTTTTTGATAAAAATAGAAACATGATGTCTTCAGTCAATCATGACGACTTTGCTCACTTAAAAATCCCCCTTGAAGATGTACTATCCGCCACCAATAACTTTGCTGACGAAAATCTCACTCGCAAAGGTCGAACTGTTAACCGTTACAAGGGACAGCTTTTGTGGTCGGGTGAGTTGATTGATATCCGTGCTCGGAGGTTTAAGAAAGGAAGGAAGCAAGCAGAACAGATGTTTTGGATGGAGATTTCAATGCTTTCAAGTCTCAAGCATAAAAATGTGGTTTCTCTTGTTGGGTTTTGTGATGATAATGATGAGAAGATCATCATTATCAGGCGTGAGAAGAGGGGAATTCTCAGCAACCATCTAAGTGACCCGATGTTGTTGACATGGGTGCGAAGATTGGAGATATCTGTTGGTATTGCGCAAGCGTTGAGTTATATTCATTATGACGAGCCACGCGATTTCAGCGTAATACACCGGAGGATCCACAGTGGCGCAGTTTATTTAAATGATGAGTGGGAACCCAAGTTATGTGATTTTGAATGTTCCATGAAGATTGAGGCTTCTCAAAGGCACCATTCATTTCATACTAATAGACTTGAGTATGTGATTGGGTATGGAGACCCAACATATATTGAGACTAAAAGTGTGAACCATGAGTCAGATATATACTCGTTTGGGATAGTACTGTTTGAATTGCTCTGTGGTAGAAAAGCAGTAATCGACAGCGATAGTAGCAAGTATTTGGCTCCGCTGGCCATTACCCATTATAAAGAGAAAACACTCGATGAAATAATTGGTTGGGATCTATGGAGTCAAATGGACACACAATCATTTGACATTTTCTCGGAAACAGCATATCACTGTTTGAACGAAGAACGATCGCAGCGGCCAGATATTGATGAGATTGTAACAAGAGTTGAGAAAGCGTTAGAACTTCAACTCGAGCATCAAAATGAGGTAAGACGGTTTTTCCTCTTCCATCTTTCTATCATAATAAGTACCACTATCTGTTTCTTTGAGTGCAAATTGGCTAATATGTATGGTTATACACTTATACTATGTGAGTTAGTGACAAGTTTTATGAATTTCTTTTATTTACCACTTTCTAAAACTTTACGTAAATTATTTTTCTTGTAATTAATTATATATCTATAACAGTTATATTATGTAACTTAATAGTGACAATATTTTCATATGAATTTAAAATAATGATAATTAGTCAGTATTCTATTACAGAATTATTAGTAAAATTTTTGTGTAATTATCATTTTGTATTGTATGAATACAAATAGTTATTGGCGAAGATGACCATTATGAATTATTTATATTATGAATAAAAATACGCAAATTATGTAGATACGGGTTATTTTGGTATTGGTGGACCCATTAAGTTTCTTTCAAGCTTCAAAAAATTTTAATTATAAACTCTAACTTATACAAGAGTTTGTGTATGATTTTTCTACTTTGTATAGCATGTATCTTTTTTAAAATTTTCAATTATAAAAGCCCAATATTATTATTATATTTTTTAATAAGAAAACTATCAGCTCACTATTATAGTTTATTCTTATGTGACTACAAAACTTTTAGTAATTAACAAACAGGAAACCCATGGACATGGGCGGAGATAAGGGGGGTTCCCGGCGAAAAAAATTGTAGTGTAAATTTTTGAAAATTTTCGGGTATTTTTGTAATTTGCCCCCCCCCCCCCCCCCCCCAACGTACCAATTTTTAGTTGTAGTTTCTAAAAGTTATTATATTTTGCCCCCTCGACAAAAAAGTTCTGGCTCTGTCCCTGCCCATGGAGGAATAAATATAAACAAACCAAAGAGATATTAGTACTCAACCACGTGAACAACATTTGTGGGCTGCATTTCTTGCTTATAGGTAATTATGTGAATGTATGTTAACTAGAGCCGGTGACTTTCGCTCTATATACACAGCAATTAAAGTCACCGATTTCTTTTTAAATTTAGCGATTCTTGAAATTTTCATCTTGAAATTATCAAATGTCGCAAACTAGCAAAATTATCAAAAGTTAAACGCCTTAGGCAACTAATTTATAATGTTTAACTCCAAACTACCACATAAGTTGGTGTTGGCTACATACAGGGATGTGAATAGGGTCAAATTAATTAGTGATGTTCAGTTTCATTTGCGTCAGGTCAATTATGATCATGTCCAAAATAAAACCCACCCACACCCACCCCACCCTACAAAACGTTTGGGTTTGGGTAAATTCAGAAAGGACCAACCCCCATCCATTCGAGTCCGGGTTCGGATCAACTAAAGTCATTGATGCAGAACAGAAAAAACAATAAAACAGTATTAGCCCTATATGTGTACTAGCTAAACATATATGGGTTATATATAAATAAAAGAAAAAAAATTAAAAACTATCCTATTTCTAAGAGAAAGGTTTGACATAAATAAATAAGATAAATGTTTGAAATAATATTCAAAAGAGGAGAAAAATATAAACAAAACACCCGAGTTAGAGGGTTAAAATGAAACTTTGGAGAAGGAAGTCATCTGATTTGGGGTCACTTAAGTCAAGTAACCCATGTTTACAACCAGAACTAAATTGAACCCATGTTTGCAAACAACCAAGAAAACCAAACCATTTTTGCAAAAAACTCGTCACAACTGTGTGCATGCATGAAGGTTTAAAACTAGTATATGAAGAATAAGAATGAGAATATGAATATGGATGGTTAACGTAATCCAAACCTATATTATTTGACATGCCACCCACAAGTATCAGTTAAAGCAACAACAAATTGTTTTTGGTTAGTTTTCATTCTAGCATTCCAACCAAAGGAGTATGTGAATAAAAAAGACTAGCGAGAGTCTTAACATGAACCAAAGTCACCTAACTAGCATATAAGAAAAAATATTGATCATACTCAACTATAAATAAAACCCTAACAAATAAAAAAAATTAACGAGCCTAAACTAGTATGACCCACATGTCTTATTAAACAAAAGAAACCTACATCACTTTGGTTTCTTCGGTTATTAATTAGTCATTCAATCCTAGTACCTTATTAGCCTCTGATCAGTTTCACAATTAGACCATTCGACTTGCAGTTTAACACACTTGTAGTCTCATTTATAGTTTTAACTCTTAGGAACTATTCTAAGATTAAAGCATACGTGGTATACACTTGTCCAAACATCCAACTTCTGATGTCCAAACAACATGTAATTGCTCTGAAAAATAGCATACAAACCTTTAAAAGGCATGGTTGCTATAAAAAACAACATACAAACATGCAATTGCTGCAACAACAACAACAACAACAACAACAACAACAACAACAACAACAACAAAAAGGCATGGTTGCTATAAAAAACCTTGTTGGAACAGCATGTAGAAGCTGTAATTGCTGCTAAACAACAACATACAAATATGTACTTGCTTTTAGAAAAAAGAGCATGTAATTGCTGCAAGAACTTGTTTCCAAACAGCCATGTAAAGGCTATGTCCAAACAACATATAAAAGCTGTTAAAACAGCATATAAGCTTGTCCAAACAGCTCATCTTTCTGCTGTCCAAATTGCATATAGAAAGTGTTTAAAACACCATAAAAACCTGTCTAAACAGCTTTTAAAGCCTTTAAAAACTTGTAAAAAGGAATTTGGAACACATATAAAAGATTTAATGACAAACCCAGCCGGAATTATAAAAATTGGTAAAACCCGGTGGGTCACACTAGGTTTTGAATTTTTAAAAACCTGTTTCTTTTGACCTATTATCTAAGCCGGAACTAGTTCGACCGGTCGAACCAGCCGGGTCAAACCGGGTTTCCAAACATTGAAAAAGAAAAGTGGTATAGTAAAAGTACTTGTTGGTGTCTGCAAACATTTGTATGAAATTGGGGGAGTGTCCCTGTAGACGATTAAAATTAGAAACCAGGGGATTTCTAAGTTACAAAGTAAAATCAACGTACAAATATTTAATTGCTTTTTAAAATAAAAGAGCATTTAATTGCTGCAAAAACCTGTTTCCAAACAGCCATGTAAAGGTTATTTCCAAACAACATATAAAAGCTGCTAAAACAGCATATGAGCCTGTCTAAACAGCCCATCTTTCTGCAAAAACGGTTTTTCCTTATCAATATTGTATGCAAGCAATGGGTAACAACAATTTGGGATTGCTGATCTGCTTTAAAATTTGAAACAATGCTACGGGTCAAATGGGTAACAACCTTCTAATTTCAGCGTTTATTCTTTTACTGTATTATATAAGCAGTTATCAATTGACTTTTTGGGATTATTGATCTGCTTTGAAACATTACCTTGCTACTTTTCAAGGCTTTCAGTATATAGTCCTTCAATTGGTCCTTGGTATTACGGGTCCCCTTCCCATACGATTTGGAAAAATCATTTTGTGCCTGAAACAAGAATGAGTAGTGTATAAGAACTAGAAGCTATTTTCTTAGTTAGTATTACTAACAAATGGACAACTTGATGCAAGGTGTAAAACTACAAGCACTACTTTTAAGTAAAAACCCAAACCAACCTAGCCAAAAAGTTTATATATACGAAGCCATAATTGGTCACCATGTCCCATATCGTCTGTTACATCATGCACTATGACAAAAAGTTTATATATACGGAGCCATAATTAGTCACCATGATTGAATCTTTTGGGATAAAAGTAAAAGAGTCTCAACATACATTGTGCACAGTATCCGTACGAAGCGAATCTACATAATTTCCAAAAAGACATTCATCTTCAGTACAGAAAACTAAAAATATATATACCTGCTGCGGCATATGAGATCACATAAGATTATGTTTAAGTTTACCATATAAATAGTGTCATTGAACACTCTAGTATCATCTGTTACATTATGCACTACACTTACACTCGCTAATCTTTAGTTAGTTGGAGTAGTTTATATTAGTATTACGGTACCAGAGCTTCATTTGATACTTGGCGACCCAATCGATTCAATCAACACAACAAAAATATATTGCAACTTTAAACAATTTACTGTTACACAAAGCACATGCCATAGCTTTTTTCTTCTGAATACCACTTTATGAACTTATCCACAAGACAAAAACATGTCTTTGAATGAAATGAGGGAACCAAACAAGACAATTCCAATCAATATTATCCCATCAAAACTGCATCATAGTCAATACTTACACCATCTGATTCTGGACCAAATGCTTTAATACCAACTAAATATTGACAACCAAGACTATATCTCAACATGAAGTCACTAACCAAAACAATGCAACTTAATAAGACCATTTAAGAGTATTTTAATTCCAAATGACAAACATAATAACTATAAACTACCAGATATATGCAGAATTAGACCTAAATATTGACAACCAAGACTATATCTCAACATGAAGTCACTAACCAAAACAATGCAACTTAATAAGGCCATTCACTTGATCACTTCCTAAACTTCTAAAGAATGTTAAAAGTATTTTAATTACTATCCACAAACATAATAACTATAAACTACAAGATATATGCAGAATTATACCTAAAATGTCTTGGACATGGTTCAGGAATTTTAGCGAACACTTTGTAGGCATTATTATACTCCCTTTTACTAACTCACATTTTAACTTGACTATTTTACAGATAATGAAAGAATTTGCTCACCTCAGAGTTCCCCTTGAAAGTATCCGATCTGCCACCAACAACTTCGATCAACAAAATGTCACCTTAGAAGATGGGTTTGAACAGAGATACAAGGGACAGCTCTTGTGGTCCGGTGAGTTGATTGATATCGGTGCTCGGAGGTTTAAGAAAGAAAGGAAGGATGGAGAACAGCTGTTTTGGAGGGAGATTTCAATGCTTTATAGTCTCAAGCATAAAAATGTGGTTTCTCTTGTTGGGTTTTGTGATGAGAATGATGAGAAAATCATCATTACCAGGTATGAGACCAGGTTAAGTCTCGGCAACTATCTAAGTGACCCGATGCTGTTGCCATGGGTGCGAAGATTGGAGATATCTGTCGGTGTTGCAAATGCATTGAGCTACATTCATTATGACGAGCCACGTGATTTCAGCATAATACACCGGTACATATGCAGTGCCAATGTTTTATTAAATGATGATTGGGAACCCATGTTAACTGATTTTGAAGGTTCCATGAAGATTAAAGCTTCTGAAAGGCACCATTCATTTGAATCATTTCATACTAATAAAGTTAAGTATGCGAAAGGGTATGGAGACCCAACATATATTGAGACTAAAAGTTTGAACCACAAATCTGATATCTACTCCTTTGGGGTAGTATTGTTTGAACTACTGTGTGGTAGGAAATCAATAAGTGAGCATCCAGATAATAAGTATTTGACTACGACTACACTGGTCTTTTTTCATTATAAAAAGAAAATACTCGATGAAATAATTGATCCGGTTCTACGGAAACAAATGGATCCGCAATCATTCAACATTTTCATGAAGACAGCATATGACTGCTTGAATAAAGAAAGATCTCAACGTCCGGATATAAGTGAGGTTGTCACAAGACTTGAGAACGCATTGAAACATCAAATGGAACGTCAAAATGTTGTAAGACGTGTTTTTTTCTTTCATCTTTCTTTTCTAAATAATCTATATTTATTGATAATATTAACGTAAGTTAAATTATTTACTTATTACTGTATTTCTAATATTAAAGGAACATTCAATAGTTGCGGCCACAGTTGAAGATACATCATCCAATCATGACAAGGTAATTACTTACTTAGGGGGTGTTTGGGATTGCTTATTAATAATAGATTATTCGTTTTGAAACTGGATAATTTGATAATCATAATATAGTGTTTAGATTTGATTATGTCGTATAATAACGCAATAATTAGATAGTCAGTTTTTAAGTGTTTGGCAAATTAGATTATTTATGACATAACATGCAAAATGACTAAAATAGACATTTACTCTATTGAGTTCTTTTAATCTTTTATATAATAAAACAAAACCCCAAGTGGGGACTTTTCCATTTCAAAAAAACTAAACCATACCTTATTTAGTAATAATATTATTAAAAAAAATTATTTTCTTATTAGGTAACATTTTATATTTATTCATAACTCAAGTAGAAGATAAATACAAAAAATATAGATAAGATACAATTAACAATAGGATTAAAATTTTTAAATAATTATCTCTAATAATACAAAACTATAATTAAAAATCATAAATCATAAATCAAACAAAACAAAGATTAAATTATTTGTTTTTTAATAAATAAAAATATATGATTCAAAAAATATTAAAAAAACCCACGCGTGCGCGGGAATTATAACTAGTATAGCTTATAAGAAAGTGACCGGGATTATTTTATCAAATAAGTTATACATATTAAATAACCATATAAACTATATATACGAAATAATAATTCAACAAAAGTTATCGTTGTAACGTACTCCCTATATAACTTAAATGATCCATCTTTTATAACCATTCTATTCATTCAAAATAATCATTTTTATATATTATACGTAACTATTATCCATAACTCTCTCATCCACATATTGATGCGTTTGCCATCAGCGTAGGAACAAAATATTAAAGAAAAGTGATATATGAGGGGTAACTTTTTTATATTGCCATCAAAAGAGAATTGCGTTTGCAGGTCTCTACCTGCTGCCACAATACACCGTTTTGAAGCCATATAAACGCAAAAAATCATTTATTAATTTCTTTTTGCCAAACACTTCAAATGAATTATTTGCATTTTCGAATCGCGATAATCAAATAATCTTTCTGAAACGCAAGCTAAACACCCTCTTATTACTATTGTTGCAAGTCACTGGATTTTAGATAAGTGAACTCCATATCTACACGTGTCATTTTTGTGACACTTGGTAATGTTGTCTTGTTTGGTACATATAGGGATTATTGACCTCCCTATCTACACACGTTGAGTCCCATGTCAGCCAAAAGACAAAGTCTTTCCTCAAAGATCTTTCTCACTTCAAACTCAGCTGGGAAGATGTAGCATCAGCAACCAACAATTTTGCTGTTGAGAATTTTATCGAAAAATTTAAGCTTGGAACGATTTACAAAGGCCGTCTTTTACATTCTAAACAATTCATCAATATTATTGTAAAGTGGTTCTATAGTGATTATGTAAAAGATGTGAGCAAAAGGTTTTGGACGGAAGTTTCGATGCTTTCTAGTCTCAAACATAAGAATCTAGTGCCTGTTATTGGGTTTTATGAAGATGTGAACAACAAGATTATCATATACAAGAAGGAGGCCAACCGAAGTCTCGGAACATATCTAAGTGACCCGACCCTCACATGGATACAAAGGTTGAAGATATGTGTTGGTGTTGCGAAGGCATTGAGTTACATCCATTATGATCCTGGACGAGATTTTAGTGTCATACATTGCAACATCAGGAGCTCGAATATTTTACTTGATGACGAATGGGAACCCAAGTTATCTGGTTTTGAACTTTCATTGAAAAATACAGTTGCTCGGAGGCATCGTCTTCTTCTTACTCGTGATATTGTTAAGAATGTATACATGGACCCAAAATATGAAAAGACCGGCGGTGTGACTCACAAGTCAGATGTGTTTTCATTCGGCGTTGTATTACTAGAAGTCTTGTGCGGAAGGAGTGCAAACGATGACAAAGACGAAGATGAAGACGAGGGCGAAAATGAACTCGAAGATGAGTTGAAAGAGGGGTTATTAAGTCAGTTGGCCAAATCTCATTTGGATGAAATGATCATGCCACATTTACGAAAACAGATGGACCAAGAATCATTAAAAATCTTCTCAGAAACAGCAAATGGCTGCGTAAAAGAGGAAAGAGCAGCTCGCCCATACATAGATCAGGTTGTCAAAGGACTTGAGAAAGCGTTGAAACTTCAATCAATGTATGAAAATCCGGTAAGAAACTCAACTTGCTTATCAACTTTATCTGATAATAACTGTTATATTTATCTACTAATCTTCTATTCTTTTGCAAATACTATTTTAGGAACTTCCAAGGAGTGCAGTTGACAGTACATCATCCAATCACCTGAGGGTAATTTACTTCTTTATAGTTTTAGTTTGAAGCTGGTCATCCTAATTAATAAACAAAAAAGTAAATTACACGAATGGTCTATGTGGTTAGGGGCTTTTACATTTGATCCCTGGCACTCTAAAATGATAAACAACATCTATAAATTTATTGAGATGACCATTCCACACCACAAGATCAACACCCAAAAACCAGAAATCAAAACACCATCTGCACCAACTACAATGGTCCTGCACACTAGTAACAAATCACAAATCATTTTTAAGCGTAAAACAGTTACTGATATCGAAGCTAACGGAATCCATTGGCTGAGAATAAAGTGTTGTATAACTTAATTCTATTTGCATCACAATTAGTACAGTTTGTGATTCTTTTTTCATTCAATAATTTATTTAAGTATGTTGTTGTATTTTGAATATCCACTATGTTGCAGTGGAAGAACTTGGAACATTTGAAGATTGGACTTAATGATATCGAGTTGGCAACCGAGAGTTTTTCCAATAAATATCTCATTGGGTCAGGCGCATTTGGTATGGTATACAAGGCACGACTCGAACACTTTGATAGCAGCAATTCATTGTCGATAGACGGGGAAAATAAATGTGGTTTTCCCAAGAAACAAAGTGTTGTAGCCATAAAACGAATCAACAGTCCACAAGGAGAACAAGGGTTCAATGTAGAAATTGAAACGTTGACGAGTTGTAAACATAAAAATATAATCTCTCTTCTTGGATTTTGTGATGAAGGTCCTGATCACATGATCCTTGTCTATGAGCTTGCTTCTAAAGGAAGTCTTGAAGATTATTTGGGAAGCAGTGATAAATTGATTAATCTTACTTGGATGCAACGCTTGAAAATATGTCTTGATATCGCACATGGCTTGAATTACATTCACACCAACACAGATCAGGAAAAACAAAAGATAATACACCGCGACATCAAGAGCGCGAACATTCTATTGGGCGATGATTGGGTGGCGAAGATTGCCGACTTCGGGCTCTCCAAATTCCACCCAACAGATCAAGATGCCAGTACTTTCAATGCCAGTACAATTGCAGGTACACCTATGTACTTAGATCCGGATTATGAGAACTCGAAGTCTGGCAAGTTAAATAAGAAATCAGACATTTACTCTTTTGGAGTAGTGTTATTTGAGATCTTGACTGGGAAGGTGGCCTATGATCGTATTTTCACCAACATCGATGAGAGGGGGATTGCAACCATTGCACGACATCATTTTGAGAAGGGAACACTAATGAAAATTGTTGATCACAAGATAAAGGAAGAAACAGATGAACATGTCTTTTCTCTGAGTAAAGGACCCAATGACGAGTCTTTGGACATATTTACAAAAATCGCATTTCGATGTCTAGCAATGACTCAAGTCGAACGCCCATCAATAGATGTTGTCATCAACGAACTTAAAAAAGCGTTATACTGTCAGGTGCGTAATTTTTTTGAATAACTTTATAATCTCCTCATATATTCTTCATAGTAGTATGTGACATTTCATACATTTTACTTTGTGCAACTAATATTTTAATCCTCAAATTTTTACTGAATTAACGATTACCATTTAACTTTTTTGGTCCATAACTTTTGTGACATATTGTGACATACAACCGTAACCCTGAACTTAGAGACTTTAATGGAGTTTTAGATGGCAAATAGTTAAGTTATTTTTTACTTGTCAAATCGACTGATTGTCTAATGATTCACAGGAGAACCACAAGGACAGCCTCAAACTGTCACTTCAAGACATAAAGTTGGCCACAAAAACTTTCAATCAAGAAAATCTCATTGGACATGGAGATTTTGGGAATGTGTACAAGGGTCACAGTCATGGGCATAACTTCATTGCTGCAAAGCGATTGGGTTGGAAATCTGCTGAAGGAGAAGCTGAATTTATGACAGAACTTGAAATCCTTATGCAGTATAAACATGAAAATGTCATTGGTCTTGTAGGCTACTGTGATGAAGAGGATGAGCAAATTATTGTTTATGAGTATGCATCAAGAGGAAGTCTTGATAAGTACTTGAGCGATGATAGTCTTACGTGGGTGATGCGGCTTAAAATATGCATCGATATTGCAATCGGGATGGAGTTTCTTCATGGAACTGTTTCAAGTCCAGAATTGGTAATACATAGGGACATCAGCAGCAGCAACATTCTACTGTTTGATGATTGGAAAGCAAAAATTAGTGATTTCGGGCTCTCCTTAGTATGTCCAACAAATCAGGATGTAGACTACGTCATCGACAATGTTACAGGCACAATTGGCTATCGTGACCCACTATACTCGAAAACTGGCTTCTTAACTAAAGAGTCTGATATATTCTCACTGGGTGCGGTTTTATTTGACATATTGTGTGGGAAACTATCATCCGAAAAGATAGATGATGAGTATCTTTATTTACCCTTTTTGGCTAAACACCGCTATTATGTTGAAAACCTTGATAAGTTAGTGTTTGAGGGTATCAAAGAACAAATTGTGCCACAGTCATATATTACCTTTACAAGGATTGCCCTTAAATGTTTACATCACAGGAGAGAAAGACGACCAACGGCTCATGAAGTGGTCATACAGCTCAAGAGAGCATTGGAATTTCAGGTAAGTTTCTATAGTTTGGCAAAATTGGCTAATTTTTTATACATGTATATCTAAACTATGGCCTTTAACTATTTTATAAATAGTAAGAAAGTAAATATATGAAACATGAGTTTATTAACTGATTAATGTATGTACAGGAGGATTATGAGAAATGGGAGCCCAAATTGCCTAAAGACTATAAAGAAATAATCCAGAAGTCAAAATGCCCTGAAATTTATTCTACCATCAAGAAAGAGGACCTTTACAACATATTTTCGAAGCGAATCCTCCTTCCAAAAGACAACATGGTAATCAGTTCATTCTCAAATCTCAGATATATTTTCGTGCATCTTGTGTCCTATGTATCCTTTAGTTTAGGGATGCATCGAAATCATACACGCATTTACAGATCCTAATGTTGAGTGTAACTTGTTTTTTTGTTGTATTACAGTTGATGTCATTCGATGGTATTGGAGAAAGAAATGCAATGGTTTCAGCGACATTGTTTTTCTACAAAAATAGCTGTCCACATGAGTGGAAATCTCTTCCTGAATCAAGGTTATTCTCTCTACCTCTGTTCGTACATATATATTGTTGTTAGATGCATAAATTTCTGCTCTAATCTACAATCTAATATGATCAACAACTTTAAGAATAAGAAATATAAAAAAAAACTGAGTTTCATAATCAGATATAATACAAAACTGAGGTTCAGTCCTTGAGCTTCTTAGATCTTTTCTTGATCAACTCTAAAGTCTCTTCAAGCTTTAGTTTATTTATACGCTGAACCTTGATATTTACTGAAAATACACAAAAAACTCTTAAGTTTAAAACACAATAATTAGGTAAGAATGATCAAGCTTAAGGTTGCATGACATGTACTTTCTCGCTCATCAAAAGGAATGGAAATTCAATCTTAGACAAAATTACCTTTTTTATAGGAATTGGATTACATAGTGCCGGTTTTGAAAAATTCTGTATTTTATGTTAACTAAAAAGACTATTCTTCCTATATAACACTAATGAAAGGTGAATAACATGAGTAGAGCTACTTCAAAGTATGCATTTATGGAATTCTTATATAAGATTTTTAGTATCTTCTTGACTGATTCCAATAGTCTCAGATTTCGAATCTAGGGTGTTTTATGATATTAACATGTTGCTTGTAGTCGATATCTACTTTGTAGCTTGATTTTGTATTTATTTACTTTTTTAAAACATGGTTGAGGTATGCCCAGTTTTGGCCCTGTGTTTGCACGGCTATGAATCATAAATTTTGCTAGCATCTTACTTGTGTATTTCATTATATTATCCATATAAAAAAAGATAACTTAAAGGTTAAAACTTAAAAGAAGATGATCATAGTTGGTTATGTGTTTATTGATACAATAAGTTTCAGTTTTGAATTTAAGTTTTTTCTCAATTCCCAAAGAAATTGTTTTCTCATTTGTTTGGGTTTAAAGAAATACTATATTGGAAAGTAGAAGTGTACATACGGGGAATAATGGCTACGACTGACCGGGACTTGAATATTTATAATATGTGCTTGAATATTTATAATATGTGCAGATTTGAGTCAGTGGCGGAAATGTTAGATGTTTCCGAATTGAACATTGAAATAAAGACAAACACTCAACTTTTATCTCCAAATGTCGTTTATGGGGTCTATTTAGTCTTCAAACTTAGTGATTCAAGAAAATTTTCAAGTAAACCGATGTGTGTTAACCTAAAGTATAGAAAGGGACTCGAAAGTCTACATGCATATTTTGCAACATGGAGAGACAAGGACTGGATGATGATTGAGTTGTACCAATTCTTGAATCAGAACGAAGAGATTGTTTTTGAGTTTCTACTAGAGAGCTTTTCATCACACTATTGTGGAGAAAGTGCAGTTTATGTTGAAGGCATTGAATTTCGAGCAATTGACAATGTAAGTTTAAAATTATATCCCATGTTTCCGGTATATACTCTACTGTTTATAATATACAAAGAGGTGAGATACATGCCACAAAATGTTTGCACACAGGTGAAACATGAAGAAATCGGAAAATTGAAGGAAGTCCAACATGTCTTGAAATCAAACTTCAAAGTGGATCTGGTAGAACAACTTCCAACTAACTTTGAAGAAATATTCAAGATATGTAGAAGCTACGATGAGTTGTTCTGGTTGGGCGAAGTCGACAAAAAGAAACTTCTTGTGCTTTCGGCAAAGGCAGCTTTATACAAATTCTCTAATGTGGATCATTTTACTTCAAAACCATCAGCCCAGACCAGGTTCATTTCTTATATTATACGTAGTAGCTAAATAAATTTCTTACAGTTTCCTATAACTAGAGGCGGCAATTTGTGACACTACATGAAACACAACCCGAGACCGATACGAAAATAAATGGGTTAGGGTTGGTTGTAAACAAGTTTGGGCCATGTTCGGGTTGGGTAGGATAAACAGGTCAACTTGCCAACACATTTTAACCTATTTAACCCGTGTAACTCGCTAATCGCCCAACCCAGTTGGATAAGCAGATTTAATGAATCGTGTTCAGAAAATATATTTAAAAAGTTACAAGTCTGACCCAATTATTTAACAGGTCATGTTCGGGTTGGGGTATCCGACCCACCAACCCGAACCTCAAATGGATTGCCGGCCCAACCTTTAACCGCTAAACTTTTTTTGTTTATACAACCAAAAATGTGGACGTCACACAAAAAACTAGATTTCTAGCTCAATGTTTTTTGTTTCATGGTTAACAATTAAAAATTCGTGAATAAATGGTTCACAAAAGTTTACTTCTTGGATTTAGTTTCCTGTCTATATATATTACTTCGTCCTTAATCCATCCTACATGCAGATTTCAAGAGGTGATTGAGCTTTTACCAAAACAAGTATTTCATCTCAATTGCACAATCAAAAGTCAAATGTTGTCACCACATACAGAATACGTGTGTTACCTTGTATTCAAGCTTTCAGAAAAATGCGAGGGGCTGCATTGTCCAGTAGAAGTACGAGATGTGCTCCACAAAGAAAACAATGAGGCTGAATTTGTTTATTTTATAACCCCAAGCCCATTGAACATAAATGGTATCACTCGGGTTCCAAAACAAAGAGAAGATGGATGGATGGAGATTCAAGTGTGTAAGTTTAACTCAGCTCATGAATTCAAGGATGACTCTCTTTCTATGAATATGAAATTTACAAGTCATGAAGGAACTATGTCTGGCCTAGTTGTATGTGGCCTCGAGTTTCGACCAGTGTAAAAGAATTTTTCATGTTCTCATTAACATTAGTTTTTTACTATGAGTATCGAAAAATGCAGAGTGAAACCTGGATAGTTATAAAATCTTGTACGTGTGAAGGTTCATCATGTTCTTTGTGCGTGTGTACATTGGGTGATTTATATAAATAAATTATTTATTTTATGAATTTGTGTTTTGTTGCAAATATAATGGGATCAGCAAAATGACTAGATTCATGATATGAAAATTAACAAGCTCGTTTTGACAATGGAGTAATGCCTAGCATCTTTTTGGAAAGCTCATTTTCTACTGGGGAATTTTTCAAAAAGACATAATTGAGATTTCAAGATGCCAAATTTGGAGACTTATTCAAGATGCCAAATTATATTAGATCAGCGCCGGAACGAATGAGATCAAAAGAATGCTTTTTGAACGTGAACTCCTTAAGAGAAAATTGGAAGAAAAAAAAAATCCTCTTTTGTTTCTTTTGGAGAAACCTGCAACTTTCATTTTATGCAATATTGTTGTGGATAAATAGTTTCATTACAATTTATGGCATATTCAACATTATCTGAAACGTGTACCTTTTGTTACCAGTGACCACTAAAGTGGCCTTGTGGAATGGTGGTTAGGCATTTGATATCCCCACAATAAAGAATATCCAGCCTCAAAACTCACGAATGTGAAATGAAGGATAAACTTGCATATTCATTCCTTTATTGAATAAAACTAAGGTTATTTATAGCCTTTACAATAAAGCAAGCATGAAAGTAGCAACAAAGTACTACTCCTCCTAAAGACCAGGCAACACAACGACCACTCTCCTCACATGTTCTTTATCCATGAGATTGTCATATACTTTTACCAAGCATAAATATACTATTAACTTAAAACATAATGGCAAAGCATTGCTGCTGCAAATAGCAGCCCAACATATCTGCAGCAAAAAGAAACTAATTTTACAACTTACATTTGGTACCCTTTAATATTTACTACTTTGCATAATTGGTCATTCCTTATAGCCTTGTAGCATGTAACATCCCTGTAGCCAACAGGATCATTTTCCCAAAATGGACATAATATATATAAACCATAACATAGTAAACTATTAAAGCTTCTAGCCACGCGTGCACATGAACCAAATTAACGCTCAGCCTACCATTCACCTCCAAGCCTGGTAATTTTCTTAACTATGATAATTCCTATGCTGAATGTTATTGTGCCACTTTAATCATTTACTCACACCCTTTAGACACAGCAGCTTTAATCACCTTCTTTTCGAACCATATCGATTCTCGACCTTTCCGGACACCGGACCTCCACCTCGGTCACATCCAAAGTCTTTTCTAGCTCAACCCCTTTTGATTGTTCACAACACTTGTAACATGTAACATGGCATCCCGTTAGACACGTTCATTACCATCTCGACTTCTACCGAATCCACGGACTCTTCCTCGGCCAAATCCAAAGCCACCCTATTTGAACTTCCACTGCCATAACGTTCACATCGTGTTGTTTCTCTGTAACACCCCAATTTTTAAGGTTCTATAGTCAGAAATATATTATATATTGCTTCCAGAATAGAAGACGGTTAAAAAGAAAAGAGGAAGTCGCCCAAAAGCTTGTTATGCATAGTCTTATTATATTACTTAACACATTAGTTAACTAAATAAGATCACCCAGCATGATTTGGACGTGCATTATTCTTTTTACCCTCACCAGCACCACCTTCTGCATTTTTCTTCTTTCCCATACCAGCAACACCTCTTGCAGTCTTCTTTCCCCTACGAGCTTGACTTGGACCTGTTTGACTTAGAGCAGCTTGACTAGGACCTTTTTTAGAAGGAGCAACTTGACTTGCACCTTTTTTAGTTGGAGCAGATTGACTTGGACAACTTGCAGCTTTTCTTTTTTTCTTGTTGTTTACCTGCACTGGAATGGTGTGTGCCTTGCATGTTCTTTCTGCATACAAAGTAACAAAAACTTCAGCTTTAAGTAATTTTAGAGTCGACCAATAAAGCATTCATCCAAAGTCAAGGTCTGCAAAGGTAAAAAAATTTACCCATTTACACGGGTTTTTGCGTGACAAGAGAACCAAGGATTCAAAGAAGAAAAACGTTTTCGAAAAATCTACCAAAAAATTCCACAATGGTGGAAGGTTGACTTATTACTTATTACCAAAACATCTATCTCGTGCAAACACTCTAGAAGCATTATATGATTTTTCAGGATAACTGAAGTTTAATATTATTTTTAACTCCATACTCGAACAAAAGAGATCAATCACATCACATTCCTCAAAATTTAAACAAGTTACAGAACACAGATGGTCAATTTGATCATGCCAAATAAACATTGGAGTAATCTAAGGTATTCCGATGGAGACTAACGATGTGAGAGAGATAAGCATAAGAATATGAGTATGTGACAGTCAAATCTTTTCATTTTTTCATAACTTCATATGATTGGAAAAGGTATCAATGGCAATAACCTTTCCAACTATTTTGCCTAGTTTACTGTTCCACGGTACCCATAAACTGAAAATTCAAGATAAAGGAAGATAGGATAGATAAAGATACATACCTACGGCAGCTCCCGAGACAATTAAGATTTTTCCATAATCTCCCTAAATAATTCTCCCGAGACAATTAAGACTTTAAAGCTTCCTGCCATAAAAAAATTGAAAAACTGATCTAAGTGCATACCATTATTACCAAAACATATGACCAGAAAAAGGTAGATAGGAAAACCTTGGAAATAGGAGTCTCATCAATATTTGGCTGCATACCAATTGATGTGGTGTTTGCAAGTATCATGCCACCTTCTAGAGTGTAATTGCTCAAATCAACAAGAGATATAGCCTCTCCACCAATTATGACAGCAAGTTCTCTAGCACGATCTATGCAGTATCAGTAAGAGAAAACTTTAGTTGGTGTATTAACTATGCATAGAGGGTGTTTGGATTTCAATTTTGCAACTGATCAGTTGGTTACTCTGACTTGAAATTGCTAATAATCTATTTTTGATGTTTGATAAACAACTCACATCCAAACACCCTCTAAATATGACGAGAACCATACAGTTGACTTTCACCCATACTGAACTGATAAGAATGCAATAAAACTAGTATAAATTTTTATTTGCAATTAAGTCCGGTATTAGAAATGGTAATGTGAGAGTTCGTGGAATACCGTAAGTCCGATTGGCTATCACAATCCTTGCACCCTTTGCTTTCGCTCCATAAGCAAGTGCTTTTCCAGCACCGCTAGCACCAATAACCACAAATAGTCTACCAGCCAATGGTGATCCTGTTGCACCATTTTGAATGCCTGAACCTGTAAACAGTTGTACCAATCTGTGTTGTAAGTAAATCTCAAATGGGTGAAATGGGTCAAACGGGTAGAAAGCACACGTGAAATATGATATGAAACTTTTATAAGTGGACAAAAGGCACGGTTTTGACTCAACTGCCCATATTATCACTTCTAATAGAAAGTACATAAAAAAACCTCGTAGACTATCTTCGATAGCAGAAATAGAGCCTACATAGTCTGTATTGCAACCATATAACGTCCCATTATTTGGTCTCCTAATGGCGCAGTTGACTGCTCCTATTGACTGTCACATACTTGAATCATTATCTGCATCTACTTAAAAAGTTAAGCTTTTTATTAAGAGCGAAATCTACCTTTGCAACTGGATCAACCTCATCACAACATTGAAGATTCTTTGTGAGGAATGGTACAACTGCATCCAAAATTGATACATTTTACTAATCTGAATAAGTAGAAACACAGGTTTTGTTCCATAAAATACCAACGTACTTTCACAATTTTGCCCTTTTAGCCATTCTACTTTTTTTTAAAACATTTGACTCATTATAAAATCGCTCTGTAGACTGTTTGGGCATTCAGTAACACAAAAAGTGACTGTCAAATATGATCAACATTATTTAAAAAAAATGATAGGTTTATATATGTGTGATTTAGATTGATCTATAACGTTAAATTTTCCGGTTACCAAATGCCCCAAACTGTACACTAAGACTTCCTTTAAAGACTCGTTTTTATACACAAATATAAAAAGTACGTCGGTTTGATGGAAAAACAAAAACCCCTAGAAACTTAAGCACTAGCTCTAATAAAAATAGATTAAAACTCAACCTGAATCCTGCAAAATCTGTAGACGAGTAAGCAACAAATGTACATACACTCCAGTAAAACCAACTGATCGGAAAGCTTTATTGTACAACAAAGGTGATTTACTATGTCCAACTGGCTTCCCAATAATACCAAATACTTTTGTGTCAGGACCTAATTGTCTGAAATTAAACAAGTCCAAAAGATCCCTAATTGTGGGTTGTCCGGGTGCAGATACCTTTCCATGCTCAAGGGTGCCAAATGACAAATATCCACCGAATTTGGGGCAGAGTGTAACACCCCCAATTCATGGATGCAGCGGAATTCAAACTGGGTGTTACTCGATGGCACAATAGTCACAATGATAGAAAACGAACTCCAATTGAGTCGTTTTAAAAGATTTATCATTCAAATTATATAAATATCAGAGATTACAAAATGAGGTCCCAAATGGTTCCATGTTTACAATGTATAATAAATGAGTTTTTGAATGATAATAAAAATTTATAGCCCTCTTGAGTATCCGTGTCCTTCCGTGCCATCCTTGATCGTCATGAACCTGAAATACATGCTTGAGAGGTCAACACAAAGGTTGAGTGATATTCATAGAGTTTGTTAAATCGTTTGAACACAATATGTTGGTAGTGTGAGTTATAGGCTCACACCAATGTTTGGAAAACAAAAATCGTTATTTATTTCACTAAGCTCATGCAACCAAAACATTAACATCGAACCAACAAAATTGGCATTATAGAAGCCCTATCAAGGTACTTTTGCCGTTATACCGCTAAATCTCAAATATAGTGCATTTGTGTGAACTCGTCGTTGTTCAACACAAATGGGATTCGTCAATCCCAATAGATCTATTCACAATATTCGCGCTCACTAAAGGTAGTGACTAATGGTTCATGATATAGGGACTTCGAACATGGCAATCGTTACTTAGTGATAATAAAACATCGTCGGGTAGCATACAGTAGAAAACATCGTGTTCGAATAGAAAAATAATAGCATGTATTCCCCCCATGGGTTTGTAAAATAGTTAAACAATAGAAAGTGGGGCTACGAACTCACCTTAAGTAGAATAGCAAGTAATGAAGGTGATGGTTGGATCGTGTAGGTTTCTATGAGCAACCTATAATAGAATGTTGCGACTTAGGATCGGAGTAAAGAATATAACGGAGTGCCTATATATATATATCTTGCATTTAGTCCATGATATGGTATGATGTATATTGTATGTCCTTGAAAGAAAAGATTCATGAACATGTATGTTTTGTATATCGTTTACTACCGTTCGGGCCGACATAATTCAGAAGTCATGTTAGTAAGCGTTCGAGGAGCCAGGACACTTTAATTCGTAAATCCACAACTCAACTCGACGGCTTACATAATGAACTCCTCACATGAGGCTCCCTACTATTGTAGTAGTTGATAACATATATAGATATAAGTTTTGATCCGAAAAGTTACATGTCCGATATTTGAATAAACTTAGGAAAGTTTATTAGTACATGAAGATTGTTATTAGGGGTAGTTTCATAAGTCTTGAATGACCATTTTCTCTTGGTAATATCTCATGGTTTCCTTTTAGGTGAAGTAGATCCAAATTGCTTGTTCATGTTATCGCCTAATTCATTGTTTCATGTTTACGCCTATGTAAGTTGGTATGGTCATTTCGTCATGGCCTAGCCATGACCTTTGGTCCTTGTTCCAAGGTCATGAGACACAACCTTGGCTCTAGCCATGGTTGTGGTCTTGATTATAGGTCATAAGACCTCTTGTTCCTTTCATAGTATAACCATAATCTAGTGACTTTCGCCTAAAAATGGGCTGTTTAGAATTTGAAGAATTTTATCACTCGGAAAGCATTTTTAGGTCTCGAGCTTCTTTGTACCTAAACGAAAACGGCGTTCCGGACAACTTTCGTGTTTTAACTTTTTGATGAATCGGACCAGAAGTGTGACTTTCAAAACCCAAATTTGATCAGAATGGTATTTGGCAGTTTTGCCGGAAATCTTTGGTAACTTCAAATCGCCATAACTTTTGACTCGTTTACTCGTTTTAGGTGGTTCAAATTGCTACGGTTTCCTTGTTAGGTCCTCTACTACAATATGTAATAATCCAATATCATATTTTTACCATTTTGGTCGTGGTTTTCCAAGAAAGTCACTAGTTTACTTGTTTGAATAACATAAGTTACATATATGTATCAATACTTGTTTTACTCACTTTTATACATCATGGACATGAATACAAGACATAATATAGCATGAATAATATGTAAATAACATGAACATGATTATTTAACAAGAATCAAGTTAGGGTTTGGCTCACAACTTTTGGCTTTCAAAGATGAAAGGAAGTTAACATGTAAGGATAGGACTTTGATAGACTTTAGCTTCTCCCTTTGCAATCTATGATAAACCGAGGTTATTTGAAGATTATAACGACGCCTTCTTGAAGTCCAAAGCTATTTGAAGATTATAACGACGTCTTTTTGGAGACTTTAAAGTTATAACAACTTTTCTTAGAAAATTTCCAAGATTGAAGATCAAACACTAGTTTTCTTTCAAAAACTAGTTAACTTTCTTACAAAATATAAGAAAAGTGCCTTAGGTTTTAGGACTTGAAGGTTATAAGAAGGTGTGGTGCAAAGAATATCATGTGTTTAGCTTGGTATTTATAGGGTAGGAAGAATAGTTAACCATATATTGGGTTAGAGTTTAACCATGGTTAGTTAAGACACTTGTAATGATCCTAGAGATCAATGGTCAAGATCAAGCCACACCATGGTGACTCCCCCCCCCCCTATTGGCGGTTTCAATAAGCTAGGGAGGGTGAGTTGGCTTGGCTTGGTATTATCCTAAGTTATTTGGATGAAACTTGACTCCGGGAATTGTCAACCGTAAATGATTAGGCCTCAAAACGTAAAACCGGGTGTCGTAAAATTATGAAACTTTAAAGTATTGTTAGACATGTCCATATGTCCCATAATAAAATATAAAATGAGTGGTAGGTTCCATTTGGGTGGTAAACCCTGCTAAAAACTGGAAACACGGGTCTAAAACGCGTAATACGTAAAATGTACGAATATTGCGTAAAATTGAGAAAAGTAAAATATTACTTTTCTAATAGGTTATTAATGATTTAAAATGACTTATAATGTCTAGACTGGGCTCAGTCTAGTGTCGGTTGGTATTAAATGTCTTTTAGACATCAAACCGTAAGCCTAAAAATCAAGGAATGACTTATAAAATCAAGAAATGATTTTTGGTCAAAGGAGGAGGGAATAATATGTTTGACTTTTTCTAAGAAGTTGAAAACTCAAATAGTCTTAGAAACGCGTTTTGTGGTCTAACGGTTAATCGCCCATACGGTTAAGCGTGCTCATGTGAGAGTAGTACCGGCTTGGGTGACCTGCCGGGAAGTCTTTGGTCATGTTTTTCTCAGTCACGATTAATTCTCAAATAAATCATGAGTGTGTCAAACATTTTTCTGATGCGGGGTCACTTAACGCGGTCGAGTTTCGTTGTACGTAGAATTTCTGAATGACGTTTTACCCTAAAACGTGTAATTCCTTAATAACTTTCACGAAAATGATCTGACGAATGTCAAACATTTAATTTGCCATGGAAATGATTTATCACTCGAGAATATCAAAAAAAAAATCAACTTTCGGGAAAGTTTCGGGAAAAATGAATAGTAAAAGTGAATAGTGAAATTTTCCGGGAATGGTAATTAACCTGAAATTGCGAATTGTTACAGTCTCTACCCCTTACGGGGAACTTCGTCCCGAAGTTCTATGTGTGTCATATGTTGGAGTGGTGTCGATGCAGAGGTATGGTTACTTATGAGGACTAAAGCCTGGGATTACTGGTGATGTAATTTGATTTGTCATTTCAGTGTATGGTGTAGGATGAGGCTTACTTTTATGTTGGAAAGGTATGGTAATAGTCGAATATCAATGGAAATTGATATAGCAGTCGAATATTAATAGGAATTGAGATAGTAATTGCAATCATAGTCTAGTAGGTAATCGGTTGTTGTACCTAGTGTTTATTGACTTCATACTTATGTTATTTCGGATACAAATAAGCCCACTTGTTTATAATTCTTTATTTACATAGAGAGGCATCCCAAACAATGTAAATAGGGAAATATAAACTTATGGTTCGGTGATTTACAATGTCTTTATTTAAATGAAAAGGAATCCCAATCCATTCAAATAATTACAAATCATCCTACACAACATTCATACTTAGTCGGTGAGTTACAAGGTAGGGTATTACGAGATGATACTGGTGTTCCAAAAGTACAAGATGAATATTCAATCTTGTAAAGCTGATAAGGGTGCTTGTGGTGTAACTAAGGATGATTTGAGCTTTAAAAGTGCATCAAGATCTGTTAACGAGCTTGTGGTTCCAACGGTTGTGAAGATAATGTTATGATATGTTGATGAACAAAAGTGTGTAGTGTATGCTTAACATTAATACTCTTAGGTATAGATGTTGAGTTTGCTTTAAAAATCTTAAGAGATTTTAAAAGTTTATGATGGAATGGTATCCTTAGGACCTAAACAGGATAGTACTTCTACAGGATGAAGAGAATAATTGATAACTATCCCAAGATAGTAGTTCGGATTATCTCATAAACGAAAACTTTCAAGAATGAAATTAGATAATACAGATAGGTGTTAAGATCTTGCTGAGTGGTAAGGCACTATCGTGTCTCTAGATTGTTTTAATGTATTCTGGTGGTTTATCGAGTTCAAGTAGGAAATCAATCTGAACGTAACCCTAGTACATCTATTCTCAGTATTTGAAAATTTTAAGTCGAATATAGTTAGTCAGACTATATTCCACTGTCCCTAGGTTAAATATAGGTGACTAGTCTATATTTAGCCAAGGTTCGATAAAATTTTCAAATACCTAAATTAGGTATACTTGTGATATGTCCGTTGCTTTCGGGAAACTGTCCACTAAACAAAGGCGATGTCAAACCTTTAAGTTGCAAGTCCCGTCCATACAAGACTTGTAACGTATGTTTTCATATTCCATCGCATAGAAGATGGTACGGGTAGGTACGTATGGAAAGGAAGTTTTAAGTAGTTCTAAAATAGAACATACTTGGCCAGGATCACGAACTTTTAATAATGAAGGTTTCAAAAGAAAACTTTGATGAATGTAGAGAAAGTTCAGCTTTTGTCAATGATGGATTAGTTTGTCCTTTAGAAATCTCATATTTCTTGTTTGGAAATCGATAGATTGTGATGGGTTTTTGATATCATATGAAATGATGTTGATGAGGTGGTGGAATAATTCCAGAGGCCATTGCACAAATCACAATGTCTCGGAAGTAGATTAGACCATCGTGTGACTCAAAACATTTGAGAAATGATTAAGACCATTGTGTCATACAATGTTCGGAAAATAGAAAGACCATCGTAATTCGTTATAATATTTTGGACATAAAATGTTGGAGTAGGAACATGGTTGGGAGAATGTGGTTGTGTCGAAATGCCATAGAATAGGCATGTGTAGATATGTTTAGATAAAATGATTGAAAATAGCTCGAATGTATATATAAATATACTTATATGTTTGTGTAGCATAACATGCTTATAAAGTCCATAATCGTCTGGAGGATGGAAGACACGGAGAGCGGAAGGCTATAAAATGGTTTTGCTTGTAGTTGTAGTTATAGTTTAGGTCTCAATTAGACCCGTTTCTCTATAACCATGGCTCTGGTACCAATCTGTAACACCCCCAATTCATGGATGCAGCGGAATTCAAACTGGGTGTTACTCGATGGCACAATAGTCACAATGATAGAAAACGAACTCCAATTGAGTCGTTTTAAAAGATTTATCATTCAAATTATATAAATATCAGAGATTACAAAATGAGGTCCCAAATGGTTCCATGTTTACAATGTATAATAAATGAGTTTTTGAATGATAATAAAAATTTATAGCCCTCTTGAGTATCCGTGTCCTTCCGTGCCATCCTTGATCGTCATGAACCTGAAATACATGCTTGAGAGGTCAACACAAAGGTTGAGTGATATTCATAGAGTTTGTTAAATCGTTTGAACACAATATGTTGGTAGTGTGAGTTATAGGCTCACACCAATGTTTGGAAAACAAAAATCGTTATTTATTTCACTAAGCTCATGCAACCAAAACATTAACATCGAACCAACAAAATTGGCATTATAGAAGCCCTATCAAGGTACTTTTGCCGTTATACCGCTAAATCTCAAATATAGTGCATTTGTGTGAACTCGTCGTTGTTCAACACAAATGGGATTCGTCAATCCCAATAGATCTATTCACAATATTCGCGCTCACTAAAGGTAGTGACTAATGGTTCATGATATAGGGACTTCGAACATGGCAATCGTTACTTAGTGATAATAAAACATCGTCGGGTAGCATACAGTAGAAAACATCGTGTTCGAATAGAAAAATAATAGCATGTATTCCCCCCATGGGTTTGTAAAATAGTTAAACAATAGAAAGTGGGGCTACGAACTCACCTTAAGTAGAATAGCAAGTAATGAAGGTGATGGTTGGATCGTGTAGGTTTCTATGAGCAACCTATAATAGAATGTTGCGACTTAGGATCGGAGTAAAGAATATAACGGAGTGCCTATATATATATCTTGCATTTAGTCCATGATGTGGTATGATGTATATTGTATGTCCTTGAAAGAAAAGATTCATGAACATGTATGTTTTGTATATCGTTTACTACCGTTCGGGCCGACATAATTCAGAAGTCATGTTAGTAAGCGTTCGAGGAGCCAAGACACTTTAATTCGTAAATCCACAACTCAACTCGACGGCTTACATAATGAACTCCTCACATGAGGCTCCCTACTATTGTAGTAGTTGATAACATATATAGATATAAGTTTTGATCCGAAAAGTTACATGTCCGATATTTGAATAAACTTAGGAAAGTTTATTAGTACATGAAGATTGTTATTAGGGGTAGTTTCATAAGTCTTGAATGACCATTTTCTCTTGGTAATATCTCATGGTTTCCTTTTAGGTGAAGTAGATCCAAATTGCTTGTTCATGTTATCGCCTAATTCATTGTTTCATGTTTACGCCTATGTAAGTTGGTATGGTCATTTCGTCATGGCCTAGCCATGACCTTTGGTCCTTGTTCCAAGGTCATGAGACACAACCTTGGCTCTAGCCATGGTTGTGGTCTTGATTATAGGTCATAAGACCTCTTGTTCCTTTCATAGTATAACCATAATCTAGTGACTTTCGCCTAAAAATGGGCTGTTTAGAATTTGAAGAATTTTATCACTCGGAAAGCATTTTTAGGTCTCGAGCTTCTTTGTGCCTGAACGAAAACGGCGTTCCGGACAACTTTCGTGTTTTAACTTTTTGATGAATCGGACCAGAAGTGTGACTTTCAAAACCCAAATTTGATCAGAATGGTATTTGGCAGTTTTGCCGGAAATCTTTGGTAACTTCAAATCGCCATAACTTTTGACTCGTTTACTCGTTTTAGGTGGTTCAAATTGCTACGGTTTCCTTGTTAGGTCCTCTACTACAATATGTAATAATCCAATATCATATGTTTACCATTTTGGTCGTGGTTTTCCAAGAAAGTCACTAGTTTACTTGTTTGAATAACATAAGTTACATATATGTATCAATACTTGTTTTACTCACTTTTATACGGCTCCTAAACCTTTATGTGAGGCGTCACAATAGACGACGAAATCCTCGTTACCTTCTGGTAACGCTAAGATAGGAGCGCTACACAACATTTTCTTAAGCAATTGAAACGCTTCCTCTTCTTTATCTCCCCATTCATACGTAACACTCTTTTGAGTCAATTTGGTCAATGGTTTAGCTATCTTCGAAAATCCCTCGATGAATCTTCGGTAATAGCCAGCTAAACCCAAAAATTGACGAACTTCGGTTGGGGTTGTAGGTGCAGCCCAATCTTTTATTGCTTCAATTTTTGCAGGATCCACGTGGACTCCTTGTCTATCAATCACGTGACCCAAAAATTGTACGGTCGGAATCCAAAATTCACATTTCGAAAACTTGGCATAAAGTTTCTCCTTCCTGAGCAATTCCAAAATGAGTCTTAAATGCTCCTCATGCTCCTTCTCACTCTTTGAATATATCAGAATGTCATCGATGAATACAATTACGAACTTATCCAAGTATGGCTTACACACACGATTCATGAGATCCATGAATATTGCTGGTGCGTTAGTCAACCCAAACGGCATCACCTGAAACTCGTAATGCCCGTAACGGGTTCTGAAAGCCGTTTTCGGAATATCCTCCTCACGAACTCGAAGTTGATGATATCCCGATCTCAAATCGATCTTCGAATACACACTTGGTCCTTGAAGTTGATCGAACAAATCATCGATCCTAGGTAACGGGTATCGATTCTTCACCGTTAACTTATTTAACTCTCTATAGTCAATACACATACGAAACGATCCATCCTTCTTCTTCACAAACAAGACTGGGGCTCCCCAAGGTGAAGAACTTGGTCTTATGAATCCCTTTTCGGCCAACTCTGCCAATTCTTTCGACAACTCTTCCAGTTCAGTAGGTGCAAGACGATAAGGTGCTCGTGCTACAGGTGCAGCACCGGGTATCAACTCAATCTGAAACTCCACTTGTCTAGTCGGCGGGATTCCCGGCAAATCATCAGGAAACACATCAGGAAAATCACGAACTATAGGCACATCTCCAATGCACCTTTCCTTTTTCTTCGTCTCGCCCTTCTCAGAAATTTGAGCTAAGAAAAGATAACATCCCTTCTCCATTAGCTTCGGTAGCTTAGTGCAAGAAATCACTGCCAATCGGGATGGGCTCCTAGAATCCTTTCGGTCTCCTAATATATTTAGGACCTCCTTTCCGTATGGTACACGCACGATCTTCTCGTCGCAAAGTATGTGAGCACGATACTTCGACAACCAATCCATACCAATGATTACATCAAAACTTCCTAACGTGACGGGTAGAAGATCTATGTTGAAAGGGTGGTTCAAGAAATTTAACGTACAACCGCGAATGATGGTATTAATCCTTTCTATGTTTCCATTAGCTAACTCAATATCATATCCAATTCCTAAGGCCATCGGGGGTGTCTCTAGTAAGGGTGCAAAGGTAGTGGACACAAAACTCCTATCGGCACCCGTATCAAACAGTAGGGAAGCATAACGATTATTGAGAAGGAACGTACCAGTAACGACGTTCGGATCTTCTCCTCTCTCGTTCCCGAGTGCATACACTCTTCCCTGAGCAGCTCCAGCTTCCACACGTTGGTCCCCATTGTCTTGTCGTCCACGATTTCCTCCAGCTCCACGGTTTCCATAATTGTACCCATTACCACCCGAGCCATGATTTCCACGGTTCCGCGATTCTCTACACTCATTCCTATAGTGTCCCTTCTTCCCACATCCATAACAGGTAACATCTGCCTTGTTTCTCATCTCAGGAGCAGCTTGAACCATTGCAAGAGGTCGAGCTCTACAGTCCCTAGCTGTATGTCCTTTCTTTGAGCAATTCTGGCATTTCACACTACACCATCCAGTGTGATGCTGATGGCAACGATCACACTTGGGTGCGTCACCGTTCTGATTCTTCTTGTCTCCATTCCCAATAGCATAAGCCTTAGCTTGTCTCTTGCTTCGGTGATCATTACTCTTAGAGTGACGGTCTCTCTTTCTCTTTCCATTCTTCTCCTTATCAGCTTCTTCTAATTCCAACGAATCCATAAGTTGTTGAGCAATTGTGATTGCCTCATGGATGTTTGCAGGCCTAGCAGAAATTACATCATTCCTCGTAGTTACAGGCAATCCATCAGTATACCTCTCAATCTTTTGAGTCTCGGTTTTCACCATATCTGGGCACAACAAGGCTAACTCCTGGTAACGACGATTGTAAGTCGCCATATCATTACCTTTCACCTTGTGGTTCCAAAACTCAATCTCTAGCTTCTTGACCTCATTCCTTGGGCAATAAGTCTGAATCAACAAGGACTTAAATTGCTCCCAAGTCATAGCATATGCTACATCACTCCCAACTGCATTTCGGTAGTTGTTCCACCACGTCAAAGCTTCATCCTTGAAAGTAAAAGAAGCAAACTTTACTTTCGCATTCTCCGCACAACCACTGACATTAAACACTGACTCAGTCTTCTCAATCCATCTAACTAAGTAAACCACTCCCTCATTTCCACCAAACTCAATGGGTCCACAAATCTTGAATTCCTTATAATGACATCCATTAGCACGAACAGGTGGAAAAGTTCCAGCAGAATTGTTGGAATGATTTGACTCAGTGAGTAGTTCAGCAACTCTTTGCTCCACGAGTTGGTTGATCATTGCTTGATCCACAGTAGGTGCATTAAGTGGAACATGACCATTGTCTCCCTGAACATCAACATTTTGATTCCTGTTGTTACGGTTAGTGGTGTCCAAGTTGTCAGGAGTAGGGGTTTCAACATTTCGAGTAGGTCGACGACCTCGACGAGCAGGAGTAGGAGTAGTCACAGCAGGACCAGTCCTGGTAGACCTACAGGGTTTCGACGGGGTGCCATTGATCGGTAACATCACACAAGTTCATAAATCTCCATTAGAACTTATCGACATGCTCAACAAAACATCTCACGAAATCAAGTCATAGCAAGAATGGCAACGACACGCTATGTAATAATAAGCGAATAAGGACTCAATTTCCATAACACCCAAAATCACATAATACCATATACTAATAACCATCAACCATACAATAGCGATCTAACATCGTTCCAACCAACGGATAACACAAAACATACTAATCGTTCCAAAAGAGACGAATACCAAACAAATACATCAAAATATGATAACTAGCTTTTCTAACCGAACACTCCTCGGCTAAGAAAGCAACAAGATAATATAACTCAAGCAACTAGCCACGGGGCTGACGGAGAATCCTCAACTCCTGCCTCAAGCCATCAAGATCCCTCCATAACGATCCTAACTCCACGCTATGGGTGTCTCGGTCTCTCTTGAGGTCAGCCACCTCCTTCTCTAGCTCGGCATTCCCTTGCCAAAGCTTGCGGTCGGCCTCACGAGCAGTAACGAATCCTCGCTGCAAACTATCGATATGCTCGTGGACATCCATCAAAACTCTCCTCAGCTCAGTAGTCCTGCCCACAACGACAGTCAAATCAACTCTCAAATCTGCTAAAAACTCTCCAATAACTCGCTCAAGTCGATCAGATACACGTGCAACTCTGTCACTAAGCTCAGTAATCCGAGCCCACAACCTGCCAATCTCACCCAACTCTGCATGCTCAGTAGAAATCTCAGACGATGCATCCGACTCCACGGGACTACCCGGTGGCAACTCAAACAAGAACGGATGATCAGGTGAATCGGGCTCAATCGGGTGTACAGGTGAATCAGGCTCCTCAGCCTGAGCTGGTGGTGCTAACTCATCATCATCATCATCAGGCATCTCATCCTCCTGAGGGTCATCCTCCTCCTCAGGGTCATCATCATCACCATGCTCAGCCTCCTGAGGGTCATCCTCCCGCTCAGGGTCATCAGCCTCATCCTCACCCTCGTACTCCTCCTCCTCATCGGAAGAGTACCTCATCACCCGCCGTCTCCTACTAGGTGAACCATGTGAAGATGTAGTAGGTGATCTAGGACGACGACGCAGTGATGTGGGCGGCGCCTCAGACAGAAGAGAATGAGCATCAATCTGTAAAGGTGATGGAGTAGGGCGTACCGACATGCGTGCCGTAGCTCGGTGGGCAAAGCGTGGTGCCACACGAGCCAAAGCCTGATGAAGAGTAAGCTGCCTCGATGTACCAGGGAGCCCTAAAGAAGATGAGGGTCCCTGCGTAGATGCAGCAGGTAGTGCTGAAGTAGAAGCTGCCTGTGACACACTAGCTGAAGACATGGCCATCTGGTAAGGGTCATCAGATGCCATAGTGAACTGTGCAGGTAAAACTGGTGCAGTAAGGATGTCCTCGACGACATCAGGCACATGGGAGGCCATAGTCTGTGACAACGGCGTAGGGTAGGTGTAAGTGTTTCAAAACAACTTAAATCACAACTCATAAAATCGTACCAAATATGCACATCAAATAGTACCATATAATCTTAATAAAAGAATTTCAAACACCGCATTTCTAAAAATGTTTATAAAACATATAGACCATATAAATCCTCAAGAACGCCATCTTAATACTAAAATCCATAAACCTCAAATCATCTCAAATATCTCATAATACCTCAATTAATAGAAGATGCTTCGGCTTGGCGGGCTGGCGGGCGGTAGTCAAGGATCATTTTCTATAAAAATACGGTTATAGTTTAGGCGTTTATTTACCTAGTTCTCTATAACCTTGGCTCTGATACCAATCTGTAACACCCCCAAAATTTGATACAGCGGAAGACTCAACAAGCTTTCGGGGTGCTACGGGGATTGGTATCCAACACAAGACAATATAGAACGAGATAAAGTAAACATAGTAAAAACACAACCAAATACGGGGTTTTAAGGTTTACATTTATCCCAACATCACTCAGAGTTAGGCCCAAAATAAAATAACAATAGGTCCAAATTTAATTATCAGAGTTTAGAAAATATAGATCCATAACCGTGTGCCACAGCCGAGCCTTCCAATCCAAGCATGCACCTCAACACTTAATTACCTGAGAAAACGTGCTAAAAGTCAGCTTTCGCTGGTGAGATCATAGGTTTAATTTCAACTAATAATATAGTGGACATGTACGCAAAACGCTTGCTAGCTAGACTAAGGATTCGCTAAAAGCCTGCGGATACCCTCCGCTCTCAACATAACACACGGAAACCCTTCCGTAATAACCAAAACACACGGATACCCTTCTGTAACAACATAAGTATTCGGGTAACCCCCGCAATACCAATAATTACTCGGATAACCTCCGAAGTAATAATAACCTATAGGTGCACACTATAGTATCTAATAAGTCAACCTTGAATAGTACACACGAAACTATGTGACTAAAGCTGACAATCCAAATAAGCCAACCTTGAATAGTACACACAAAACTATGTGACTAAAGCTGACAATCCAAATAACCAAATAAGCCAACCTTGAATAGTACACACGAAACTATGTGACTAAAGCTGACAATCCAAATAAGCCAACCTTGAATAGTACACACAAAACTATGTGACTAAAGCTGACAATCCAAATAAGCCAACCTTGAATAGTACACACAAAACTATGTGACTAAAGCTGACAATAGATCCTAGTCCATACGCATAGCAAGTTTTAGAAAGAATATAAAAGCGATAATAGTCCACGTAAAATGATTTGCACGTTTCTCACCCCAATCGTTGAAAACATAGTTCAAGAGTAAAAAGTGGGGCTATGACTCACCTCAAGTCCAAAAAATAGCAAGACGAGGTAGGTAGCAATAAGATGTATGATAACTCACGAAACAGCAACTACGGACTTGGCACGACCTAACAATATTAACTCTTTCAGAAATCATTTCCTCAAATATATAATATTCCCAAACCCGGACGAGAATCCGTTTTATTTCCGAAAATCCATTTCGTATTAGTTTGGTGTATTTGCGTTTGGTATCCATACGGGTGGTGGGTCGACTCAAAACAAACCAACAAGATCACACGTAGAACATATAATAAACTATAGATCTAATATTAGCCCAATATATCATTTAAATAAATCGCCAAAGTTTACCAAATCCGTCGATTTGATAATCCTCATATTTATTTACGTAATATACCGTTCCAAGATTACACCCAATCTAAAGCACATATAAAACACATAGCACATAATTACTATATAGTATATATCATAGTTTAATAAATTCCTCGTATATATCGTCAAATTGGCCAGATTTCCCGATATATACACTCGCAATCTATTTCCCTTTACATATACTACAACCTATGGGCGTCGTAGGATACGATGCCCACTAATATATTCGTTTCATATAACCAAACAACCCGGCTCAACCTTACGGTTGGGTGGTTATTTACTTATAGAAAACGTCTATATTAGTCGTCATATATCCGAGACAACACGAATGTCGCAAATAATAACTTACCTGGACCCGAGTGACGACAATTTCGCCTAACTCAATAAGTTTATTCGTTATATATCCAAAATGACTTTTTATTAAACGTTTCATAATTGTCGGGAGTTTCCCCGTTTATAACACAATTTCTAATAATAATAATACGTTTAATTAATATTACGCCACTTTCGTAGCCTAATATGTATCTAATCGTATTATTTATAATACGACTCGTGATTATTATTATTATTAATATACGCGTTTATATAGTTATATATACGTTACTCACGTATATACTTTCGTATAAACGTTCATATTACTAATAATTATTATTACGAGTTTTATTATTCTCGTTTTACTTTTAATATTTATTGAGTTACACGAAATGGTCATATGTCCGAGTCATGACTCTCGGCTCATTGTCCAAGTCCAATAATAAACCAAAGTCATAAATAATAAACTCCGTCCAATCACAATCTCAACCACGGGCTACAACAATAAGGTCCGACTACGGTACCCAACTAACCTATCTCCGTCATCTAACGACCGTCTCATAACCGGTCCTCATATCACATCCCAATCGACAACAACTTCTCAATATTCAAACCATAACCAATAATCAATATCCAATATCCAATTCGGCCCAAAGGTATACGGCCGAGAAATAATACCGCGACAATATAACAATAACAATAATAATCGACGACAATATACACTTAGGTCACATTAGACAATTCATAACATTAACCAAGTCAATGTGTGGGTCGGTTTACCAAGCCGACCCGAGCCCTCGACTCACTTGAGTCTCGGCTCAATACTACGAGTCGCGATGACTCGAACTAAACATACAACCATCACTTAGCTCACAAGAGCACCACAAAATAACCAAGTAATCCACTCGACCTCAAAAGGTCAATTCGGCAAAACACAAGTATTTGGCTAAAAGCCGCGACTCAAAAGTCGAACCGTGTAGCTATCGAGTCAATAGACTCGACCCGTACCCAAGAGAATCCCTAAGAGGGTCTCGGTAGGGCTATACGAGCGCAAGAAAAATAATCCCGAGACCATAAGGTCTCGGCTAGCTCCAACTCGAGGTCACAACACCTCGACAACCCATGAATCCCACGAATCCATCATCAAATCGAACCCAACACAACCCAAATCGGATACCAAACTTTAAGAAAAACATTTTTTTCCAATCACAACCCATAACTTAGTTACGTTTTTATATGAAACCCATTCGGATCTCCCCGATTCGTGACCAAGAGTCACGATTCGAACCCATAAAGTGAGTTAAAACTCATCCTACCTTCCAAAACAATATGAAATCGAATGGTACTTCAAGAAAGAACACGAAAATGATGATGAACTTTTGATTATTTGGTTCGGATTTGGTGTTAATGGGAGAGTTATGGCGCGTGTTTTAGCTCAAAAGAAAGAGGAGAAGGAGAGGAGTAAGATGGTGGTGGTGTTTTAGTGTGGTGGCCGGCGGTGGCTGTGGTGTGGCCGGATTTCTAAGGTGGCGGCTAGGGTTAAGTTAGTGAGAGAGATGAGAGATGGTGAGAGAGATAAGAAAAAGTGAGTGTGGTTTGTGTTGTGTGAGTGAACCGGCCAAACGGACCCTATGTAACTTTCTCTTTTTTTTTTTTTTTTTTTTTTTTTTTTTTTTTTTTTGTTAAATGTGATAACAATCATAATAATAATAAGAATAATAATAGTAAGTGTAATAATAATGATAATAGTAACAATAAGATATTATTACGGTTGAGTGGGTAATATGGGTAAATGTAAAACACGTGGCCCGAACCCGAACTCATTTTAAAAAACTCCATATCACACGAGAACCTCTCGTAATCAATTAAAATAATAACGGCTCGTTAAGACGAATCATAAAATTATGTTAGGTAATCCTAGTGCCAAAGTCAACGTAGTACCAAGTGAGAATTCAAATATACATCACCGATCACATAATCAAAAACGAATTATGAACATAATTCACGAATACCATAACGTCATTAGATAAAATTTCCATAAAATAGGTCTTACAAGTTCGTTGTGAAATGAAAATTTCAAATAATAATTATGAACGAACTTAAGTTGAAATGCGGGTTTTAAAAATAGCTCCCTAAACTGCCAGTTGTCACATCCTCCCCGTCTCAGAAGGAAACCCGTCCCGGGTTTCACTCGGAAAAAATTTATCTACGAAGTGAAAAGCTTCGGATATCTCTTCCTGAACTCGTCCTCACGTTCCCACGTAAACTCTGGTCCATGTCGGGAATTCCAACGAACCTTGACGAGCGGAATGCGACTCCTCTTGAGTCGTTTAACCTCACGATCTAAAATCTCAATCGGTTCCTCCACGAAATTCAGTTTCTCATCTACACGAATGTCCCTCATTGGAATGACGGGCATTTCATCAGAAAGACATTTCTTCAGGTTACTCACGTGGAACACGTCGTGAACTTTGCTCAGTTCGGACGGTAATTCCAACCTATAAGCCACGGGCCCAATTCTTTCTAAGATCAAGAATGGTCCAATGTAGCGTGGGTTGAGTTTACCACGTTTCCCGAAACGTATTACACCTTTCCAAGGCGAGACTTTCAGCATTACTTTGTCTCCAACCTGGAACTCTAAAGGTTTACGTCTCTGATCGGCGTAGCTCTTCTGCCTATCTCTGGCGGCTTGCAACCGATCACGAATCTGGGCTACTTTCTCGGTAGTTTCTAAAATAAGCTCAGGGCCTGTAAGTTGGCTATCTCCAACTTCTGCCCAACCAATAGGCGAACGACACTTTCTGCCATACAAAGCTTCGAATGGTGCAGCCTTAAGACTTGTGTGGTAGCTGTTATTATAGGAGAATTCCGCAAGGGGCAAATACTTCTCCCAGCCTTTACCAAAGTCTATGATGCATGCACGAAGCATATCCTCTAGCGTCTGAATGGTCCTCTCACTTTGACCGTCGGTTTGGGGATGATATGCAGTACTCATATCAAGCCTCGTCCCCAAAGCCGTTTGTAGTGATCGCCACAAAGCTGACGTAAAACGACTATCACGATCCGAAATAATAGATATCGGGACTCCATGACGCGAAATAATTTCCTTCACATATAACCTCGCAAGCTTATCTACACTATCATCTTCACTAATAGCTAAGAAATGAGCAGACTTTGTCAGACGGTCCACAATTACCCAGATAGCGTCACAACCGCTAGCCGTCCTCGGTAATTTGGTAATGAAGTCCATAGTAATCCGCTCCCATTTCCAGACTGGAAGTTCTGGTTGCGTTAGTAGTCCTGACGGTCTCTGGTGTTCAGCCTTAACCTTGGCGCATGTCAAGCACTTACTAACGTACGACGCTATTTCTGCCTTCATATTTGGCCACCAATAGAACTTCTTAAGATCTTGATACATTTTATCGGAACCAGGGTGAATGGAGTACTTTGACTTATGCGACTCATGCAAAATCAATTCTCGAATTTCTCCATATAACGGTACCCAAATCCGATCTCCAAAACATAACAATCCATCCGAACGCTTAACAAATCCTTTCTCATTATCAGCCATCCCAAATACGTTCTCGGCAGATCTATTTTCCGCTTTCAATGCTTCCGTTTGAGCTTCGAGTATTTGAGATGGTAATGGTGATACGATAGTCATTCCCAATGACCTAACTCGTAATGGTGGTACTCTTTCCTTTTGACTAAGAGCATTAGCAACAACGTTTGCTTTACCAGGATGATAGCGAATTTCACAATCATAATCGCTTAGCAACTCGATCCAACGTCGTTGTCTCATGTTGAGCTCTTTTTGATTCAAGATGTGTTGTAGACTTTTGTGGTCAGTAAATACAACACACTTGGTTCCGTACAAGTAATGTCTCCATATTCTTAAAGCAAAAACTACAGCACCTAGTTCCAAATCATGGGTAGTGTAGTTTTTCTCATGCTTTTTGAGCTGTCGGGAAGCATAAGCTATCACCTTCTCTCGTTGCATTAATACGGCTCCTAAACCTTTATGTGAGGCGTCACAATAGACGACGAAATCCTCGTTACCTTCTGGTAACGCTAAGATAGGAGCGCTACACAACATTTTCTTAAGCAATTGAAACGCTTCCTCTTCTTTATCTCCCCATTCATACGTAACACTCTTTTGAGTCAATTTGGTCAATGGTTTAGCTATCTTCGAAAATCCCTCGATGAATCTTCGGTAATAGCCAGCTAAACCCAAAAATTGACGAACTTCGGTTGGGGTTGTAGGTGCAGCCCAATCTTTTATTGCTTCAATTTTTGCAGGATCCACGTGGACTCCTTGTCTATCAATCACGTGACCCAAAAATTGTACGGTCGGAATCCAAAATTCACATTTCGAAAACTTGGCATAAAGTTTCTCCTTCCTGAGCAATTCCAAAATGAGTCTTAAATGCTCCTCATGCTCCTTCTCACTCTTTGAATATATCAGAATGTCATCGATGAATACAATTACGAACTTATCCAAGTATGGCTTACACACACGATTCATGAGATCCATGAATATTGCTGGTGCGTTAGTCAACCCAAACGGCATCACCTGAAACTCGTAATGCCCGTAACGGGTTCTGAAAGCCGTTTTCGGAATATCCTCCTCACGAACTCGAAGTTGATGATATCCCGATCTCAAATCGATCTTCGAATACACACTTGGTCCTTGAAGTTGATCGAACAAATCATCGATCCTAGGTAACGGGTATCGATTCTTCACCGTTAACTTATTTAACTCTCTATAGTCAATACACATACGAAACGATCCATCCTTCTTCTTCACAAACAAGACTGGGGCTCCCCAAGGTGAAGAACTTGGTCTTATGAATCCCTTTTCGGCCAACTCTGCCAATTCTTTCGACAACTCTTCCAGTTCAGTAGGTGCAAGACGATAAGGTGCTCGTGCTACAGGTGCAGCACCGGGTATCAACTCAATCTGAAACTCCACTTGTCTAGTCGGCGGGATTCCCGGCAAATCATCAGGAAACACATCAGGAAAATCACGAACTATAGGCACATCTCCAATGCACCTTTCCTTTTTCTTCGTCTCGCCCTTCTCAGAAATTTGAGCTAAGAAAAGATAACATCCCTTCTCCATTAGCTTCGGTAGCTTAGTGCAAGAAATCACTGCCAATCGGGATGGGCTCCTAGAATCCTTTCGGTCTCCTAATATATTTAGGACCTCCTTTCCGTATGGTACACGCACGATCTTCTCGTCGCAAAGTATGTGAGCACGATACTTCGACAACCAATCCATACCAATGATTACATCAAAACTTCCTAACGTGACGGGTAGAAGATCTATGTTGAAAGGGTGGTTCAAGAAATTTAACGTACAACCGCGAATGATGGTATTAATCCTTTCTATGTTTCCATTAGCTAACTCAATATCATATCCAATTCCTAAGGCCATCGGGGGTGTCTCTAGTAAGGGTGCAAAGGTAGTGGACACAAAACTCCTATCGGCACCCGTATCAAACAGTAGGGAAGCATAACGATTATTGAGAAGGAACGTACCAGTAACGACGTTCGGATCTTCTCCTCTCTCGTTCCCGAGTGCATACACTCTTCCCTGAGCAGCTCCAGCTTCCACACGTTGGTCCCCATTGTCTTGTCGTCCACGATTTCCTCCAGCTCCACGGTTTCCATAATTGTACCCATTACCACCCGAGCCATGATTTCCACGGTTCCGCGATTCTCTACACTCATTCCTATAGTGTCCCTTCTTCCCACATCCATAACAGGTAACATCTGCCTTGTTTCTCATCTCAGGAGCAGCTTGAACCATTGCAAGAGGTCGAGCTCTACAGTCCCTAGCTGTATGTCCTTTCTTTGAGCAATTCTGGCATTTCACACTACACCATCCAGTGTGATGCTGATGGCAACGATCACACTTGGGTGCGTCACCGTTCTGATTCTTCTTGTCTCCATTCCCAATAGCATAAGCCTTAGCTTGTCTCTTGCTTCGGTGATCATTACTCTTAGAGTGACGGTCTCTCTTTCTCTTTCCATTCTTCTCCTTATCAGCTTCTTCTAATTCCAACGAATCCATAAGTTGTTGAGCAATTGTGATTGCCTCATGGATGTTTGCAGGCCTAGCAGAAATTACATCATTCCTCGTAGTTACAGGCAATCCATCAGTATACCTCTCAATCTTTTGAGTCTCGGTTTTCACCATATCTGGGCACAACAAGGCTAACTCCTGGTAACGACGATTGTAAGTCGCCATATCATTACCTTTCACCTTGTGGTTCCAAAACTCAATCTCTAGCTTCTTGACCTCATTCCTTGGGCAATAAGTCTGAATCAACAAGGACTTAAATTGCTCCCAAGTCATAGCATATGCTACATCACTCCCAACTGCATTTCGGTAGTTGTTCCACCACGTCAAAGCTTCATCCTTGAAAGTAAAAGAAGCAAACTTTACTTTCGCATTCTCCGCACAACCACTGACATTAAACACTGACTCAGTCTTCTCAATCCATCTAACTAAGTAAACCACTCCCTCATTTCCACCAAACTCAATGGGTCCACAAATCTTGAATTCCTTATAATGACATCCATTAGCACGAACAGGTGGAAAAGTTCCAGCAGAATTGTTGGAATGATTTGACTCAGTGAGTAGTTCAGCAACTCTTTGCTCCACGAGTTGGTTGATCATTGCTTGATCCACAGTAGGTGCATTAAGTGGAACATGACCATTGTCTCCCTGAACATCAACATTTTGATTCCTGTTGTTACGGTTAGTGGTGTCCAAGTTGTCAGGAGTAGGGGTTTCAACATTTCGAGTAGGTCGACGACCTCGACGAGCAGGAGTAGGAGTAGTCACAGCAGGACCAGTCCTGGTAGACCTACAGGGTTTCGACGGGGTGCCATTGATCGGTAACATCACACAAGTTCATAAATCTCCATTAGAACTTATCGACATGCTCAACAAAACATCTCACGAAATCAAGTCATAGCAAGAATGGCAACGACACGCTATGTAATAATAAGCGAATAAGGACTCAATTTCCATAACACCCAAAATCACATAATACCATATACTAATAACCATCAACCATACAATAGCGATCTAACATCGTTCCAACCAACGGATAACACAAAACATACTAATCGTTCCAAAAGAGACGAATACCAAACAAATACATCAAAATATGATAACTAGCTTTTCTAACCGAACACTCCTCGGCTAAGAAAGCAACAAGATAATATAACTCAAGCAACTAGCCATGGGGCTGACGGAGAATCCTCAACTCCTGCCTCAAGCCATCAAGATCCCTCCATAACGATCCTAACTCCACGCTATGGGTGTCTCGGTCTCTCTTGAGGTCAGCCACCTCCTTCTCTAGCTCGGCATTCCCTTGCCAAAGCTTGCGGTCGGCCTCACGAGCAGTAACGAATCCTCGCTGCAAACTATCGATATGCTCGTGGACATCCATCAAAACTCTCCTCAGCTCAGTAGTCCTGCCCACAACGACAGTCAAATCAACTCTCAAATCTGCTAAAAACTCTCCAATAACTCGCTCAAGTCGATCAGATACACGTGCAACTCTGTCACTAAGCTCAGTAATCCGAGCCCACAACCTGCCAATCTCACCCAACTCTGCATGCTCAGTAGAAATCTCAGACGATGCATCCGACTCCACGGGACTACCCGGTGGCAACTCAAACAAGAACGGATGATCAGGTGAATCGGGCTCAATCGGGTGTACAGGTGAATCAGGCTCCTCAGCCTGAGCTGGTGGTGCTAACTCATCATCATCATCATCAGGCATCTCATCCTCCTGAGGGTCATCCTCCTCCTCAGGGTCATCATCATCACCATGCTCAGCCTCCTGAGGGTCATCCTCCCGCTCAGGGTCATCAGCCTCATCCTCACCCTCGTACTCCTCCTCCTCATCGGAAGAGTACCTCATCACCCGCCGTCTCCTACTAGGTGAACCATGTGAAGATGTAGTAGGTGATCTAGGACGACGACGCAGTGATGTGGGCGGCGCCTCAGACAGAAGAGAATGAGCATCAATCTGTAAAGGTGATGGAGTAGGGCGTACCGACATGCGTGCCGTAGCTCGGTGGGCAAAGCGTGGTGCCACACGAGCCAAAGCCTGATGAAGAGTAAGCTGCCTCGATGTACCAGGGAGCCCTAAAGAAGATGAGGGTCCCTGCGTAGATGCAGCAGGTAGTGCTGAAGTAGAAGCTGCCTGTGACACACTAGCTGAAGACATGGCCATCTGGTAAGGGTCATCAGATGCCATAGTGAACTGTGCAGGTAAAACTGGTGCAGTAAGGATGTCCTCGACGACATCAGGCACATGGGAGGCCATAGTCTGTGACAACGGCGTAGGGTAGGTGTAAGTGTTTCAAAACAACTTAAATCACAACTCATAAAATCGTACCAAATATGCACATCAAATAGTACCATATAATCTTAATAAAAGAATTTCAAACACCGCATTTCTAAAAATGTTTATAAAACATATAGACCATATAAATCCTCAAGAACGCCATCTTAATACTAAAATCCATAAACCTCAAATCATCTCAAATATCTCATAATACCTCAATTAATAGAAGATGCTTCGGCTTGGCGGGCTGGCGGGCGGTAGTCAAGGATCATTTTCTATAAAAATACGGTTATAGTTTAGGCGTTTATTTACCTAGTTCTCTATAACCTTGGCTCTGATACCAATCTGTAACACCCCCAAAATTTGATACAGCGGAAGACTCAACAAGCTTTCGGGGTGCTACGGGGATTGGTATCCAACACAAGACAATATAGAACGAGATAAAGTAAACATAGTAAAAACACAACCAAATACGGGGTTTTAAGGTTTACATTTATCCCAACATCACTCAGAGTTAGGCCCAAAATAAAATAACAATAGGTCCAAATTTAATTATCAGAGTTTAGAAAATATAGATCCATAACCGTGTGCCACAGCCGAGCCTTCCAATCCAAGCATGCACCTCAACACTTAATTACCTGAGAAAACGTGCTAAAAGTCAGCTTTCGCTGGTGAGATCATAGGTTTAATTTCAACTAATAATATAGTGGACATGTACGCAAAACGCTTGCTAGCTAGACTAAGGATTCGCTAAAAGCCTGCGGATACCCTCCGCTCTCAACATAACACACGGAAACCCTTCCGTAATAACCAAAACACACGGATACCCTTCCGTAACAACATAAGTATTCGGGTAACCCCCGCAATACCAATAATTACTCGGATAACCTCCGAAGTAATAATAACCTATAGGTGCACACTATAGTATCTAATAAGTCAACCTTGAATAGTACACACGAAACTATGTGACTAAAGCTGACAATCCAAATAAGCCAACCTTGAATAGTACACACAAAACTATGTGACTAAAGCTGACAATCCAAATAACCAAATAAGCCAACCTTGAATAGTACACACGAAACTATGTGACTAAAGCTGACAATCCAAATAAGCCAACCTTGAATAGTACACACAAAACTATGTGACTAAAGCTGACAATCCAAATAAGCCAACCTTGAATAGTACACACAAAACTATGTGACTAAAGCTGACAATAGATCCTAGTCCATACGCATAGCAAGTTTTAGAAAGAATATAAAAGCGATAATAGTCCACGTAAAATGATTTGCACGTTTCTCACCCCAATCGTTGAAAACATAGTTCAAGAGTAAAAAGTGGGGCTATGACTCACCTCAAGTCCAAAAAATAGCAAGACGAGGTAGGTAGCAATAAGATGTATGATAACTCACGAAACAGCAACTACGGACTTGGCACGACCTAACAATATTAACTCTTTCAGAAATCATTTCCTCAAATATATAATATTCCCAAACCCGGACGAGAATCCGTTTTATTTCCGAAAATCCATTTCGTATTAGTTTGGTGTATTTGCGTTTGGTATCCATACGGGTGGTGGGTCGACTCAAAACAAACCAACAAGATCACACGTAGAACATATAATAAACTATAGATCTAATATTAGCCCAATATATCATTTAAATAAATCGCCAAAGTTTACCAAATCCGTCGATTTGATAATCCTCATATTTATTTACGTAATATACCGTTCCAAGATTACACCCAATCTAAAGCACATATAAAACACATAGCACATAATTACTATATAGTATATATCATAGTTTAATAAATTCCTCGTATATATCGTCAAATTGGCCAGATTTCCCGATATATACACTCGCAATCTATTTCCCTTTACATATACTACAACCTATGGGCGTCGTAGGATACGATGCCCACTAATATATTCGTTTCATATAACCAAACAACCCGGCTCAACCTTACGGTTGGGTGGTTATTTACTTATAGAAAACGTCTATATTAGTCGTCATATATCCGAGACAACACGAATGTCGCAAATAATAACTTACCTGGACCCGAGTGACGACAATTTCGCCTAACTCAATAAGTTTATTCGTTATATATCCAAAATGACTTTTTATTAAACGTTTCATAATTGTCGGGAGTTTCCCCGTTTATAACACAATTTCTAATAATAATAATACGTTTAATTAATATTACGCCACTTTCGTAGCCTAATATGTATCTAATCGTATTATTTATAATACGACTCGTGATTATTATTATTATTAATATACGCGTTTATATAGTTATATATACGTTACTCACGTATATACTTTCGTATAAACGTTCATATTACTAATAATTATTATTACGAGTTTTATTATTCTCGTTTTACTTTTAATATTTATTGAGTTACACGAAATGGTCATATGTCCGAGTCATGACTCTCGGCTCATTGTCCAAGTCCAATAATAAACCAAAGTCATAAATAATAAACTCCGTCCAATCACAATCTCAACCACGGGCTACAACAATAAGGTCCGACTACGGTACCCAACTAACCTATCTCCGTCATCTAACGACCGTCTCATAACCGGTCCTCATATCACATCCCAATCGACAACAACTTCTCAATATTCAAACCATAACCAATAATCAATATCCAATATCCAATTCGGCCCAAAGGTATACGGCCGAGAAATAATACCGCGACAATATAACAATAACAATAATAATCGACGACAATATACACTTAGGTCACATTAGACAATTCATAACATTAACCAAGTCAATGTGTGGGTCGGTTTACCAAGCCGACCCGAGCCCTCGACTCACTTGAGTCTCGGCTCAATACTACGAGTCGCGATGACTCGAACTAAACATACAACCATCACTTAGCTCACAAGAGCACCACAAAATAACCAAGTAATCCACTCGACCTCAAAAGGTCAATTCGGCAAAACACAAGTATTTGGCTAAAAGCCGCGACTCAAAAGTCGAACCGTGTAGCTATCGAGTCAATAGACTCGACCCGTACCCAAGAGAATCCCTAAGAGGGTCTCGGTAGGGCTATACGAGCGCAAGAAAAATAATCCCGAGACCATAAGGTCTCGGCTAGCTCCAACTCGAGGTCACAACACCTCGACAACCCATGAATCCCACGAATCCATCATCAAATCGAACCCAACACAACCCAAATCGGATACCAAACTTTAAGAAAAACATTTTTTTCCAATCACAACCCATAACTTAGTTACGTTTTTATATGAAACCCATTCGGATCTCCCCGATTCGTGACCAAGAGTCACGATTCGAACCCATAAAGTGAGTTAAAACTCATCCTACCTTCCAAAACAATATGAAATCGAATGGTACTTCAAGAAAGAACACGAAAATGATGATGAACTTTTGATTATTTGGTTCGGATTTGGTGTTAATGGGAGAGTTATGGCGCGTGTTTTAGCTCAAAAGAAAGAGGAGAAGGAGAGGAGTAAGATGGTGGTGGTGTTTTAGTGTGGTGGCCGGCGGTGGCTGTGGTGTGGCCGGATTTCTAAGGTGGCGGCTAGGGTTAAGTTAGTGAGAGAGATGAGAGATGGTGAGAGAGATAAGAAAAAGTGAGTGTAGTTTGTGTTGTGTGAGTGAATCGGCCAAACGGACCCTATGTAACTTTCTCTTTTTTTTTTTTTTTTTTTTTTTTTTTTGTTAAATGTGATAACAATCATAATAATAATAAGAATAATAATAGTAAGTGTAATAATAATGATAATAGTAACAATAAGATATTATTACGGTTGAGTGGGTAATATGGGTAAATGTAAAACACGTGGCCCGAACCCGAACTCATTTTAAAAATCTCCATATCACACGAGAACCTCTCGTAATCAATTAAAATAATAACGGCTCGTTAAGACGAATCATAAAATTATGTTAGGTAATCCTAGTGCCAAAGTCAACGTAGTACCAAGTGAGAATTCAAATATACATCACCGATCACATAATTAAAAACGAATTATGAACATAATTCACGAATACCATAACGTCATTAGATAAAATTTCCATAAAATAGGTCTTACAAGTTCGTTGTGAAATGAAAATTTCAAATAATAATTATGAACGAACTTAAGTTGAAATGCGGGTTTTAAAAATAGCTCCCTAAACTGCCAGTTGTCACAGAATACAAGACATAACATAGCATGAATAATATGTAAATAACATGAACATGATTATTTAATAATAATTATCACTCGAGAATATCAAAAAAAAAATCAACTTTCGAGAAAGTTTCGGGAAAAATGAATAGTAAAAGTGAATAGTGAAATTTTCCGGGAATGGTAATTAACCTGAAATTGCGAATTGTTACACAGAGTACTCGAGACATCAGACTTTCACCCATTACCATTGCTATCAATGGAACCTAAATGATTAATTAAGGTACTTAAATAACCAAGCAAGCTAATAAAACTGCAAAAAAAAATAAATCTAATTTACAAATTTCATTACATGCATCACTTACGCCGCTTACTTGAGAATTAGCAGTAATGTGAAGACTTGTGCCATGCCAGTTATATCTATAGCGGTTGTTGCAAACTTGACAATGTCAGCTCCTGTTGACTGCAATTTGGCCACAAGGTTCCCAAGCTCTTCTATTGAAGGAGTATTTTGATAATTGTGGGAAGAAACTATTAGTTTGCACTTTGTAGGCTTGTCCACATGGATTAAGTTGTTGAAATCATCAATGGTCTGCATTTGCATTATGAATAACAGTATAGTACTTTAGACGAGCATATGAGCACGAATAGATGCATTTAATGTCAAGAAGAAAGGAACCTTAAGCTCAACATCGATGTGATCAGCTCCTAATTCCATTGCTAATCGAAGAGCAGCCAATCCACTCTGTTCATCTCCATCATACTGACCACCTTCCCATGTTGGTCTAGAATATAACATAGAATCAGAAACTTGTTACAGGAATATAAATTGTTATAACATCATGTAATTCAGCGTAAATTTATCAACACTTCGACACCCCTAGTTGCTTCAAGGAAAATTTACATGTCCCTATTTGTAAGAAGGGAGTCATAGTACTAATAACACGGAAGGACTAGTTTGCTGTCAACTTGACATACAGAATCAATACAAGACTAGCCAAATCACTAAACTAGTTGCTAATCAATTACTTTTATGGTTGCATAGACTTCAGGGGGTGTTTGGGATTGAAATTAAACCTGCTTATTTGAGTGTTTGGCAATTCTGAGATAAGGATTGACTGTAACATAATGCAATTCAAGAGATAGTGTCACAATAACTAGACACATAGCTATTTGAGTGTTTGGCAATTCTGCTAATAACGGATATAAGAGGTAAACTAATCAGATTCAGTCAAGATATATGAATAAGCAGCCCCAAAACTGTTACTCATAACTGCTGCTTAATTCACCATCAACGGATGATATAATCATATCCAAACACTCAAAACTGCATATCTATTATATTAAAACACAGTAGGGGGTGTTTGGGATTACTGTTTTAAACAGCTTATGCTCATAACCAGATGATCAACTTATGAAAAACAACATATTTTACCTACGAGCAAACTTGTAATGATGAATCCAGCAAGTATAATCAGCTTAAACTAAACAATCTCAAACTGCTTAATGAATAATGTACAAACCATATCTCAAGAAGAGTCCCATGTCAAACAGGAATCAGCTACGCGATTTATGAGTTTGGCAATTCTGCTAAGAGTACTTCAAAGATACAGAAGCAAATACACCATCTAAATAAGCAACTCCCAAACTGCTTATTTCAGCCTAAAAAGAGCATATAATCACATCCAAACACTCAAATCTGCTAAGCTGCCACATCAACGCAATAAGGGGTGTTTAGGATTACTATTTTTAATAACTTATGCTCATAACCAGTTAATCAACTTATTTAAAGCAGCTTATCTCAGAGCAATCTTAAATATCAAATCCACCATTATATTCAGTTTGGAATAAACAAACTCAGAGTGCCCAAACACTAACAAGTGCATATCTATTTCCAGAAACACGATAAGCAGATAAATTGTTTCAATAAGGCAATCCCAAACACCACCTAGCAAGTATCTAATTTCAATAAAACAATCCCAAACACCCCCATCACATGTCGAACAATTCAGTCTACTAACAGAAGAAAACTGCATTCACATCATAACAGTTCGAACAAGATCATAAACATACTGCATAAGCACTCTTTTCATCAACCACTCGAAAAAAGCTTATCCATTAGCAGATCCCAATTCCAAAACACACCCCTACACACTATTAAACTTGCATATACTTCACATTTCATCCTAAACTTAAAATGCTAATTTGACAGAGCTTATTCACCCTAATCTAAGTAGATAAGCATAATTACATTTCATCATATGTTTAAAAAGACCAATAAGACGATAAGCTGTTTACATAAGCAAAAATCCCAAACATCCCACATCACATGTCAAACAATTCAGTATACTAAACACATCATAACAGTTTCAACTCAAAAGTCAACAATCCCAATTCCCACATCAAGCAATTCACAATACTAATGAATCCAACATTCATATCATAGAAACAGTTTCGAATATCGAAAAATAGTCCCAAAAAACCGCACCTGCAAGTAAAAAGAGTAGGCAAAGGACTTAATGTATAAATGGTTTGATATCATATCTATCGGTAAACCTTCCTTGTTTCAAATTATCCTATCTAATCTCCATTAGGCCAGCACACCTCCCAATCAGCTTATTGAGTTATTTCACCCTCAAATAAGCATATAATCATGTCCAGACACTCGAACCTTATCCACAATATCAAAACACAGTAAGGGGTGTTTGGGATTACTATTTCAAACAGCTTATAAGCAGATGATCAGCTTGTTCAACCTAAGAAAACAACTTATTTCACCGTAAGAGCAAATTTGTTATTTCAAAATAACAGCAAATAAACAATTTGAACAATTGCCGATCAGCTTATTTAACCCCCAAATAAGCATATAATCATGTACAGAACTCATACATTCAAAACTGCTTATCCACAATATCAAAGTGCAATAAGAGGTAATAGCATATGATCAGCTTATCAAAAACAGCTTATTTGACCCTAACAGAAAATTTGTAATATCAAATCCACAAAAACTTATCAGTTCATAATAAGCATGGGGTGTTTGTTTAAGCTTATTTGTGGGCTTGTAAGCTTGTATGATTTCGGCTTACTTTATATAAGCTCAGATTTTTTAGCTAATTTTGATACCTATGGGCTTATATTAAGTTATTACTGCACATCATAATAAGCTTATATGAGCCCATAAGCCTCAAAATAAGACGAAATCATATAAGCTCATAAGCTCACAGAGAAGGTTCCCAAGATCAATGGATTAGAAGGAGTATTTTGATATTGTGGTTTGTATAATAAGAATTTTTTTCAAATTGATGAAATTAAAAGATGGGTTTTGTGAAAAGATCGGAGATATTACATAAAAATGTGAGCTTTTTGTGAAATGAAGGTTAATTTTGTGAAATTGAAAGGTTAGGGTTAGGGTTAGGGTTTTGATTTGGGGGAAAAGTGGCCGGAGGGAAAATTGATTAATTTGGGGTTTTTTTAGAGGTAAATTTTGGGGGATTTAACTGATTTTGGTTTTTTGCTCGGGGTTGATTTGCATATGAAATTTTTTTATACTTACACCATTTTGTATAAGTTGTATAGCACACCGTACAACACTGTAATGCACAAAGTGTGATGAAAGTATAAAAAAATGCGGTGTGCAAATCATCCCCTAATAGTAAGGACTAAGAGAAAGAACGATTTTTGTGTAATGTTAATACTTAATTAATTGTGTTTTAACAAAAAAATTATACCACGTCTTGATTTGAACAAATTGAATAATACTAGACAAATACTCACGCAAATCGACGGTGTATAGCGGGAAATAATTATACTTGTGAAATCATTTGTTTTGTTTGACTATTAATGCAAACTTACGGGTTTAATTTATAGTCAATTCGAGAAAAAAGTTAATGGTTATAAACAAAAAATAATAAAAGTTTAAGATTAAAGAATATTTAAAATAATAATTTAGTTGTAAATGACATTATCATTTTTAGTTAATAGTATAATAATCCACTAATTTACTCATATTTTAATCAATTTAAGTTTAAGGAAATGCAAATGCATGCATTATAAGTAGTAGAGATAAGTAAGGTGATATGCCCATCTAAACTACGTATAATGAGGAAGACTATTTCTTCCATTATATAACTAGACATTACAAACTTAATATTAAGCAATACAACTATATGGGCATGTTGTACGAATAACTTATGCATCAAAATATATTTTTTCAATTAATATAAATATTTAAACACCCCCTCAATGCAAAAATACAATCAATAAACCACGTGGTGCACGTAAATAAGCTATTAGAATAAATCATTAAATACTCACATCAAACACACTAAAACATTTATTAAATAAAATTAATACAATCTTTAAAAAAATGACATGTTTATTTTAGTTACTATCTACATTTAACATAATATAGTTTGTCATCGTTTGGAGTTAGTAGAACCTAAAATTATCGATTTCAATGAAGTTATTGCCACGAAAAATGTATTATCAAAAACTATTGTTTGTCAAAAATTTTAATTACAGTAAACATGTCGCCGCAACGCGCGGGTATCCTGCTAGTTACAATAAATATAAGTGATGTGCATATCACAAACATGCATATCTGATGTTATACCATATGCATTACGAACGTGATTTCATAATATGCACATCAATTTTAATGGTAGTACATCACCTCCCGTAATATAACAGTTCAATTTATACAAGTAAATTGCAACATCCGTCCTATAATTTGTTCAAATCATAGAAGCACATCCCATAACTTAAGAAATACAAGTGAAGTTGTGTAGAGAATTTTTGATTCACTTTTCATAGTGAAATGACTGAAATACCCAGATGCAACGTCTGTCCCAAATGATGATATTTTGAGTCATTTCACTTATACAAGGACAGAAAAACGAACAAATACTTCCCACAAACCGCGACATGTACTTTCAAAGTTTTGTAAACTGCGCTTGCAATTTAAACAAACCACGTCGTTTTTCAAAATTACACTTTTTTAAATAACAAACTTGTATACTATTAGTTCGTTATCATTGTTGTATAATGGACTTACTATAGTGGATAAAATGACGACCGAGTTGTTTTGCCAAGTTATACAAAACATTAAGCTAATAAGTATCGAGAAAGTGCCTTGAAAAACTCTGTCCAAACACCAACCTTTCTCTCTCCTTTCTCCCCCCCTCCAACCGTTTTCCCGCCCTCTCCCACCATTAAAAACCTTGAAATTCCTTCAATTACACTGCAAATTGTATGTTATTTCAAAATCAAATCTGAGTAATTGATTCTAATTTCAATTCCGCATCTTTTGATCTTGTTTTCCCCAATTTTTAACCTGTTTTGATTCAATTAGGGTTTCTTTTGTAATTTTTTTGATTTTAGGCTTAAAATTCACAAAAATCAAAAATAATAGAGTAGTTCATTTGTATTGATGATTAGTATAAGCCTTTAGAATGGCAACGAACAAAAAGATCTTCAAAGAAGAATGGTGTTGCGGGTACTGTTTCAGGGGAAAATAGAGGAAATGATAAAGATAAAGATGTGAGTAAGAGTGGTAGTAGTATGGGCAGAACAGGGGTCAAGAATAGTGATAAGAAGAGGAGTTTTGATGGTGACCTAAATGGAGATGGTTTCGCAGTCAGGTAAGTAGCTCTCCAAGTAGTGCTAATAATCTGAGTAATGGTTTGAGTAAGGATGGTGATGATAGTTTGAATGCATGTGATGGTTTCGCTAATCCGCCAACCTGGTTAGATAAGCGGATTAAATGAATTGTATTCAGAAAATATATTTAAAGAAGTTAAGTACAAGTCTAACCCAATTATTTAAAAAGGTCATGTTCGGGTTGGGGTATCCTAACCGACCAGCCCGAACCCCCCACACGGATTACCAGCCCTACCTTTAACCGCTAAACTTTTTTAATCGTACACACAAATATGTAGATGTCATACAAAAAACTAGATTTCTAGCTCAATGTTTTTTATTTTACAGTTAACAATTAAAGATTCGTGAATAAATGGTTGACAAAAGTTTAACTTATGGGATGTAGTTTCCTGTCTATATAGCTCCGTTCTTAATCTATAATCCTACATGCAGATTTCAAGAGGTGATTGAGCTTTTACCACAACAAGTATTTCATCTCAATTGCACAATCAAAAGTCAAATGTTGTCACCGGATACAGAATATGTGTGTTACCTTGTATTCAAGCTTTCAGAAAAATGCCAGGGCCTGCATTGTCCAGTAGAAGTACGAGACGTACTCCACAAAGAAAACAATGAGGCTGAATTTGTTTATTTTATAACCCCAAGCCCATTGAACATCAATGGTATCACTCGGGTTCCAAAACAAAGACAAGATGGATGGATGGAGATTCAAGTGAGGAAGTTTGACTCAGCTCATGAATTCAAGGATGACTCTCTTTCTATGCATATGAAATTTACAAGCCATGAAGGAACTATGTCTGAGTTTAGGCCACTGTAAAAGAACCATCTGCCATATTTAGTCAATTTGTTGCTCCGGATAATTATAAAAGTATGTTTGAAGCTAAGGTTCATCTCATGTATGTTTAAAATCACTTTATATATGTATGTTTATGTGACAACTAATATTTGGGTTGGCAAAGGTATTGTATGAGTTTAGACATCCGTGATATATCGATGCCGATCTCTTTCATTTCATACAATTGACTCGTACCAATTGTAGGATAGTTTTGTATAATATGGAGGTCTTGAATTATGTAATTAGGAGAAAGTTTAGTTCCCTCTTCAGTGATATATGCTAACAACAACCATGGAAATATTTTTTGTTTAGAATACCTAAGATGTGTGCTTTTCCCCTTCACATACCATGCCTCGAACTTGCCACCAATTGATTACAAATCAAACTCGTAACCATTGATCGAGCCACACAAAGATAGGAAAAACAATCATGGAAACTACAATGCATATTGATAAGATGTTACTTGCATAACATAAACCTTTCAGTAGGCTGTTCAATGCTCAGGTGGCAATGGCTTCGTAAACGAGTACCCAATTTGTGGAATTAGTTCTTTGGTCCCAAACTAAGAATAAGCTTTAGTTAGATTCTTGACATATCTACAGCTTGTGGTTACGTAGTAAAATATAAACTTTTACGTAGGACAAAGAATTAGCTGTAGATCTATCAAAGACCTACCTTGATACTAGTAGCAACATCCCTGCTAACCAATCACTACCAGTCTTAACCTAGCTAGATCAGCCCTAACTGCATAATCGACATTGGCCTCAACTGATCCTGTTCTTTTGACAAAACATTATTCAGAAAGCCTTAAAAGAACCCAGATAGAAACCAACTAAACGGGGACATCATATAGTCAAGGAATTATGGGCACGAAAGTCAACTTTCTCTTGAAGGTAAAAATTAATTAGTATTAGTCAACATTTCCAACACAGTAATGCAAACACTCTAAGAGCAATAAATCGGTCAACCATGACAACCTAATTTACAGGCATTGAAATGATACATGGGAGTAAAGGGCAATCTTTAAAGAACCCGTATGACATTTCTTGGTGCCTAGTATAATGTTACATGATGGATCACGTTTCCACAAAGCTTAGACCGTTGGTGTATATCAAATGCATTTCGTCACTGAAAGGTCAATGAATTTGGACTCCGGAATTATTTAGCGGTTGTTGAATGAAAGTCGACCCGTCTTCACCCAGAGAGGAAAGTTGTAAATCCTGTAATTTGAACAAGAGCAGAACTATGCAGCAATATTGCTTCTGTATATATGCTTCAGTTAATTGCTTCTGTTCTATCAACTATGGAGCAATATTGGGCCTCGTTTTACAGCAACAACTATATCATTAGTAAGTTTCCAAAGAAACACTCGTGAAAGTATTTCCCCGGTTCGTTCTCCCAACGAAGGTTGAATGGAATCGTGATTTCAGTTCGTGATTCGTGAAGTGAATAGTGGTAAAAAGTGATTTGATGGAATTTATAACTACGGAAAATGAAATGAAACTAAAAAGCATATAATAAAGCGAATACTAATAAGCTAATGGAAACTAGTGAGAATTACAAGGAATCTCCTACTAATTACATATTAAAGCTGATTCAAGTTGAATTGAAAATGAATGAAAAATGACCAAACTAGAAGAAATGTCTTAAACCAAACAACCCCTTATTTCTAAACTGCTTTGGATGTTTGAATGTTCAATTAGATTTAAGCGATGGAACCTAGAAATTAATGAACAACCATGATAATGAAAATGAAATAAGCTCAGAACTTATAGAATTAAGCACTAAATAAGTCACTCAAATCACTCAAATCAAATATAATCACCTTAACCCAATCATGTACCACCATGTGTCCTGGTTATTTACCTGTCATGCTCCTGTGCACGTGAGGTGGTTTCTAGAAGCACCAATTGGGGGTAATTATTAACGGATTGGAGTAATTTTTGTAAAAATGAATTAGGGTTCATGGTGATTTATGGGAAAGGGATGTACGGGGTGAAAAGGGGGCGGGTAAAAGGGCTATTTTATTATTAGTTTGACCCTGATGTGTGGATTTTGACCAAAGGGAAATGGGCTTTGGGATTTAATTTGTGGACTTGGGTTTATTTATTTTTATTTTTAGTTTTTCTACTTACAAATATTCAAGGACCATTTATGTACAAACTGAAATTTTGGAGGATTGAAACTGCCATTTCCCAATTTTGTAATCCAAGGGCTTTAATTGCAATATTCTGATTCTCAAAGGACCAATATTGTCACTTCTGCAAAGATATCTTCAAAGGTTCATTTTTGACAACTTGTTGAAACTTGAAGGACTAAAACTGTCAATCTCTTCAAACTTCATTCAAAGGGTCAAATTTTGACTTTTAAATCACCAGCTTTGACATTTTGACTTCATTCCACTCTCATGCTTGTTTTTGCCGGTTTTTCGTTGTTTTTCGTCCTTTTATGAAATATCCGTACGTGCACATTCACAATCACAAAAACACACTTTCTTTGGCAAATTTAGGTTAGTTTTTTGATTATTTAGTCTATATTTGGACAAGAAAAGGTGAGTGAATAAGCACTCACCAGTATATATGCTTCCTACAACTGTCATTAAAGATCTTGAAAAAAATTTCAAAAGGTTCGTGTGGAATTATGGTAAGTCAGCTAAAGGAATAGCTAGAGTTGCTTGGAATGTGGTTTGTAGACCCAAAGATCAAGGAGGTTTATGTATTAAACCTTTAAGACAGTGGAATGAAGTTCTTTTGATATCTCAAATTTGGAAGATTATTGATAATAAAGAATCTCTTTGGGTTAAATGGGTCAATACAGTGAAATTAAAAGGAAAAAGTATATGGGAGATTGAATATCACAATTCTGATAGTTGGGGTTGGAAGCAGTTACTTCTAATAAGAGACAAGATAAGACCTTTTGTCAAGCATTCAATTGGTGATGGAAATAGTGTCTTTATGTGGTATGATAACAGGAGTAATTTTGGTCCTCTTATCAACATTGTTCATAACAGAGCATTGTATGAGGCTAGGCTGAGGAATTATGATAAAGTGTTTGGGTTAATGATTTTTAGAGTCAAAGGAGATGAATCAGTGGACATGGTGGAATGTGGCAGTGTTTGAATTGAATATTATCTGTTATAGAATTGTTATGCAAACCATTCAGTGTACAAGACCTTGTACCTTGGAGTCTTATTGGTGAGACTGTACCTATTATGACACATATGTCTTTCATACTTGGCCTTGGGAGGAAGTATGTAGAGTCTATGTTGAAGCAATAGGAGGTCTTATCCATAAAGATGTACCATAAAGTAGGATTGTATACTGAGAAGGGTAATGGTTTGGCGGATGGTGCATGATGGATTGAATAGAGAAGAATGAAAGATGGTCCTTCTTGGTCTTTCCAATGCATCATCAAGGAGGTAGTGGTTGGTCTTCACTCAAGGTGTGCGTTCCCATGTAACTGAAGCCATTCTTGAGATGGAAATGTAGGTTACATGGCATAGCCCTTGCAGTGGAAGGGTAATGGGTTCCTAGTGATGCCTCTTTTCTATTCTACCATGATCATTGTGGGTGCTGGTTGAATGATCTTGGTGGATAGATAAAGGGGAAATGTAGCTAGATGATAGGTGCTAAAAAGGTTATCTTCATCTGTATCTAGGTTGGATGCAGTTGTGTTTTGGAGTTATGTGATTGATGGACTGAAGTGTGAAGTATAGAGATATAGTTTTAGTGGTATCTGATATAGGTTATGTTTCACTTGTTGAATCTGTCTTTGGGCATGTCCAAATTGATAGTGAGAAAATTATATGTACATTTGGTTGAAGTTAATATAAAGATTTACCTTTGCAAAAAAAAAAAAAAAAAAAAAAAAAAAAAAAAAAAAAAAAAAAAAAACTACCAAATAAGTGTTTATTCTTTATATAGCTAGGGCAGGCAATTGACTCATTTACTCGTGCAAGGGATTGATCAATTCGAGGGAGGTTTTGTCTCTACCGAATCAAAAGAGTAAAATCAACAAGACAAACTAATAATAAAAAAGCACAAAAGTTGCTCAAAGTATGTTATTAATCCATATTGCATATTCAAAACTTTGTATTAAAGTGTTCCGGGTCAGCCCAAACAAACCCGGCTCATTTTGACATGTACCAAAAAGTTGTCCTTCTGAACCTTTAACCCTTTTGACCCATTACCAAATACGCATGACCTACCCATATTGCCACTTAGAGCATGCGGTAACGTGACCCCTGCCACGTTAGCACCACAATCAGATTTTATCTTTTAACCTTAACTCTTGACTTTTCACCCCGGTAGCATAACTCACCTATAACTCACCTTAACTCACCTCCACCTCAATTAGTATTTTCAATTTCAACCCCGTTAGAGGGGGTGGGATGAATTTTTTTTTTAGCCAACTTCCAAACTTAACGCACGTTATAGAAGGTGCTGATAAATGAAGAATTAAGTAGTTGTATCTGTTGTATTGTATTGAGGAAGTACTAGTAGTATAGAATGTTTGTTTAGTCAAATTAATTTATTTTTTTTCATAAGTTTCAGTAGAAAACAACATGGGGTATGTCCATGGTTGTTTTGAAACTTATTGTACATTTTTGTGATTAATAATATTTCACCATTTTCACAAAAAAATAGTAACACCTGTGCAGCAAACAATGATAGTATGTCGCTTCCAGCACCAACATCAACCACTACCCGTCAAGCAAAATCTACTTGGTTCTCAACCGCGGCATAGTAGGAAACTAAAAAAGAAAGCAACATTAATCATACATTTCACCTGTCCTCACATAATCCTGCATCATATTATGCTGAAGCAGTTGCCCGTAGTAAAGACATTGTTCCATTTGCTAAATACACCATGGTAGGACCTTCTGATACAAAAAAGTGATTGAGTTTCACCTAACTGTAAAGCTACCCGAAAGAAATCCTCATAAAAACAAATCCAAAGTCCATTAAAAACAAATCCTCATAAACAGGACCCACAAAAAGGGAAAAAAAAATTACAGATCAAATAGCATATACTTAAATAGGTGGATTCTGACATAGTAAGCACTCAACATCAGCTCGCATGATTAACATTTACACACAGTATAGAACACGATAATACAAATCAAACCAAAACAAAACCCTGATTAATCAAAACAGCACATATAATCAACATACAACGCTTAATATATCACATGAATCCGCAACTTCCACTAATCACTAACGGCTCAAATAACCAACTAAATAGCAATGTTACTAAAGGGGGTGTTTGTTTAAGCTTATATAAAGGGCTTATGGGCTTATGTGATTTTGGCTTATAGGGGTGTTTGTTAAAGCTTATATGGTCGGCTTATTTAACTTTTGAAAAGCTTGTAAGCTCAAAATTTTGGGCTTATGAGCTTGTAAATGTGAGTTTATGCTACATAACAACATAAGCATAAGTTTAAGTTGATAAACTCATAAGCCCAAAAATATGAGCTTATGAGCTATTCAAAAGTTCAATAATCCGGCCAAATAAGCTTATTTTGAAAGTTTTAATTAGCCGGAAAAAACTATACCCTAATTAATTTAAAAAAGCTAAAAAATATGCAATTAAGTAATAAAGTAGTGAAATTTATACTACCTGAATGCTAGAAATACGAAAGATGATAGAATGTTGACCAATTAAATAAAAAACCCAAGAAAGAACTGCAGCTCCGGTGACCTTATTTGGTTCTAGGACGGGTTGGGTAAATTATAAATCTTGTCCCTATGGTTTTGTCATTTTTGTACTTCCTGTCCTCCCAAACTTAAATTACAAAATATGTCATTGTTGTTCACATTTTGTTACATTTCCCGTCTTTTTCACTAATGCCTGTTAAATCACCTCATGTGACTTTCACGTGAGGGCATTCTTGTCAATTTACCTCATTCATCTTCAACCTCTAATATGTTCTTTTATTTTCAGTTATTTTTCGAATTTGATTCAAGAACATCATCACTACCTAAGGCAACTGCTTTACAAAATTTCCTATTACTTACATGAGATCAAAAGACGATGGTTGCGTAATTTGCTTAAAAGTGTGTTTTGCGGCGAATGCTACAAGTGATTGTTCGTATTTAAATTGAGGACAATCTCGTTACTTCAAAAAAATAATAATAAAAAATAAAATCTAGTTTTAAGAATATGCTACAAAGTTTAGTCAAGTTGAAAATAAATATCATCTTTGGTCACAGTTTTGCAAATTTACTTTACATTATTGTTATTAAACAAGGTAGTTCAAAAAGTTTCATGACCAAAGTTACATTATACAATGTTCTTGGTGGTCTATGCAAGGGGAATTGCATATATACTCAATGTTACTTATATTTGCGTATTTCTTCAAAATACAAATTTTTAATACATAATATACAATTGTGTCTAAGCATGTGTTAGAGAAAATATACAGATATGCAAATTTTAGTAGGTATATATGCAAGTTTTTAATACATAATCTCGTCTGTCACTTGATCATTATTTTTACTTATGTTATGGAAATTTTTGGAGTAGAGAATTTGCGAAAACCCAAAATCACTGATGTTGAAAACCCAAATTTTTTTTACTTATGTTATGGAAATTTTATGTTGTAAACTTTAGGAAATGGAAATATAAAGATTCTAAGATTGGGTCAAAGCATGATTGTTTGGTTTTGAAGTAGCCGGTACAAAACTAGTTAAGAAAATATATTTTGATCCTTATATACTTAAGAGCCATAATATGTATATCCAAACATTAGACACTGATTATCGCAATTTCAAGTCCCAGTAATCAGAGGATTCCAAAATGAAAATCTAAACACCCCCTACAGTATTATTCATTAGTAAAACCTGTGCAGCAAACAACGACAGTATGCCACTTCCAGCACCAACATCAACCACTACCCGTCTAGCAAAATCTACTTGGTTCTCAATAACCGCGTCATAGTAAGAAACTAAAAAAGAAAGCAACATTATTAATCATACATTTCACCTGTCCTCACATAATCCTGCATCATATTTTGTTGATGAAGAAGTTGCCCGTAGTAATGGAAATACATCTTAGCAGAAGATGCTTCAATTTTATCATCAAACTTGCTTTTGGAGGAAGACACCGTTCCATTTGCTAAACTTGATCCTGTAAAGAGTAACATAAATGATCAAGTCATGTACTCCTTCAATATGATTACCATAACCATCCTACAGTAATTTATTTTTCTTCGCCCTTCTATTTCGTGTCAATATGCGTAATTAAATGGAAAAGAAATTTACAAAAAATTAAGAGCCGGTATCAACACTATATGATAAATAGAGCTTGAATAAGTTTACAGACCTTGAATAACCACTTCCTTTTTCCATTGCTCGAATACACCATGGAAGGACTTTCTGATACAAAAAAGTGATTGAGTTTCACCTAACTTTTAAAGCTACCCAAAAGAGTAAGAAATTAACTCGTATACTACAAACAAACAAAAAAAACTTTAAATCTGTTTTACTCGATGCATCATCTATATCCTAAGTCCATTAAAAACAAATCCTCATAAACAGGACCCACAAAAAAAAATAAAAAAAAAAATAATAAAAATTACAGATAGCATATACTTAAATAAGTGGATTCTGACCAATAATACAAATCAAACCAAAACAAAACCTTGATTAATCAAAACTTCCACTAATCACTAACGACTCAAATAACCTACTAAATAGCAATGTTACTAAGGGAGTGTTTGTTTGAGCTTATATAAAGGGCTTATGGGCTTATGTGAGTTCGGCTTATAGGGGTGTTTGTTTAAGCTTATTTGGTCAGCTTATTGAACTTATGAAAAGCTTGTAAGCCCAAAATTTTGGGCTTATGAGTGTGAGTTTATGCTACATAACTACATATGCATAAGTTGATAAACACAAAAGCCCTAAAGTTTAATAATCCGGCCAAATAAGCTTATTTTGAAAGTTTTAATTAGCCGGAAAAAACTAAACCCTAACCAACACAATTAATTAAAAAAAGGTTAAAAATGCAATTAAATAATAAAGTAGTGAAATTTATACTACCTGAATGCTAGGAATACAAAAGATGGCCAATTAAATAAAAAACCCAAGAAAGAACTGCAGCTCCGGTGACCTTATTTGGTTCAAGTCTCGGGTAAATTATAAATCTTCTCCCTATGGTTTTGTCATTTTCCTACTTCCTATCCTCCCAAGCTTTAATTACAAAATATGTCATTGTTGTTTGTATTTTGTTACACTTCCCGTCTTTTTCACTAACGCCTGTTAATCACCTCATGTGACTTTCGCGTGAGGGCATTCTTGTCAATTTACCTCATTCATCTTCAACCTCTAATATGTTCTTTTATTTTCATTTATTTTTTGAATTTGATTCAAGAACATTATCAATACCTAAGGCAACTGCTTTCCAAAATTTCATATTACTTACATGAGATCAAAAGACGATGGTTGCGTAATTTGCTTAAAAGTGTGTTTTGCGGCCAATGCCACAATGATAATTCGTATTTAAATTGAGGACAATCTCGTTATTTCAAAAAAAAAATCTAGTTTTAAAAATATGCTACAAAGTTGAGTTAAGTTGAAAATAAGTATCATCTTTGGTTACAGTTTTGCAAATTTCCTTTACATTATTGTTATTAAACAAAATAATTCAAAGAGTTTCAAGACCAAAGTTACATTGTACAATGTTCTTGATGGTCTATACAAAGGGAATTGCATATATACCCAATGTAACTTGTATATTTTCACATTTCTTCAAAATACAAGTTTTTGATACATAATATACAATTTACGTCTAAGCATGTTTAGAGAAAACTTGCAAATATGCAAGTTTTAGTGAGTATATATATATATATATATATATATATATATATATATATATATATATATATATATATATATATATATAATTGCCCCTAATTTATTAGCGGGCGTTTGTTTAAGCTTGTATAAGGGCTTATGAGTTTATTAGCTTATTTGGTTAATATACAAATAGGGTAAAAGTCAAAAATGAAAAACATGTTTTTTCCGTTGTACCTATGTGCTAAACATGTTCATTTAAGTACCAATATGCTACACATAAGTTCAAATTTTGTACCTAAGTGATAACATGGACGAAAATAATTCTTTATATTCATCTTCTACCTTTCCAAACCCAGATTCCCGCCATTATTTCAAGCCACCAACCACCCATCTTCGATAATTTTTCAGTCATTGTTAAACCGTTTTTAGTCTATAATAACAGTCAACAAATCTTGAGTTCATATAATTCATTCAATGTATGCATCTAAACCCTAAACAATCAAAAATTCATATCATATTATCATATCTAATCTAAACCCAATTTGGCTTCGAATCGAATCGTGTTTTCATCATCATGGGTGCTTGATACGAAAATGAAAATCTAGACACGCAATTTGATACACACACAGTTGATACCCATTTATTGAACCCCACATCCACCAACAAAGATTTGTCGATTTGCTCATAAGAAATAAAATCAAAATGATATGTAAAAACAATGAATTATTTTAGGAGTTGTGATTAAATGAAGTATGAGAAAAAATATTTGAATATGCGGTAGTCTCATTGTAGATGATTTTCATATTTGCAAAGGATGTAGGAATTATTATATGGTATAAGTAATTAACAATGGTTAGTATATAAATATTTAGGAGGTAATAGTGCTAAATAAATTTTTACGAAGTGCTAAATAAAAGTAACTCTAGTAACATGGTCATTTTGGGAGTAATAAAAGTTGTCGATAAATGTTGGACAAAAATATTGCCGGAGATGGTGGTTGGTAGCTGGAAGTGGCGGCCAGAATCTGGGTTTGAAGTGTAGGAGATGGAGATGAAGAAAAAAATGAGTATTTTTGTCAAATCACTTGCAAAATTACCCATTATACTACAAAATTTGAATTTAGGTAGCATATTGGTATTTAAATTGACATGTTTATCATATAAGTACATCTAGAAAAGCATGTTTTTCATTTTTGACTTTTGCCTTATACAAATATGTTACTAAACTTTGCGAAAATGTTCACCTAAGTTACTCAACTTTGTTTTTGTTCATTCAAGTTATCAAACTTTGTGTTATTTGTTAACTAGGTTATTCCTATTATCCAAATGAATTCCGAAATGTTCATGTTCACCGAATCGTCATCATCAGAAGAAGTTATTAGTCGGGACTTATTTTTTTAGAAGAGCGTTGTGTTTATTAAGCATTGATGACGAGCAAATTGACCAATGAGAAACATCATAACTCGAGATCGTTATGATGCTCGTGATCATTTAGTCGATGCCTATTTTAGTGCGAATCTGATATACGATGCATATCGTTCCTGAAAGAGGTTCCGAATGAGTCGAGAGCTTTTCAAAAAGGATAGTTGAAGAAGTAACTATTTTGTGATAATATTTACAGTACCGGAAGAGCAGGCATTTCCCCATTGATGAGTTGCACCACTCTAATTCGTCAATTGGCATACAACATAGTTCCTAACGTCCTTGATGAATATTTGAAAATGGGCGAGAGAACTTCTCGTCTATCTCTTGATCATTTTTGTACTTATGTTATGGAAAATTTTGGAGTAGAGTATTTGCGAAAACCCAAAATCACTGATGTTGAAAAGCTTTATCAATTTCACGAAGAAAGGCACAGGTTTTTGGAAATGTTAAGAAGCCTTGATTGTATAGATTTTTCGTGGTTTGGGTTGTCCAAACGCAAATAAAGCACAATATTGTGGACATGATCATGGTCTGAATCCATTCATTTTGCTGGAAGTTGTTGCGTCACAAAACTTATGGATATGGCATGATTTCTTTGGTGTTTCTAGGGCGAACAATGACATCAACATTATACATCAATTCCCTTTATTTAACGATCTCAAATCCGGAAGAAAACCACATATTCCGTTTGTGGCTAACGGCGTAACTTACAAAAATGGGGATATTATCTTATTGATGGGATATATCCGAAATACGTGACACTCTTTAAGTCAATTCCAAAACCATCCGACGATGACCATATGCGAATAAGTTATAAGCGAATGCATGAAGCGACAAGGAAAGATGTGAAATGACCGTTTGGTATTCTGATGAAATAGTGAGCTATATTAGCCAATCCCACACGACCGATGAAAAAAGAAAGAATAATGAATATGATGTATAAATGCATTATATTATATAATATGATTCGAAAAGACAAAGGGAAGGCGATATCTCCCAATTGGTATCTGAAGGAAGTACATCAATTGAATGATCTCTTACAACCCAAAAGACAGGTGCTACAAGTTATGAGACAAATCAAATCATTACAACTGATTGGTCGAATACCTTTCTCGTGATGTTTAATTTATGTTTTTAATATCTCGTAGTTATTTTAAATGTAATGTTTTTAATATTCGGAGTTCATGTAATGTTTTTAATTTATGAATAAAAGTTTTTAATTTCGTATGTTTACATTTACGGTTACGTTTACGTTTTAATTTCAAAAGTGTACTGAAAAATACATCAATCAATAACTCTATAAAAGTTTTAAATTAAAAAAATATAGGTTGCAAAGTGAGGGGGTGTGACCACTACGGGTGAAGGTGAGAAAGAGTGAGAGAAAGTGAATGGAGAGAGAAAGTGAAAGAGTGAAGGTGTGACCACTAGGGGTCCTATAAAATGTTTTTTTAGGTCGCCTTTATAAAAAGTGACATATACAAAGGTCCTAAAAGCCTTCTTTTTTCGTTCCATTTGTTTCAACCAATATTTTGAAACCCGGGTTTGGGATCGACCCGGCCGAGTTACCGGGTCACCGGGTCAACCTGGTTAGACCCGGTTTTACGCACATTTCCAAAAATCGATTTTACGCACAAATATGAGTGAATAAACACCATAAGAAAGTCATATCAAACAGAAATAGCACCTTAATAATGACAAATAAATAAAAAAGAGTCAAAATTTAAATTAAAAAAAAAAAAAAAAAATAGAGAAAATCCAAACCCGGCCGGGTTTCAAAACCCGGGTCACTCAAAACCCGGCGGGTCACACCGGTTGACCCGGTTTTAGAAACCCGGGTCAAAACAACCCGTTTTTTGACCGGGTTCCGGTCCGACCGGTTCGACCGGCCGGGTCGACCCGGGTTTCAAAACGTTGGTTTCAACTAGGGGTGGAAACGAGCCGAGCCGAGCCCGAGCCTGCCAGAGCTCGAGCTCGGCTCGTTTATATTTTAGAAAGCTCGAGCTCGAGCTCGGCTCGGTTCGAGCCTTAAGATTTAAGCTCGAGCTCGGCTCGTATTGTGATATTAAAGGCTCGAGCTCGGCTCGGGCTCGTTTATGATGCCCTTATATAAAGCTCGAGCTCGGTACAACATCAACACACAAGAGTTTAATCATCACAGATTTTTTTAAGCTTAGCTTATTCTTTAATTTCCGAAAATTTGAAAGAAAGAACAAAAGTCAAAAACCTTAAAACAGTTTAATTCTTTTTTTCTTTTGGTTTGGTTTAGATAAGACACACAACAACAACAGCCATCAACAAGATCTAAACACCATCAACCAAATGCTAAGATCTAGATATAACCAAAAACCCATATCCATCCAACATCATGTTAATTTACAACAAGAGAAAATCATACTAATCTAATAAAACCACTCGGAAAAAAAAAAAAAAAAAAAAAAGATCTCAGTTTGTATTTCAAAGTGATTATAACAATCTTTAATAGATATAAACACAACTTATCATAGATCTTTCTAAAAGAATAAGTTGAGACCTTCAACAAAATCTAGAAGTCGAAACTATAAGCAAAATATTAAAAGGGTGCTTTTGTGGTTGGGCGCTCGTTGCAACAATAAGAAAACAAGGAGATTTTATGGTTATTTTTCGTGTTTGATTTTGTGATTCACGGTTTAGAAGAATCAAAGATTCAAAGGATTGAACTTTATTTTTTAGATGAAAAGATTGATATCAAAATGAAAAGGATTGAGTTGGTAGATGAAAATTTGATGGGATTTAGGAAGAATATGAATGGATGAGAGTGTTTCAGCGTGAGGCTCAAGAAAAAAGTACTAGTATGAAGTTACTAGTAATTGTGTTGGAACTCTCAACGTAAATACATATGTTATTTATACGTATAAATACATGAAATATATTAAAGCTCGTTTAGGCTCGCGAGCCTATTCGAGCTTTATAAATAAAGCTCGGGCTCGGGCTCGGGCTCGATTATTAAATGAGCTTTAGTTTAGGCTCGAGCTCGGGCTCGAGCTCGTTTAGGCTCGGCTCGTTCGAGCTTTTTACCGATTCGATCCCGAGCTTTTCACGAGCGGCTCGGCTCGTTTCCACCCCTAGTTTCAACCATAAACACAACCCCTATCGTCATTTTATTCTTCATCAACCATCGACCCACCTTTTGCCACCATTTTACCCATCTACAACACAATTGTCATAACCCTTAACTCAAATCTTTAAGTTAAACCAAACGCATATAAACAAGAATGAAAATCCCAAATCCTGATCCAGTCACACACTAATCACACCAAATAGACACATGTCATTACCAAGAAGAGTTTTGTTTTCTTCTTGTAACTTTTAGATTCAATCATGGGTAATTTTCTGTTGAATAATCTTAGTATTGCAGTCTTTGGACCAAGATGCCCCGAAAGGGGCTAACACTAATAAAATTGAGAGCCAAAGCAGCTAAATTTGCCAAAGCAACTGTGAAGGCTCAAATGGCGTCATTGAAGGTCAGTTTAAACAGCAAATTTATATAACCAACTGTTTGATGTAAATGCGACGACCCATTTGAGTTCTTGTTGTTTACAATTATTCTGTGGACTTCTTTTTGGGTTTTTGTAAATGGGTTTTTTGTTAGTTGCACACCAAGTGTTTGAAGAAATGCTTGAGTGAATAGTTTAAGTGAATTTGTTATGTTAGTGTCACCCATTTGAGTTTTTGTTGGTTAGATTGTTTTTATTAGATGTTATGTTAATGGGAATTTTTTAGACAGTTTATGGTTTAAAATATTTATAGTGATCAAGAAGTTGGTAACTTTTCCAGCTAATTCGGATAAATTTGTATCATTAGATGATGTTATGATAATGGATTTTTTTAGATAGTTTGTGGTTTAGGGATATTAGTGGCGATTAAGAAGGTGGTAACTGTTGAATGGTGATATAGTTTAAGGTTTTTATGTGTTTATTTGCTCACGAGAGTTGGGTTTTATGGTGACTGTTTGTTGGTAATTGATAAGGTGCTTAGACATCAGCAAAATGTATTATGTATGCACGAAATTGAAAGTTGGTTTTTCATAACCGTCATAAAAAAGCAAGGATTTCACTTTGATACAGATTTGGAAGTAAGTTGTTAATATATGACTTAAACCCAAAATGAAATGTTTGACCCATTTGACTTCTTGTTGGTTAGAAACTTAGAACTGATTTTATGAAGCGATATCGGATAAACTAGTAGGATTATGTTATGATAATGCCATAATAGGGACTTTTTTTAGACAATCTGTAGGTTTAGATATTAGTAGTGTTGAATGGTGATATAGTTTAAGGTTTATTTGTGTTTATTAGGTTTATGAGAGTTGGGTTTGATGGCTACTGTTTGATTATATTTGTACTTGACGTAGGATGTGAAACGGCCACTTATGTGTTTTGATATGCATAAATGTAATGGTGTTTTGAACATCTCTTTGAAAAAGCGGTTATCTATCCTGGGAGAATCTGTCCACCATTATATTTATATTCTTAATATCTCTGCAGTCTGTATGCATATTTGAAATCGCAATCACGAAAACTCCTTTATTTGGTTAATCTAATCATATCTCTATTCGAAAGTTTGAAAGTCAAGTTTTATATATCATTTGGTTGTTGTGTAATTTATAGTATTCACTAATCTTATCCTGCAAAAAGCTGTTCAGGTTCTGTCACTGAGAAATTGCTCGTTATTTACAAAATCCTCTTCTTTTAGCATCATTGATTTTCGACGGTGCTCTTCCATTGAGCTCTCGTCGCTCTTCCATCTTACATATTTCTATGTAAATCCTAGAAGTGCCTTTTGTACTCAGTCAAAGCGAAGGTCTCGTGGACCTGTGGTGGTTGCGAAGAAAGAATCTAAAGGTACATCCGGGATTACAACTTTTATAGATCTTTGTAGTCAGTCAAAGTCTCATATGATTTTGTTCTGTTGTTTAGGAACAAAGCAATGAGATGGAAAGTACAAGCATACCGTTGACCTTCCTAAGACAACTTTTGGCATGGGAGCAAAATCTGCTGTAAGGGAAACTGAACTACAGAAATTATGGGATGAAAATCAGGTCTTTATGAATGTTGCTGAAAAGAATAACGGGTTAGTTTAGAAGCTCAATCGAGTTCATCTTGTCTGCTACCAACTTTCTATCTCTACTCATTTGATATTTCTTCTGCTTTCGATAGGGAAGTTTTATTCTTCATGATGGACCTCCGTATGCTAATGGTGATTTACACATCGGACATGCATCAAACAATATTATAAAAGATATAATTAACCAGTATAAGGTATGGTTGCAACAATCACTTTGCACTGTGGTATTTGAAATGTGTGCGATAGAATGATGCACAGCATGTAATTACTTTTTTTATGGAATTACTTACACAATTGAATATGACAGCTTCTACAAAACTGTAAAGTTCAATACGTTCCTGGTTGGGATTGCCATGGTCTACCTATCGAGTTGAAAGGCAATTGATAGTTTGTTGCTAGGTTTTATTCTGTTCTTGTAACTCTTAGATTCAATCATCGGTAATTTTCTGTTGAATTATCTTAGTATTGCAGTCATTGGACCAAGATGCGCGAAAGGGGCTAACACCAATAAAACTGAGAGCAAAAGCAGCTAAATTTGCCAAAACAAGTGTGAAGGCTCAAATGGCGTCATTCAAGGTCAGTTTAAACTTCAAACAGCAAATTTACGTAACTAAATAATTCATGAATTGATTATGTCCTACATAAGGTCATCTATTACTTATTTACTTGTAGTATCAATGTTTTTGGTTACATATTCAAACTATTAAAGATTAATGAAGAGTAAACATCTTTACTGTCTGTCTACAGAGATTTGGAGTATGGGCTGATTGGGATCATCCTTATCTCACCCTTGATCCAGAATATGAAGCTGCTCAGGTAAAATGAGGCCATACTATATTATTATTGCTTTTGATGTTGTTCTCATTATCATATAATCCTGTTGGCTTTCCAGATTGAAGTGTTTGGGCAGATGGTTTTCAAAGGTTACATATATCGGGGCAGAAAGCCAGTGCACTGGAGTCCCTCATCCCGCACTGCACTTGCTGAGGCTGAGTTAGAGGTAAAGGGATTAACAGCTTCTTTGGTGAATAATAGGATTTTTTGGTTAATCAAAATTGGCAACTCTTTCGTAGGTTCTAGTTTTAGTACTTCATATATACTAGTAACAAATATATTTTTTCATGCAGTATGAGGACGGCCATATTTCAAAGAGCATGTATGCAATTTTCAAAATACTAAGTACTCCAACTAATGGTGGATCACTCGATGAATTTCTCCCCAAATTATCCCTAGCAATTTGGACCACCACTCCCTGGACTATTCCTGCTAACGCTGGTATGTGTTTTTTTAGGTACGCTTGTGAAGTTATCTGCATATATATAATATATTCACGTGCTTATCTGCACTTCCTTTCTTTCTGTATTTTATTTCAGCTGTTGCCGTGAATTCCAAGCTCCAGTATGCTATTGTTGAAGTGCAGTCATGCGCACCTGATGTTGCTTCATCTTCTGAAGACAAAAAGAAAAGATTTGGTAGCGTTTTACATGATGATGAAAAACACTTTTTCATTGTTGCACTGGACCTTGTGCCAACACTGTAAGCCAAATTGGGTGTGAAGCTTGTTGTCAATAAAACAGTTTTGGGCTCAGATCTTGAAAATTGCAGGTAACTATAATTTAAATAAAATATTATTCCAATTAAATTTACTTATGCACATCTTTTATATTCTGTTATAGATATGCACACCCGATAAATGGTCAAGAATGTCCTGCTGTCGTTGGTGGAGATTATATCACGACAGAATCAGGAACCGGGCTTGTCCACACAGCCCCGGGTCATGGTCAAGATGATTATATAACCGGATTAAAATACGGTTTGCCTTTAGTATCCCCTGTGGACGATGAAGGAAAGTTCACAGAAGAAGCTGGAATCTTTTGCGGGCTTGCTGTATTAGGTGATGGCAATGCTGCTGTGATAGATCACTTGGATGAACATTCATCAATAGTCATGGTAGAACCTTACAGTAAGTAGCATCGTTCATCCATAAATATCAACATTTTCCCAATGAGAGCCAGCCATATGAATAGTACAATTAAATGCCATTCACTTCATTTTTCAGAGCACAAGCATCCATATGATTGGCGAACAAAAAAACCTACAATTTTTGGGGCAACAGCACAATGGTTTGCCTCTGTTGACGGATTCAGAGAGGCTGCTATGAATGCGATTAATCAAGTAGTATGGACTCCGTCTAAGGTAAAAATGTTTTGATCTTCAAAACTCGAAATTGCTCACTTCCAGGATTTGATAGATGTAAGCTCGTAAGAGTGATAATTTTTAGTTTCTGGGCTGGTTTCATGTTCATGTAACACTAGAACCTGAGTTTGGAGCAATTAGTAAACCCCTTTCCACAAGCAACAGTAGGAATGATTTAGGAACACTATAAAGACCAAAATAGGATAGGACCATAGATAAGTAAACCATTTTAATGGCATCTACAGGTTTGTATCTGTACATGTGTACCTAGTGAGGTTTGAATCATTGACCTCTTGTTGGTAGGTAATGTGCCTTACTACTAGTTTATAAATAATACGGAGTAGTTAAGAAATTATGACTATCCTATGCTGCCAACTAGTTTATGCATTTCATCGGTAGTATTCCTCTAAATTATCATGATCATTGTCATTCAGGCAGAAAACAGAATTTCTACAATTACTTCTAGCCGTTCAGATTGGTGTATATCTCGTCAGAGGACGTGGGGTGTCCCAATTCCAGTTTTCTATCATACAGAGACAAAGGAACCTCTGCTAAATGAAGAGACTGTTGATCATATCAAGTGTAAGCCCCAAACAATTTTGCTGGAAAGTATTGAGTTAATTTGAACTACATTTAAGGAATGTGCATTTGAATCATTGTGTTTGGCAGCAATCATTTCCCAAAAGGGCAGCGATGCATGGTGGTACATGTCAGTAGAAGAGTTGCTCCCTGCAAAATATCGTGATAAAGCATCAGATTATGTTAAGGGAACTGATACGATGGATGTTTGGTTTGATTCAGGTCTATTTATTAATTACATGTTAAACATAAACAGTTCTTGTATCAGTTATATGCGACTGGATCTGTATATTAACCTATTTAACATACATAAACTGCAGGATCTTCATGGGCTGCTGTTTTAGAAAGTAGAGATGGCCTAAGTTATCCTGCCGATTTGTATGTTGAAGGTACCGATCAGCATAGGGGTTGGTTTCAAAGCTCTTTATTGACCAGTGTTGCAACCAAAGGTATCGTGACCCTCAGTATATTCTTAATTTAACTGATTTCATTATTGTTATTAAATTTAATTATATGTGCCAGGACAAGCTCCATATTCTGGAGTTATAACACACGGATTTGTGCTCGATGAGAGGGGTAAAAAAATGAGTAAATCTGTGGGTAATGTTGTTGATCCACGTACTGTAATTGAAGGAGGGAAGAATCAAGAGGTTAGTGGTCATTTAGCTATGATTAAAAATCATAATATTGCTTAATAGTAAATCAAATGTTTTCTATTTGTTTCTCCAGCAAGAACCTTCGTATGGAGCAGATGTGCTTCGCCTTTGGGTCTCAAGTGTCGATTTTACAGGAGACGTTCAGATTGGACCTCAAGTCCTCTGTCAACTTTCGGACATCTACCGAAAACTAAGAGAGACTTTGCGGTTTCTCTTGGGAAATCTTCATGATTGGAAAGTATGTTTTTTTTTTTTTTTTTTTTTTTTTTTTTTTTTTTTTTTTTTTTTTTGCTTTTGTTTTCCAAATATTGCTCTGATTTGCTTTTTGTTTAAATACAGTTAATGCATTACCTTATATTGTGCTTTTATTTTGTAGGCAGAAAATTCTATTGCGTATCACGATCTTCCAGAAATCGATCAGCATGCTCTGTTTCAGCTTGAAAACGTTGTGAAAAACATCAAAGAAAGCTATGAAACGTATGGGTTCTTCAAAATAGTCCAGGTAAAGTGTTGTTTTTACTTGATACATGGTTTCTCATTTTTTTTTTTTTTTTCATACTAACTGAATTCATTTCGTTTCAGTCGATTCAACATTTTGCTATTGTTGATCTCTCAAATTTCTACTTTGATAATGCCAAAGATCGCCTTTATGTCGGGTAACTTTTTTCTTTTATAATATAATGAAATTTGATTGGTTTTATAGTCAAATTAGTTGACTTTGATACGTTGCTTCTGTTTCAGTGGCACTTCAATTTTACAAGGAGAAGTTGTCAAACGGTACTTGCAGCTCATTTGCTATCGATAGTGAGAGTAATTGCACCAATTCTACCTCATTTAGCTGAAGACGTGTGGCAAAATCTTCCTTTCGAATATAGCATTCACAACTCTGATGTAGTCAAATTTGTTTTTGAGTCAAAATGGCCCGAAGTCAATGAAAGATGGCTTGCCTTTCCTGAAAATGATATTGATTTTTGTGGAAATTTACTTGAGGTAACTACAATTATGTCATATCTGTGAATTTTGATTTTTTTTTTTTTTTTTTTTTTTTTTTTTTTTTTTTTTCTTTTTAATAACCATCTATGTTATAATAATTTTGAAATTGTGTGCATCTGATTTGTATGAATTTGGTAGTTGAGAACTGCTCGCATGGGCAAACTCATTGGTTCCAGCCTAAAAGCAAAGGTGTACCTCCATAGCTCTGATGATAGCCTTGCACAGAGATGAAGGAATATGTGTGAAGCTAGACTTGATGCCGACTCTCTGACTCACGTATTCATAACATCTCAGGTATTTCCAATCATTATTTGGTAGGACTGGCAAGATGGTTGGGTCGGACGGGTTGGGTCACGGGACACAGCTCACAACACAGCAGGTTCCTATGGAAACGAGCCTACTCAGAGGTGATTTAAGGTTGGACTCTAAAACAACAATCACAATTTCAGAAACCAGTCATGCTGCTAATAGGACTCTCATATGGTTCAAAATCTTCATTATCATCAATATAATTATGGACGATAATTTTTCACCCTTCACGAAACCAGACCCGACATCGACACAATATAAATGGGTTATGGTTGTATTTAAGTGGGTGGTCAACACATTTAATAATTGTCTCTTACCGCCTCTTGATGACATGAATAAAACAAAATCTTTTAATTATGACGACCTCTTACTGAATAAGAGCTAAGATCAATTAAGAGGCAAATAAGATTTTTTTTTCCCGAAAAACTAATAGCATCTTAGTAATGACTTGAAATGAAACATGAATGAGCAAAATATCATTTCATGAGCTTGTGCTCCTGTGGTTTTCAATTTTTGTTTCATTTCAACCAATTGTTATTTGCTCAAAAAACAATCCCAATTATCTACTAAATATTACGGAGTAGTTTATTTTTGGATCATGTACATACTTATTGCAAAATTTGTACAGTAAAACTAGACAACTCTAATTCTCTGGGCATCTAACCCCATGGAACTGCTGGTGAACACACACATTATTTCGAAAAGTTACAAGAATGCGGATATTTTTGTTAGGCAAACTTACACACCCACTTATAATATGCATTCTCATGCAGCCAGGTGAATCTCACATTCATCCTTAATAAGACTTAAACCTACAACCTCTTTACAAAGGACATAACTTTTTCCCAGATAAAAACCCTTTGGTAGAATGTGGATTTCATGAATCATCAAACTAGTGTAAACGAACCCTACTTGTGCAATTAAGATGGTATTTCTGGTTTTTCTAATTCATTAGCAATTGTGCAAATGATATAATTACCAAACATCCTTCGGCCTAGCGGTACCTGTGAGAAATGTATTTCTAAAAAAAATATCATGTGAATAACTTGATCAAGTCTACAAATAGTTGTTTTATATATTTGTGCAATTAAGTATTGTAATAAAATATGCTTACACGCTATTGTTTCATTGGATGCCTTGAATCGAGCCTCTATAGTCTTTTTATATTAATTTGTATGACTATGATTAGAAGTGGTCAAGTAGTAGTTAAAGTATCATCATGCCCAGCTCATTTTGTTATTTAATTACGTAGTAGACAACGTGCAAGAAAACGTCAAAACCCACCTTTATCTATAATAAATATTAACCTTATTTTATGGTCTTATTATATCAATTTGTCATAGTTGACTATGATTACCTTATATCAAGGTCGATCATGTTGTTGTTAATGTATCACATTTTGCAAGTAGCATCTCCAACATGTTGCTTTTTTAATTACTAGTTATAATACCTGTGCACGCACAGGGTTTTTAAAATTTCGTTTTGATTAAGTATTATTATCGATTAAGAAATGAATCACTTAACATATTTCAAATAGTTTTACTTAGTGGACTAAAAATAAAAAATCATATGTATATATGTTATAATCTACCTATTATTTTAGGAGAATGGTTTTGGATTAAAAAATATATTTTATTATTCAAGCAAAATCACATGATAATACTTGACTTGTATGAGATATAAGTGATATATGCTTTTAGTTTTGCAAACCCGTGCTATCAATTTACGATGTGTTTTATAATTCTGGTATTTCTTTTATTTATATTTTCGTAAATATATGTAGTATATTTAGATAGCTTTGAAGATTGATTCATTTCCTTGATTATGAATAACCATCATACCATGTTTACTAATGTACCTTTTTGTTTGAAAATTTGTATTTTCATAAGTTTGTGCTATTTACTTCTCATGTTTGATCATAAAATTACCAAATTAACATAGATGCTTACACTATAGTTTCTTTATTACATAAAGAGGAAAAAAAAATGTAATTGGTAGAATTCAAATTTAATCTTACGATTATTTATAATGTATAAGAATAATTTTTCTCTAAACCCGAACTATATAAGGAAATTATTATTACTTGTATAAGTAAATTATAAATGCATAAAAAATGACGAAGTACATCCGCAAGTCTGTTAGGATTGTTTGAATCCTTACCGACCTTTCACTTTAATGCAACTTTCTTCACAATTGGCCTAAATCATCAAGGTAAAACACTCATATTTTAGACCGTTGGTTGACACCTATAGTGTTATCAATGACGACAAACACCTGCTAAGTTTTATTAATTCATTCAAAGATAAATTACACTCCGAAAAGAATTCCTACCATAAAATTCCCCATATAGGCACTAAAACACATCTTTGGTACATTAATCTTCCATGACAATCATGTGTTGATACTTAATCTTCCTCTAAAAGCGCACACAACAAATTGCATTACACTTTATTGTGTGCGATAAGATCATAAAACTGCAAAAACCACTATCATGTTGCATTATAGTGAGGATAACAACAAAGTTAGTCATAACATCAAATCAGGATTCTTCAGATTAGAACTAAAGGGGTGTTTGGTTATGCTTATTAAAGGTGCTTATTGGCTTATTCAATTACCATAACACAATAAGTTTATGATAAAACTATAAGCTTTTTTGAGAAGTTTAGTAAAAAACCCCTGAACTCCCAGCTAATTCTATCATAGCTTAGTGTGTTTATAGTAAAAACACAAATATTAAGTGTAGAACTTTTCAATAAAACATAAAAAAAATTACTAAAAGTTGGTATGTATAACAAAAAAATTAAACCATAAAAATTTTTACTAAAAACTATTAGCTAGATAAGGCATAAGCCAAAGTGCTGTTGAGGTCTCTTTCGGATTCTATTCAGAAGCAAAAAGGGGTTTACACATAAATCATAATTATAGAATAATGGTTGTATCTCACATCCGTGATTACCAAGTCAATAACATTATCGCAGTATAGTAACGTAATAACCTAATTAAAAACTATATATTCTTGCTGAATAATTCTCATGTACATACTTTTAATTCCTTTACAACAACCCACTATTATTATTTTTTTTGAAACATCAAGTCAATGAATAAAGTTAGGTTATCATCTACGTAGTTTTTCTTTTTTTGATTTAGGAGGTGATTCTTATCAAATAAGGATTGTGATGCGTACATTTTTTTTTTTATAATTTAAGGAAAACACTAACTATATTAAAGAATGACTATCTAGCCGATGTTTTTTTTTTATTTATTATTATTTTTTTTTTAATAATTAGCTTTGTATAACATTTTTAACTGACAGAGCTGTTGAGTTTAAGGTTAATGTTGTTGTTTAACTTTAACTATTGATATCATGTTGTACAAAATGTGCAAGTTTAGTGGCACATAATGAGCGTTGATAAAGTTAAAATATGTTCCGTAAAGTTTTTAAAATATTTTTATGGATATCCATATATAAATTTTAAATAACAATTTCATGAGTCGTTGTTATAAGTAGAATCACGTATATTTATTTTATATCACAGTAACTCATGCTTACCATTTGATATTTATATTCCCGTTACTAATAATTTAACCGTATTTCAAACCCGTGTACGCATAAATTAAACTTTTAAATAGTAACATGAGTCATTATTTTTTAAAAAAATATTCTAATGGATGAAAGTTTAAAACTAACATTAGTTTAAAAAATATTTAACGTATATTAAAACTAATTCGCATATTTACCAAATTTATTTAAAAAAAAAAAAAAAAAAAAAAAAAAAAAAAAAAAAAAAAAAAAACTATTACTCATGTAATTTTAAACAACTTTAACATTATAAAGTATAGGAGGTATGAAGTGTAAGGGGTTATTTGTTTATTATCTAAAGTTATTAAAAAACATGGAGACTTATAATTTTACACTTAACCACTAAGGTTTTATTAATTACCTCCTTTTTTCTTAAGTTTTTATTTTCATAAATTTGACACCTATATTTATATGTGTTTTTTTTATCAATCAAATTTTCTATCAAATTTATTAAAGTATGACAAAAATCAATTCAATTTTGACTTTTTATTAGCCAATCATATTGCTTGATTTTGCTTATGTGTCAAAATCGAGCTCTCCTATTGGTCCAATTTTTTTTCAAAGAGAAGGGTTTTACAAAAACACTCCGAAATGATGTAATTCTTGTATTATATAAAAGATTACCATCTCCAACATGATTTACTTAAATGGTTCTTCACTTCTTCTGATAGACAGTTTATGAAAACAAAGTTTGTATCAAATGACAAATAGGTAAATCTAAGTTCTGACAATTTGTATCAAATGACAAATAGGTAGATTTCGACAAGGAAAACAAAAAATGCATGTACCATATGTCATCTTCACACCTTACGAGATAACAATAAAAGTCTTACACAGTTGTCGCACTACAAGAAAAAAGGGCTATAGTGACAACAGGAAAATCGTCACTAAAGGTGGAAAAATCGTCACTAAACCGGATTAGTCACGAAAATCAAGGTCGTCACTTGTCGTCACTATAGCTCCGTCACTAAGTTAATAGTGACGAAACTGATATTTGACACTAAATTAGTGACGAACTAAAGTCGTCACTTATGGATGTGTGACAACCCATTTCGTCACTTAATTTCATCACTACAGTGGCTAAAGTCGTCACTATTTGCTGGAATTAGTGACGAAAGAAAGGCGTCATTTTTTGGCTAAACCTAACGGACATTAACGTCCAATAGTGACGAAATACATCATCACTAACTGTTGTTTCCGTAGCAATTACTTATTCCGTCTGGAATATGTTCAGTAAAATGTTGCCAGTGATCCCTATTACAATTTATTACTACAACAAAATCGAATAACAAAGGTCTAAAATATTACTTGCATAGTTGCATTAGCACCTAGCGTCTGCATAACAAAAACTGTCGGAATGCAAAAGTACACGTAAAACACAACTTACCTTGGTTTATATGAAGTCATTGCTATTTCCCTATTAACAGGTCCTAGAGATAAAAGTTATCAACAAAAATAAAATCACTTTTATAAAGTTAGCCTACAATCAAACCAAAAACATCTTAAAATAAATAAATAAAAAGAAAAAAAAAAGAAAAAACGCACTAACCTAACTAACATAGCCGATATATAGATTCCTAAAATCTGCCCTCACAAAAGTGCATTTGACATACGAGGCACTAGTTAACCAATGTGTTTGCACTAGTGCATTTGAATATGCATGTAAAGTGTTATTAATTTTGCTAGACATTTTATCGAACACTTGGCATGCAATGCTTAAATATCTTATATTCAGAGCATCTAAACCTTATCAAATTCTAATCCGCTAAACCTACACATTCTAAACTCAAACCAGCAATCAAATAACCACATTTTTAGCACTAAACCTTATCCGCAATAGGTCAGAATCAAAGAGGCAATCAACTCAACTAAACTTGTTGACTCAAACAAGCAGATGAAACACAAATAGATATGAATTATACAACAAATTCATACAACTAACATAATGTTATCGAAATTAGATGAAATTAACTCGTAATAATTAGGATTTAAAGAAAACCTCTGAGCAAATTAGGGCAAAATAGTGAATTATGAGATTCGGTGGATGCTAGCCATGGCGGAATGATGAGATCTTAATGTGTGAATTTGTGTGAATTTCAAGTTATAGTAATGTGCAGTGATGAGGAGAACAAATTTCAAGTTTTAGTAATTAATTCGGGTCGGGTTGTAGATCCGCGTGTGTTTTATTTGGGTTGTAGATATGCCTTTTTGCTTGAGGAATGGTATGCATGCCTTTTTTTTTCTTGGCTTTTATCAACTGCAAAGGATATTAGATACATGACTTTTTTTTTAACAGGTTTTTTCTTTTAAAACTTGAAAAGGAGAAAAATTGGAAAAATAAATTATTATTGATTTGCTTGTGATAAATATACTAATTAATAAGATTACACTAAAAATATTACTGAATTAATTGCAAGTCAACTTAGTGACAAAACTTTTTCGTGACTAGATGAGTGACGAAAATTTCGTGACTATTTATGCAAGTGACGATATATAGTGACGACAATTATATATCGTCACTAATTAGTGACGAAATATATAAGTCGTCACTAAATTCTCGTCACTATAGCCCATTTTTTTTGTAGTGTCGCTTCAATAAATAAGTAAATAACACGTATATTATTAACCTGTTTCATTGTACCTTGAATTTGGCTTTTGGGACTATTTAACCACAAAGGTTGAATTAGGAACTTTTATCGAAGTTAAAGTGTTCTAGGCATGAGAGAAATAGAAACTCAAATACAAAGTAATTTGAATATCAACTTGATTAAATGTAAACGTCAGTAGTATATCTCATTCAAGTATTAAAAGAAATCGGTGTTTGGTTTTAGTATCAATGGCTGTTATGGATATAGAAATGTTATAAAAACACATGTAAACAAATTAACAGCCTTAGTAAAATAGAAAGAGAACGGTCGGTGGAGGTTGCCTCTATATAGATTATCGTATGTAATAAATCATGAAGAAATAGATAAATATTTTGGTTTTTTCGTATCGAATGTCTTTGAAATTTTCTTATAAATTTTTATGGATGGCAAATGCACTAGCGATCTTCTATTCATATTACAAGAAGTCATGATGGATGCTCAATTGTATTGACAATGTCAACGAATGATACAAATATAGATTAGCATCTAATGAAACATGAAATGACTTAATAATGAAAATGTTTTGCTTCTAGTTGGCAAATTTTATTAGATATAAATTTATTAACAGCTTATTCTAAAATTTGTTTACATATTCTTATGTTTCCTTTAAAATTTCTCTTTCTTACAATCATATGCAACACATCCTAATCGTTGACTAAATGAAAAGATAACTTTTTGGCTAGTGTTTTGCTGTAATTAAGTGTGAATCCAGTAAGTTATGAAAATTAAAGGTTTACAACCCTATTTAGTTTACATTGATGTTGCACTTTCAATAAAAATCTAGTTCTTTTGCCAAATAACAAATTCTTGATTATTTTGCAATTATCTAGTAAATAAAAGACATTTCTAAATTAATTAAAATTTCTTACTGCAAAACTTATACAAAATTCTGAATGAAGCATGTTCGACTAGTCACTCGTACAGAGAGACATTATGATTAACATATAGAAAAAAGTCAACTGAAATTGTGTGGTAACTTACAATTCTATATGGTTATTTTGTATAATGACATGCCACCTTACAACTTTCATTTAAATAATTTATATTCTTAAATCGAATTCTAATAAAATATCTTACCAAATGCAGGGCCGACAATTTAGCATGTTTGGGTTAATTTATTCGGGTGGGTAGCTTGATGGATCTGCTTTAGATCAACCCAAACACTACGGTTATTTATTAATTGTGCTAAAAAACTCAACCCTAATACACACATGTATAACATAACACGTATGACCAGTTTATCACCCATGTACAGTACCATGTTTAACTAAATATATTACACAGATTGATGGGTTGATAGGTTAATGTGTTAATTAGTTGATGTCCTAAAGTTATATGCTGACTAAATTGACAAAAACATTTAAACCATGTATAAACTTCCAAAAATCTTAAAATAACGAACCACAAATCCAATTAATTAGGGTACACGCAAACTATATATTTATGACTTCTGCTAATCATATTCACAAATCCTATTAATTTTTTATGTAATTAAACGTGTTGATGGGTTGACATGTCTAACACTTACATAATCCGAACTTTAGACGGGTTGACATGCCTTTAACCCATGCCCATTTATTTCAGTGTAACTTTCGGGTAATGTTCCGTGTAATGTTATAAATTACCGCCAATAACCAAAAGAATTAAAAGTCAACTTGCAATAGTTTAATTAGTAGCTTGAAGAGATCTAGAAAATTTGAAAATGCCCATTAGCCTACAAGTAATAACGACACACCATTTTCATTATAAAGTAGTACAGACCATAAAGTAACAACAAACTCTATCCAAAGTTTCGTTTTGGTACGTAAAATCTAAAATATATCATTAAATGTCACAAACTTTTATAATGTGTTAAATTATGCACATTATAATGAGTATTCATACATACTAGAAAAACACATACACCTTTCGTTGTTTTTAACTAGATAACACATAAAAAATATGCATATTAGAACACTTTATGAAAGTTTGTTACATTTAATGATGTTTTTTAAAGTTTATGTATCAAAACAGGACTTTGAATAATGTTCGCTGTTATTTTATAGCCTAACCACTAAAAAACTAAAAACAATTATTGTATGTGAGCATCATCATGTCCACCCCGATCAATGTATCAAACTAAACATGTATTACTATGTACTGTATACACGTTAAGTCGGTTGTTTGCTCTTCCACCCCAATCGCGAAATATTGGTAACCACAACATGGTTGCATTCTAGTTAATGAAGATTTACATTAAATTTACTCTAAAAAATGGCAACAGCGATTAATGCATCGTAAAAATGTAAAAATACATTTCATTTTTAGAATTAATATATTGTAGCAAATATGCAATATAAAGATAACATGCAATTGTTGTCATTGGATGCCTTGAATCGATATATTTATTAGTGTTAATCGTATTTTATAGTCTTTATATATTTACTTGAAGGCTACAATCTTCTTATTTTAATTGGTCATCGCAAACTATGCATATTATATATTCTGGTATCACCATCTCTAGCTCATTTTGGAAGTAGACAACATATAACTAATCCCACAAGTTAAATCTTCTTAAGTATCACTATCACCCCCATGATTAATTTAAATGATTCTTCTATAGATAATTTATCAAAACAAATATATTTTAGAGAATAAAGGGTGTAATAATAACACTTACATATAATGTACCTTGGTGTTCAACATATACAAATCTTGACAATTACAATGATGATAACAATGATTGTTTTAAGAGGAAAAATTCGCGGTATATTGATTTTGCAGCGTTGTAGAAGACCTAAAAATCATGTCCATTTTTACACTTAAGGAGAGAAATGTCGCTGGTTTATGTAAATATTTTTTTGGGTAATCTTGGTTTCCGACCATTTCGTCGACTAATTCACGGGAATGGAACCCACTGTGACATAGACTAAAATCGGGTGAATCCCTCTCTTTTCAAAAGGTTGGCAATACCACTTCAAGGTTGTTTGCATCTAGCTGAAATTGGAATTAAACTTGAGACCTCAATGAGTGGTTCGTTTATGTAAGCAATTAACCGTAAATCTTAAGATTATACAATTGGGATTAGGCTATCAAAAAGCGGAGGTTGTATTTATATATATACATGATGATAATTTCTTTCATAAAAAATGGGTAGCTCAGTTAGCCATCAAGGTTTCGTTAAAGTGCCTTGGAGAGGGGATGTTTGGCTAGGGGAGGTCTCAAGTTCGAGTCTCACCCAGGAGTTTTACCTCTTACGGCGGTAGAGGAGGAACATGCAGGTCTGAGGGTCAACATACTGCTTAATTGGATGCATGCTTATAGTATTTCATAAAATTATCCCTCTAAATCGCAACTAATCCAATATATATATCTTTTTGTACGAAATTTTCACACAATTAAATCGCATATATCTTGCAATATCTCATAATTCTTTCGATTTAGACTTCAACCAACAACATCTTGTATTATGAACTTACTCACATTCCACTACCCAATAGGACAATAGGTCAGAAGCCTTAAGTATGAATTTTTTTTATTTTTTTATTTATTCCTTTTTTTTTTCAATGTTTATTATGAATTACAATGCTTTGTATTACATGGAATTATTATGGGGTTGAAGTCCGCTTGATTGTGCTTTTAATTAATGTATACATGATATACGTGCTTATAGTATTTCATAAGCATGTATAACTTACAAACGTATTTATAAAGTTTACTTACAATGATGGTGCTTTACATTAGCTACGTACTTTCGCGTATTTCATTACTTTTGCTTTCATCCACTCTCCTTAACTCGTGCATTTTACCATATGATATCAAATGATTAAATATGTCGCCAGAATGTACTCCATAATCTTTTGTCAACGCTGATATATATATACTTAGAAGTGCCCAACGACATAGTATAAGCAATGGATGATATTATTTTATTACAAGTTGGGTAAAGTAACACAGGTCTATAATTATTAATGGCCTAACAATTAAAATTTACGAGTACTAAGTTGCTAACAATGTACGTTTACCAAATTTCTTTACATATTCATTTCTTCCGACTTTATCTAATACCAAAAAAATTCTGCAAAGCTTTTATGTACGAAGTAAAATTAATACTTTTGAACTATATATTCTCATAGGATACTAATTTACCAAACAATTTTGTGGAATTGATATATTAAGTACCCATGAGCATCTCAAGCGGGAGGCCTAAAGCGAAGTTCAAAAATGAATCATTTTCACTCAAAAAACGTTTCTATTTTAATACTGTATATTATAGAAAAGTTAAGATATATACTTTCATATACGTTAGTTGGCTTCCGTTTGATAACATGAAGGGTTTGAAAAGCAAAAATATGAGCCTACATAGCCACAAAACTTAACGACATATACATGATTTAAAAATAGCAAGTGTCTTAAAACCGGAGGCATAGCTATATACGAGAGATATAAAAATTGGAGGCCTTTGAAATTCAAAGACCTAAAGCGATTGTTTTACCATCTTTACTCTTGAGACATCCATGTAAGTATCAAACTGTACTTCAGTCATATGCACAAAAATATCAAAACTTTTCTAACGGAAATGATACGAGGGAAATCAAGATAGTCTAACAACCAATATTAATTAAGGTTGAAAAGAAGTCTCGATTTTGAAAAAAAATGTAGGGTTATTTACACATATAGGTAATGAACTTAGAAAAAATTTCTGTGTTATGTAATGAACTTTCAAAAATATTAAGTTAAGTAACAAAACTTTACAAAACCGTCAATGTTAGGTAATTTACCGGGAACCAATTTGGACCCACATGCCACGTCATCTCCAACAGATATAAACCCTATTCCGAGTTTTCCTCTCTTTATTCACCCCCTTTTTTACATAAACAAACCCTAATAAACACAATCTTAAAAAATCATAACAAGGAGTAACATATAACTTGATTCGAACTATACAACAATATATACAGAATTGTGCAAAATACAGACTTCTATGACAAAGCCCAGTAGTTACACACTCACACTGGACTATAAAGTTCCAAATAACATATACACCATATATAGTCAACTCCAGTAAGCAATACACAATAATTTACAACACCTTAACTCTGATCAAAATTTTCATTGATGTGAGAATCAAACACACTACTTTTTATGTGAGGATGATGACGATGATGATGTCTCAAAATAAGTGGGTTTTGGGGTTGAAGGGCAGCCAAGAGACTGGAGGATTAAAATCATTGACCGATAGGACATGAAACCTTGGTGGAGCATTTAAGGCTATGTTATGGACACGATGTTCATAGATCTTACCATTTTTGTCAAGCTTGTACTCTGAAGTAGCATCAAAGCGGCCACGGCTCTCCCATGGGACTCGAGGAATCCCGTGGACAGTCCAACGGATCATTATTGTGCTTTCAACAGGTTGCCAAACACTAATGATGTCAACCCATAAGGCCTTGAAAAAGACTCTTCCGTTAAATCTTAATGCCCCGTATATTGATTTATAATTCTCAATTCCGAAGAAAGTGTTGAGTGGGTCTTTGAAGACGATATCATCCCTGTTATTAAAAAGAGATGTTAAAAGCGGTCAATGGTAATGGTCAAACAAAAGTAACCGGGTCAACAGGTTACAAGTTGCAACATTGGGTAAAATTACCTAACTTTGACGGTTTTTGAAAGTTTTGTTACTTAACTTAATATTTTTGAAAGTTCGTTACATAACATAGAAAATTTTTCTAAGTTCATTACCTATATGTGTAAATAACCCAAAAATGTATTAACAGTCCATGTTATGTGACTATTTTTCTCTCGTACAAACAATCTAGTAAACATGATAAATAGGTGGTATTTCGACATTAACCAAAAGAACTAATGCACTTATGATATGTCATTTTTTACGATAGTGAGGTGGAAAGACAATGTCATTTTTCTCGTAGCATCTATAAATTAAACATATATTAACCTATTTCATTTTTGTTTGAATTTGGCTTTTGGGACCATTCAATCAACAAAGTTATGTGTTTGATAACTGCTGAATCAAATAATTCAGCGCTGAGTATCCAAAAATGAATCGGTCAGAGTGTTTGGCAAACTAAAAATTAGCAACTGAATGACAAATGAAGTGCTGAGCGATATTGCGTGCTAAAGTGAACAAAATCATTCAGTGAGTTTTTTATTTACCCAAGTACCCAACTACTACCTCTAATGTTATAGGTCTGTCATACTATTTCATTATTAAAATCTTCACTAGTACTATGAAACTGGGCCACCTAGATATATATTCGATGGGCAAAGTTCTATAGTTGTTAAACTATTTTTTTAATCCATATTATTTTTATCTATGTTAAACTATTTTTTTAATCTATATTATATATATAGTGTTAAACATTTATTTTTTAGATTATAAGTTTAACAAATGAACATTATTAATCAACACGTTTCATCTAAAATTAGTCACGATCGAGGTTGAAATGGTAATTTTCATTTATTCAAAAACAATATTTAGAACATTTATCAAACAGTTTTTAAATTCAGAATCATGCTCATTCAGCACATTTGAATTATTCAGCAGTTTTATTCATTCAGCGCTTAATAGTATAATTTTATCAAACAGCCAAGTTTGGAACCATTACAACTTGATTACATATAAACGTCAAACTGTTGTAGGTATGAGCAAGGTTTTGAAACCCGGGTCGACCCGGCCGGGTTAACCGGTTCGACCGGTTCCGGCCGAAAAAACGGGTCAAAACAACCCGGGTTTTTAAAACCAGGTTAACCGGTTTGACCCGCCGGGTTTTGAGTGACCCGGGTCAACCCGGTTCTCGAAACCCGACCGGGTTTCATTTTTTCAAAATATTTTAATAAAAACCCGTGTTGACCCGGTGGTCGACCCGGCGGTCGAACCGGTTGACCCGGTCAAAAAAATAAAAAAATAATAAATTGAAAACCGGGTTGACCCGGCGGTCCAACCAGTCGAACCGGTTGACCCGGTGCCCGGTGACTCGACCGGGTCGATTTCGAACCCGGTTTTCAAAACATTGGGTATGAGAAAATAGAGAAACTCAAATACAAAGTAATTTGAATTACAACTTGATTACATATAAATGTCAGTACAATAACTCATTTAAGTATTTAATAGAATTGTTTAAAAGAACATTATGTAAAAATATTAATGTCCGTAGCAAATTTGTAGATCTACTAAGGCTGCATGCAGAAGGAGTAAGGGATCGACTCCCACGATCGATCCTCAATCGATCTCTTTGATGTGGAGAGTCGGTCGAGCAACAAAAAAGGAACCAACCGGTCGTGCTTCCGATCGAATGTCTTTCTATATTTGTTGGATTCAAAAAAAAAAAAAAAAAAAAAAAAAAAACTAGTAGCCGTTACATTCAAAAAAAAAAAAAAATTAAATTTAACACATTATAAATACCACATTAACACAACATATTTTACACACTTAAATTCACAAAATCTCACACATATTGCAATTCAAAATGGCGTGTAATAAACTGCCTCATACCGTCGAAGAATTTCAAAATTGGGTCAAAAACCAAGCTGAGAAAGACGACACGGCTCGTCAAGAAGCTATTTCCGAAGTTATTAGCATGTTTGAGCTGGCAAAGGCCCTCAAACAACGAATAAGAACACGCTACACAGATTGCGATCACATTTCTGACGACAGAAAATATGTGATCGACCAGTTTTTATACGATGAATTTCGTAAAGATCATGCCGTTGTTGAGGCATTGCGTGGCTGTGTCAGTCAGATACATGCTCAAAAAACAAACAAGATTCGTTGGAGCTTTGAAGAAAATGTGGAAGCTGCTATGGTTGAACAACAACAACAACAATTTGTGCAAGGTGCATCCAGTTCATCTGCACAAAGAGTTGTTGAGCAACAACAACAGCTGCCTCGTCTGGATAATTTTCAGGTAAGTTTTGAGGAAAATGTGGCAGCAGATGATGATGGCTGGAACTCTGAGAAGGAGCGGGAGCTGAGCAGGTTGGAAGCTCAGTTAGAAGAAGAGAAGTTGGCGAGCTTTGATCCTTACGACGACGGTTACCGCTCCGACAACTCTCAGACTTGGGATCACCCGGACTACAACTGAAGCTAGGATTATAATTGAAGTTTATGTAATGTTTAAGTTTATGTTTTCAATCTATGTACTGTTTTATTTTTATTAATGAAATTAATGTTTTAATTATTAAGTTAAAAAAAAAAAAAAAAAAAAAAAAAAAAAAAAAAAAAAAAAACAACTAAACTAAGTCGCTGGAGAGAGAAAGCTGACGTGGCAAGGAAAAGTAAGGGGATTGAATCCCCTTACTGTGGGTAGCCTAATAGGATTTAAAAAAATAAAAATAAAAAAGGAAGATGGGTGGAGGTTGCCTAGCTATATACACATAAAATAGATACACACATCTGATTGTATTAATTTGTGTTTTACCTCACGCATTTACTTGATAAACAGAAAAAGAACGTAATGTCGTCATCCAGTTACGACTAGGGGTGTCAGTAGGGTCGGTCAACCCGATAAGGCTTATCGGGTCGGGTTAAATCAGGTTAAAAAATCTTGTCGAGTTGATTTGACCCGAACCCAATAACCCGACAATGTTATCGGGTCGGGTTCGGGTTATATAAATAATGTTATCGGGTCAACCCGATAAGACCCGACAATCACTTTTTGATTTTTTAGTTATTACTTTTTAGTAGCATAAACTATATACTCTGTAGTCAATGTATATTATTTAATATCCATGAAGACAGAATCCAGTTACCATCTCAATCTATGTATTTGATCAGATTCTAGTTGTTGTTTTTTTGTTGTTGTCAAACATAAAATACTGGATTTGCTGGCACAGGTGGATTTGAAAATCAATACGTGAAACGGCTTTTGTTTTCCAGTGAGTTGTTCGATATCCATCCTAGGTTTGTGAAAAAATGGGATGAATACACGAGATTCTATATATAGTTGTTTTTTTTTATAAATATTATTTATAAATTTCAAAAGGAAAGCACGAGTTATTGTGTCATTTAAATGAATATCAAGGGATTGTATATACATAAATGAATAATGTTGTTCTTCTTTATAAGATTAAATAAGGATGTCTATAAACCTTTTTTTTTTTTTTTTTTTTTTTTTTTTTTTTTTTTTTTTTTAACATTCAATAACCACTTATTTTCCTCATTATAAGTTTAACTTACGCATACATTGGTTTAAAAATTAGATACGGCTAAAATTTTCATTAGCAGGAATATGAATGTCAAAATGACTATGAGATAAAAATAAATACGTATAGCAATGACTCAAGTAATTCCTCTATAAAGATTAAATAATGATATCCGAAAAAGCACTTTTTCAAGGGTCATTATTAAACATGCATAATGTCTAAAACATAATATCAATATCAACCGCAACACTATGCCAATTGAACAAAGTCAAATGCAGCCACTTAAGGGTGGTCTAGTGGTAAAAGGGTTTGTGACTATCATTCTAAAATATGTGAGGTCTCAAATCAATTCCTGCTAGCTGCAAACAACCTTAAGTGGCCACACCAACCTCCTGAAAATGAAAGGCTTTATCTGGTTTGAGTTTGTGTGATGGTGGGTTCAAACCTCATGGATTAGTCGGCCATCGAAAATCATGGTTACCAAAAAAAAAAAAAAAAAAAAAAAAAAAAAAAAAAAAAAAGGTCCCCTCGTGTACATGTATTATAACTATGTAAGTATAATAACTATGTAAGTATAAAAGTCCCCGCGTACACGATAATTAAAACTATGTAAGCAAGGTTGCAAAAATCGTGAATCGGTAGTGAGGCGGTCGACCACCTTGCAGCTTGTAATCGGTCTAGGCGGGATTAATCGGTGATTAATCGGATTGGAATTTCTAGCAAATTTTGGGTATTTTCGGCAAGTTTTGTGTATTTCCGGCAAGTTTTAGTTATTTCTGTCAAGATTTAAAAAAAAAATAAAAAAAAAAAATAAATAAAAAAAAACAACAACTTGCAATGGAGTTAAACAGTTACTATAAGTTATCAAAATAAGTTTCTGGTGAGTTTTGGGTACTTACGGCAAGATTTACAGGTTCTAGGCAAGCTTGACCTTCATTGACCGCCGTTAATCGCCGTTAACCAAAGTTGACCTATTTGTTTGACCGAGTTACATAAATCAGCAAGGTTGGTGGCTCTATAGCGCCTAGGCGACGATTAATCAGCTTTGTAGAACTTTTTTTACAACATTGTATGTATGTATAAAAGATTTTTAAAAAATGTTATAGATAAATCTTATTTATAGGCTTTAGCATGCTAAGATATAAATTTACATGTATGCATATAGGCTTTTGAATGCAAAGATACAAATTGACATTCGTAACTAGGGGTGTCATTCGGGTTGACCCGGTCGGGTTTGGGTCAACTCGGGTTCGGGTCAACTCGGGTCAAGCCTCTAAAAAAAGTACCCGAACCCAGCCTTGTTAAGAACTTGGGTCACTCGGTTCGGGTCAATTCGGGTTGGGTAAACCCAGGTTCGGGTCTAGGTCCATTTACTTCAATATGTTTAGTGTTAATTGACTCAGGTTGGTCGGGTTCGGGTCAAGGCTAAAATAAACATACCCGCACTTGTTTAGAACTTGGGTCAATTTGGGTTGACCCGAATATAATTTAAACCCGATTGACCCGACTCGAATTGACTTGGGTCGGGTTTGGGTCAGGTCAGCCCGAATGACACCCCTATTCATAACAAATTGTATTATTATTAAATAACACTTGTTAGGCATAAATAAATTATATACTGTGTCTTATGTTAAAACACATTATGTAAGATTTATGTCAGTCATGTTGGAAAAATAGTATTTGCAAGTGAGTTTTTGCAAACTTTGGACATAATTTAATGTATGTATATGTTACATATATTTATGTTTCTTGGGGGCGTTTTGTTCTCCTCCAAGAGAGCTTCGCAACGAGCTAAAGTATGTCCAAAATAGAGTTGAAATGAATGAGATATCGTGTCTCAAAGTGAGGCACGTGAAACACAAAAATGGAAAAGTCCCACATCGCCCAAAACAAGAAGTGATTGCTTGTTTATAAGGAATAGTTGGTATTTGCTTCCAAATTCCTTTAGGTGAGCTATGCTCCCACTCCTACGTGCGCGCGCGCAGGGGGGTGCAGATTGTGGGATTTCTGGACCAAAATGAGTTCGAAGCTTCTGAACTCATGCGAGCCCGCGCGACCTGCGGACACGAATGCAGCTCCGAAACCTCGCATACGTGCGTATCTTTTTGCTGCCAGTTTCAGTATCCTTTTTCCAGATTTTCTGTAAATCTATTTTTGGAATAGATTGAGACTTAGAAAATAAGTTAGTCAGAATATTATTGTGTTAATAAAATATTCGGAAATCTGTTTTGTTAATAACAGATTTTGTTATTTTCGGCCAAATTTTTATCTTGAAGAACAAGTCGAGTCTTCAATATAAATATAGCCTACCTCATTCAGTTTTGGGACACAGAAAACGTAGCTTTTCCTGCACTGTTCCTGCAATCTCTTCGATCAAAAGCACACAAGTTTTCGTGATCTTTCAGGCAAGGTTAGTCAGGTTCGGCTGTACAACAGCTTAGTACGTTGTACCCTGGGAAACAGACGGCGAATCTGTTTTAAGGGAATCGTGTCTAACACGAGCCTCGTGCATCTACTGCTTTCATTTAATTTACGTTAAAATAGTGTCTGTCTTCTGCTTCTACTCCATTCTGTCGGTATTTATTTTCTGTTATTTACATTCTGTTAATTATATTATTTATCTTAATCTGATTTTATAAATAAAGTGTACAACGTTTCCTACAGTCTTAAAATAGATTCGGTTTAACCGAATTTAAAACACTTTGTTAAAATCAGATTAATTCTTAACAGATCTTGATCAACTGTTTTCTGTCGAAACCTTGTAGAGTTTCTTTGGAAATCAGTTTTAATTAAACAGATTTAATTTACAGATTTGGTGTACAGATCTATAACGTTTTTTTTAAAGCAGTTGTTCTTATCAGTTTATTGAAACCGAGATTGAGTTTCTATTAACTGATTTATCGAAACCAAGACAGAGTTTCGTTGAGTCAGATCTGGTACAAGTAGATACCGATTTGCAACAGTTGTTTAACTGTTTGTGTTTGATTTTCAGGATGACAAACACTACTCCTCCTGGGACTACTACAGTGAATGGATCTGGTGCGCCAGTTACCAACACAGTTCTTAATCATGCTGAGAAACCAGAGAAATTCAATGGGCAGAATTTTAAGAGGTGGCAACAGAAGATGTTCTTTTATCTCACTACTTTGAACCTTGCGCGGTTCTTAAAAGAGAACGCACCTCAAGTGGAACCTCCTGCTGAAGGTCAATCCTCGAATCAACAGGCTGTTCAAGCCTTGGAAGCATGGAAACATTCAGACTTTTTGTGTCACAACTATGTTTTGAAGGGTTTGGTCGATTCTTTGTACAACGTGTACTGCAAGACCAAGACAGCCAAAGAATTATGGGAGTCATTGGAACGCAAGTACAAAACTGAGGATGCTGGTACAAAGAAGTTCGTGGTAGCACGCTTTTTGGATTACAAGATGGATGATTCAAAGAAAGTGATGAGTCAGGTTCAAGATCTGCAAATTTTGCTACACGACATTCATTCTGAAGGAATGACTTTGAGTGAAACTTTTCAAGTTGCTGCTATTATTGAAAAGTTACCTCCAAGCTGGGTAGAATTCAAGAACTACCTGAAGCATAAGCGAAAGGAGATGAGTGTTGAAGACTTGGTTGTTCGTCTTCGTATTGAAGAGGAAAACAAGCTGGCTCAGAAAAACACTTGTACGCCTGATTCTGCCAAGGCAAATTTGGTTGAGCATGCTTCGTCATCTTCAAAGTCTCGTGTCAAGGGAAAAGGCAAGGGCAAAGGAAAGAATGACAAGAAAGGCAAAGGGAAGTCTGAGTACCTTGCTCCTAAAGCTGCAATTGTGAAACAGCAGTTCCAAGGGGTGTGTTTCAATTGTGACCAGCCAGGTCACCGTGCTGCTAACTGTAAGATGCCGAAGCGGGTGACTCCACGCGAGGCAAATATGGTGAATGATGTGGACATGATTGCTATGGTTTCTGACGTCATTGCCATGATATTTGAAGTTAACCTGGTAGGTTCCAACAACAGGGAATGGTGGGTTGATACTGGGGCTACCCGTCATGTGTGTGCTAATAAGAGTATGTTTCACTCTTTCAGAGCGGTTGACAATGGAGACAAGTTGTACATGGGCAACTCTGCTACTGCTGATATCAAGGGCGAAGGTGATGTAATCCTGAAGATGACATCCGAGAAAGAGCTCAAGTTGACTAATGTCTTGTATGTTCCAGAGATTCGCAAGAATCTTGTGTCTGGTTGGCTATTGAACAAGTTTGGTTTTCGTCTTGTTTTTTAGTCTGATAAGTTTGTTCTTTCTAAGAATCAAATGTATGTTGGTAGGGGATATGCCCTGAATGGTATGTTTAAGCTCAATGTAATGGTTGTTAAGAATGATATCAATAAAATGAATTCTTCTGCTTATTTGATTGGGTCTTCTAATGTGTGGCATGGCCGTCTTGGACATGTAAATTTTAATTCAATGCGCCATTTGATTAAATTTAATTGCATACCTAATTTCCATATTGACTCAAAATATAAATGTGAAACTTGTGTTGAAGCCAAACTTACAAGAGCATCTTTCAAATCGGTTGAACGAAAAACCGAACCACTTGATATGATACACACTGACATATGTGATTTGAAATCACTACCCACAAAAGGTGGCAATAAGTACTTTATCACGTTTATTGATGATTGTACAAAGTATTGCTATGTTTACTTGTTAAAAAGTAAAGATGAAGCTATAGACAAGTTTGTTCTATACAAAAATGAAGTTGAGAATCAACTTAACAAGAAAATCAAGGTTGTACGAAGTGATAGAGGAGGTGAATATGTGTCTTCGTTTGCTGATCTATGTGCTAAACATGGAATTAGACACGAATTCACTGCTCCTTATTCACCTCAGCAAAACGGTATTGCCGAAAGGAAGAACCGTACCTTGAAGGAAATGGTTAATGCCATGTTGATAAGTTCTGGTTTAAGCCAGGACATGTGGGGGGAAGCCATTCTAACGGCTACTTATCTTTTGAATAAGATACCTCGTAAGGAAAAAGAAGAGACCCCTTATGAACTATGGATGGGAAGAAAACCATCATATCAGTACTTACGAGTGTGGGGGTGTCTAGCAAAGGTAGCTATACCGACTCCCAAGGCCCAAAAGATTGGACCTAAATCTGTGGATTGTATATTCATCGGATATGCTAGGAATAGCAGTGCTTATCGTTTCATTGTACATGATTCGAAAAATCCGGATATACAAAAGGGTTCTGTAATGGAATCAAGGAATGCTTCCTTCTTTGAAGATATATTTCCTTGTTTAACGAAGGAAACTGGAAGTTCATCTAGAATAGATGACGATGTTGTCCAAGATAAGAGACAACGAGATGATAACGATCTCCAAGATGAGAGACAAGATCAAATTGAGGAAGAAGAGGTAGAACCTAGAAGAAGCAAGAGGGCAAGAACCGAGAAATCATTTGGACCCGATTTTGTTTCTTTTATGGTAGAACATGAACCTACTTCTTATCGAGAAGCGGTAACTTCCTCAGAAGGGCCTCAATGGAAAGAAGCCATTAAAAGTGAAATAGATTCTATTTTACAAAATCATACTTGGGAGCTTGTGGATTTACCTCCTGGTTGTAAACCACTAGGCTATAAATGGATCTTCAAGAAGAAGATGAAAGCCGATGGCACCATTGACAAGTATAAAGCAAGATTGGTAATCAAAGGATTTAGAAAATGTGAAGGTCTAGATTACTTTGATACATATTCGCCTGTTACACGAATAACATCGATCAGGATGATACTTGCTATTGCCACTTTAAGAAATTTGGAAATTCACCAAATGGATGTGAAAACGGCTTTTCTAAACGGGGATTTAGAAGAAGAGATCTACTTGAACCAACCTGAGGGTTTCATAGCTCCTGGACAAGAGAACAAAGTTTGTAGGCTTGTTAAGTCTTTATATGGCTTAAAGCAAGCTCCCAAACAGTGGCATCAAAAATTTGACCACACCATGCTAGAGAGTGGATTCAAAATTAATGAATGCGACAAGTGTGTTTATGTTAAAGACACAAGTAGTGGATATGTAATCTTGTGTTTATATGTTGATGATATGCTTATCGTTGGCAGTAACGACAAGATGATCAAATCTACTAAAGACATGTTGAAATCAAAGTTTGACATGAAGGATATGGGTTTGGCTGATGTGATCCTTGGAATAAAGATCATACGAACTCAGAATGGACTTGTGTTGAGTCAAGCACATTACGTGGACAAAATTCTAAATACTTATAATGCGGGGGATTCCGGCCTAGCTAGAACTCCAATTGACACCAGCAAGCATCTATCTAAAAATAGAGGCGCAGGTGTTGCCCAATTAGAGTATTCAAGAATTATTGGCATGTTAATGTACTTAATGACAAGTACCCGACCTGACTTAGCATATGCTGTTAGCAGGCTAAGTCGGTATACTAGTAATCCAAGTTATGCACATTGGGGAGCTATGACTAGGGTACTTCATTATTTGAGATACAGTCGCGATTATGGACTGCATTATGAAAGATATCCAGCTGTTATTGAAGGATACAGTGATGCAAATTGGATATCTGACATAAAGGATTCTAGATCGACTAGTGGATATGTGTTTACACTAGGAGGGGCAGCTATATCTTGGAAGTCTTCCAAGCAAACTGTTATAGCTAAGTCCATGATGGAATCAGAATTTATCGCGTTAAATAAATGCGGACAAGAGGCGGAATGGCTACGACAATTCGTAGAGGACATACCAAGGTGGCCTAAACCGGTAACGGCCATTAGTATACATTGTGATAGTCAATCGGCGATTGGCAGAGCTCATAGCATAATGTATAATGGAAAGTCCAGACATATCCGTCGTCGACATAATTCGATACGACAACTACTCTCAACAGGAGTTATCTCAATTGACTATGTGAAGTCAAATGATAACATCGCGGATCCGCTTACGAAAGGCTTAAGCAGAGAGTTAGTTAGTAAGTCGTCTAAAGGAATGGGACTAAAGCCCTTGAAGGAATGAGTTTCTATGAAGGAAAACCTAACCCAGTTGACTGGAGGTCCCAAGATCTGGGTTCAATAGGACAACCTAATCATAGAAATGTGGGGGAAGTCACGTTAATGTAGGGGAGTTACTTATATATTGTAACTTCTGTAACACCCCCAAAATTTGGTACAGCGGAAGACTCAACAAGCTTTCGGGGTGCTACGGGGATTGGTATCCATTCAAAGTCATGAAAGAACGAGATAAAGTAAACATAAGTAAAACACAACCAAACCGGGTTTTAGAGTTTACATTTATCCCAAAAATATTCCAAAGTAAGGCCCAAAAGAAATAAATATAGGTCCCCAATAGTTATCAGAGTTTTAGAAAACATAGATCCATAACCGGTGCCAAATGCAATGCCTCCAATCCCAAGCATCCGTAGAGCATCACTTAATTACCTGAGAAAACATGCTAAAAGTCAGCTTTCGCTGGTGAGATCATAGGTTTAGATTCTTAACTCAATATAGTGGACATATACGCATAACGCTTGCTAGCTAGACTAGGCCTCAATCATCCAACCAAAATAATCCAACCAAATCAAATCAAATCATCCCTATAGGTGCACGCTATAGCTCAAATCAATCCAATCAATAGCTTACCTAGCTCAAGTCTAGGCCTCGCTCCTAAATCAATCCAATAGCTTACCTAGTTCGGGACTAGGCCTCGCTCAACAACCAAACAATAGCTTACCTAGTTCGGGACTAGGCCTCGCTCAATAACCAAATCAATAGCTTACCTATTTCGGGACTAGGCCTCGCTCTATAACCGCATCAATAGCTTACCTAGTTCGGGACTAGGCCTCGCTTAATCCTACCTAGTTCTATAAGCATAGCAAGTTTTAAATAAACAAAGCGATAATAGTCCACATAAAACATTTGCACGTTTCTCACCCCAAGTATTGAAAACAAAGTTCAAGAGTAAAAGTGGGGCTATGACTCACCTCAAGTCTAGAAATCCTCAAAAGAAACGATAGAAGAAAGACGTAAGTAAATCTCAAGCAACTCACGTAACGACGACTACTGACTCGGCACTTCCTAACAATATTAAACCCGTTCAGAAATCATTTCCTCAAAATCAAATATTCCCATTCCCGAACGTATTCCATTTTACTTTTCAAAAATATCCATTTCTCGAATCAACTTCATATTAATTTGAAATTCGACGTTTGGTATCCATACGGGTGGAGGGTCGACACATCTCAAATCAAAAAGTCACAACGAAAAGAAATAATAAACCATCTATAGGTCTAATATTAGCCCAATATATTATTTAAATAAATCATCGAAGTTTATCAAGTCCGTCGATTTGGTAATCCCCCATATTTATTTACGTAATATATCGCTCCAAGATTATACCCAACCTAAATCACATAGCACAAAGAATACTATATGGTAAATATCGTAGTCCAATAAATTCCCTATATATATCGTCCAATTTGCTAAATTCGTCAATTTAGCCAATTCCACGAGATATATAGTAATTTATTATCCTAATACATGTACCACAACCTATGGGCGTCGTAGGATACGATGCCCACTAATATACTCATTTTATATAGCTAAATAAACTCGATTTAACCCGTCGATTAAATAAGTTACGTAGTTATAGAAAATGGATATATTAGTCGTCATATATCCGTGACAACATAAAAGTCACATAATAAAGCCCACTTGGACTTACGTAACCACAACTCGTATAACTCGATAAGTTTTCCAAAATTATAAAAGTCTATCATGTTTTTATTTATACTTACCCGACGTATTAGTTCTCGACATTATTTATACTTATTATTTATAATAATACTCCGACATTTATTGCACTATTCGCATAGTATAATAATTATCGTTATATTATTATAACGTTCAATCGTGATCGTTTTATTATTAATATAAGCATTTATAATAATATATATACGTTTATCACGTCTATATACTTATATAAACGATTATATTACTAATAATATTATTACGAGTATTATTTTTAACATTTGATTTTAAATATTTATCGAGTCATAAGAATTTGGTCACATGTCCGAGTCATCACTCTCGGCTCATAGTCCAAGTCCACAAATAATAATAATAACCAAGTCACAATAATAAATCAACTCCGTCCAAACAATCCCATAACCACGTGCTACAACATGAGGGTCCGACTACGGCACCCGACTAACCTATCTCCGTCATCTAATTGACCGTCTCACAATCGGTCCCCATTACCGCTTCGTCAACACAACTCCAAATCAAAACACAAGTAACCCAAGTCCAAAAGCTCCGGTCCAATTATGCCACAACAATAATAATAACAACACAATATAAACCACAACCATATATGCCATACATTCGGGTCGATTTACCAAGTCAAACCCGGGTCAACCATGAGACCACAAGACTCATAATATGGTCTCACCTGAGACCTTAAGTCTCGGCATTGCTCCTCGAGCCAAAAAGAACCAAACGGACCCAAGGGGGTCGTCGGCCAATAACCACGACAACAAACCACAAGCCAAAACTAATCACGGCTCAACCAAAACATCAATTACCAATAACTAAACACCAAGAATCATGTATAATCGGACAAACAATAAAAATATTCGAGACTTCCATCGAGTCAAAGAGGGTCACATCGAGACTTATCGTCTCGGTCGAGCTCCATTCGAGCCACAACATAACCAAACGCGACCCAAAGGTCACACATCGAGTACCAAACTCGTATCCCACCCAAACCCGAGATACCAAACGGACCTTTATGGTCAAAACATCATTTCCCATCATCATTTTACAAAACCCTTTCAAGAAAAGCTAGTGTACCCACGAATTTGAGTACCAAATCGAGACAACGAGTTGAAACTCATGTCACTCACCTTCAAAAAGACTTCAAAATGTATTTCTTCAAAAACCCAACAAGAAAAAAGATGAAAAAGTGATGTTATAGTGGCGGTATTAATTATTTCGTGGTGTTAGAGGAGGTTTTAGAGCGCGTGATTGGTACCAATAGATAGATCTCGAAAAGATGGTGAAGATGGTGGTGTTATTTTTGTGGTGAGGGCGGCGGTGGCGGAGCTATGGTGGAATAAAGGGGCGGCGGTGGTGTATAAAGAAAGAAGAGAGAGAAGTAAAGTGGTGAGGGTGTGTTGGCTTATGAAATACGCAGGCACAAGGACGATTTTTAAGTAATTACTCAAAAAAAAATAATAAACTTTTTAAATAATAATAATAATAGTGGGTGTAGGGGATTTAGTAGCCCGGTGTCAATACACGGACCAAACCCAAAACTCAAATAACCAAATGTCTTTCAAACCGAACCCGTTCCAAAAATAATAATATCCGATCCAATAATATAATGTAATTAAAATTGTTAGGTTAACCTAGTGCCGGAGTCAATGTAGTGCCAAAAATAACGATCTCACAATAAATCATCACGACCGAAACAAACCAAACCGTAAATAAATAATCAAATCTCATAAATATCGTACGATTAAAATCACGTACCAACGTTCGTAAAAATATCTCGTCACAATAAACTTTCAAAAATTCCAAATTTATAATTTTAATGTAATGCGGGTTTTATAAATGGCTCCCTATTTTGCCAGTTGTCACATCCTCCCAGCCTCAGAAGAAACCCGTCCCAGGTTTCTCTCGGAACAAACCATCTACGAAGTAAAAAGCTTCGGATATCTCTTTCGAAACTCATCCTCACGTTCCCACGTGAATTCCGGTCCATGCCGCGAATTCCAACGAACTTTGATGAGCGGTATACGACTCCTCTTGAGTCGTTTGATCTCTCTATCCATTATCTCAATCGACTCTTCCAAAAATTTCAAACTCTCATCCACACGAATATCCTTAATTGGTATAACCGGCGTTTCATCCGAAAGACACTTCTTCAAATTGCTAACATGAAACACATCATGAACTTTACTCAATTCCGGTGGTAATTCCAACCGATAAACCACGGGCCCAATTCTTTCCAAAATAAGAAATGGTCCAATGTAGCGGGAGTTAAGTTTCCCACATTTCCCAAAACGTATCACACCCTTCCAAGGCGAGACTTTCAGCATCACTTTGTCTCCAACCTGGAATTCTAGGGGTTTACGCCTCTGATCGGCGTAGCTTTTCTGCCTATCTCTAGCTGCTTGCAGTCGATCTCGAATTTGCGTTACTTTCTCAGTAGTTTCCAAGATAATCTCAGGGCCTGTGAGTTGGCTATCTCCAACTTCTGCCCAACCAATAGGTGAACGGCATTTACGACCATACAAAGCTTCAAATGGTGCAGCCTTAAGACTTGTGTGGTAGCTATTGTTGTAGGAAAACTCCGCAAGGGGTAGATATTTCTCCCAGCCTTTACCAAAGTCTATTATGCATGCACGAAGCATATCCTCCAAAGTCTGAATAGCTCTCTCACTTTGACCATCGGTTTGGGGGTGATATGCAGTAATCATATCAAGTCTCATCCCCAAAGCGGTTTGAAGTGATCGCCACAACGCTGACGTAAAGCGGCTGTCGCGATCAAAAATAATCGATATCGGAACTCCATGACAAGAAACTATCTCCTTTACATACAACCTCGCAAGTTTATCCACACTATCATCTTCACTAATCGCCAGGAAATGAGCAGACTTAGTCAAACGATCCACAATTACCCATATAGCATCGCAACCGCTAGCTGTCTTTGGTAATTTGGTAATAAAGTCCATCGTAATCCGCTCCCATTTCCAAACCGGAAGTTCTGGCTGCGTCAATAATCCTGACGGTCTTTGATGTTCGGCTTTAACCTTAGAGCAAGTCAAGCACTTACTAACATACAACGCTATATCTGCCTTCATATTAGGCCCCCAATATAACTTTTTCAAATCCTGGTACATTTTGTCAGACCCAGGATGAATAGAGTATCTTGACTTATGCGACTCATGCATAATCAACTCTCGAATTCCTCCATACAATGGTACCCAACTTCGCTCTCCAAAACGTAATACTCCATCAGAACGCTTAACAAATCCCTTCTCATTTTCTGCCATCCCAAATATGTTTCCAGCAGCTCGATTCTCTACTTTCAACGCTTCCGTTTGAGCTTCTAATATTTGAGACGGTAATGGCGATACGATAGTCATTCCTAATGACCTAACTCGTAACGATGGAATTCTCTCCTTTCGACTAAGAGCATCAGCAACAACGTTTGCTTTACCCGGATGGTAGCGAATTTCACAATCGTAATCGCTTAACAGCTCAATCCAACGTCGTTGTCTCATGTTAAGCTCTTTTTGGTTCAGAATGTGTTGCAGACTTTTGTGGTCAGTAAACACTACACACTTGGTTCCATACAAGTAATGTCTCCATATCCTCAAAGCAAAAACTACAGCACCCAACTCCGAATCATGGGTGGTGTAATTCTTCTCATGCTTCTTGAGCTGTCGGGAAGCATAAGCTATCACTTTCTCTCGTTGCATTAACACAGCTCCCAAACCTTTATGAGAAGCGTCACAATAGACGACGAAATCCTCGTTACCTTCAGGTAACGCTAAGATAGGAGTACTACACAACATCTCCTTAAGTAACTGAAATGCTTCCTCTTCCTTATCTCCCCATTCATACTTAACACTCTTTTGAGTAAATTTGGTCTACGGTTTTGCTATCTTCGAAAATCCCTCAATGAATCTTCGGTAATAACCGGCTAATCCCAAAAATTGATGAACTTCTGTTGGGGTCGTAGGTGCAGCCCAATCTTTAATCGCTTCAATCTTAGCAGGATCCACATGAACTCCTTGTCTATCAATCACATGACCTAGAGATTGTACCGTCGGAATCCAAAATTCACATTTCGAAAACTTGGAATACAGTTTCTCCTTCCTGAGCAATTCTAAGATAAGTCTTAGATGCTCCTCATGCTCCTTCTCACTCTTCGAATATATCAGAATGTCATCGATGAACACGATCACGAATTTATCTAAGTAAGGCTTACACACCCGATTCATGAGGTCCATGAATACCGCCGGTGCGTTGGTCAACCCAAACGGCATCACCTGAAACTCGTAATGCCCGTAACGGGTTTTGAAAGCCGTCTTCGGAATATCTTCCTCGCGCACTCGAAGCTGATGATATCCCGATTTCAAATCGATCTTCGAATACACACTCGATCCTTGAAGTTGATCGAACAAATCGTCGATCCTCGGTAACGGGTATCTATTCTTCACCGTTAACTTGTTCAACTCTCGGTAATCAATACACATACGAAACGATCCATCCTTCTTCTTCACAAATAAGACCGGGGCTCCCCAAGGCGAAGAGCTTGGTCTTATAAATCCTTTTTCGGCTAACTCTGCTAATTGTTTCGACAACTCTTCTAGTTCAGTAGGTGCAAGACGATAAGGCGCTCGTGCCATGGGTGCAGCACCAGGTATCAACTCAATCTGAAACTCTACTTGCCTAGTAGGTGGAATTCCCGGCAAATCATCGGGAAACACATCCGAAAAATCACGAACTATAGGTACATCTCCAATGCACCTTTCCTTCTTCTCCTTCTCTCCTTTCTCAGAAATTTGAGCTAAGAAAAGGCAACTTCCTTTTTCCATTAGCTTCGGCAACTTAGTGCAAGATATGACCGCTAATCTAGATGGGCCTCTCGAATCCTTTCTATCTCCTGGTATGTTCAGAATCTCCTTGCCATATGGCACACGCACGATCTTCTCATCGCAAATTATATGAGCACGATACTTCAACAACCAATCCATACCAATAATGACATCAAAACTTCCTAACGTGTCGGGTAGAAGATCTATGTTGAAAGGACCGTTCAGAAAGTTTAACGTGCAGCCGCGAATGATAGTCCTAATCCTCTCTATGTTCCCATTAGCTAACTCTACATCATAACCAATTCCTAAGGCCATCGGGGGTTTCTCAAGTAAGGGTGCAAACTTAGTGGACACAAAACTCTTATCGGCACCAGTATCAAATAGTATGGAAGCATAACGATTATTGAGAAGGAACGTACCAGTAACGACGTTCGGATCTTCTCCTCTCTCGTTCCCAAGTGCATACACTCTTCCATGAGCAGCTCCAGCTTCCACACGTTGGTCCCCATTATCTTGTCGTCCACGGTTTCCTCCAGCTCCACGGTTTCCATTATTGTACCCATTACCACCCGATCCTTGATTTCCTCGGTTCCACGATTCCCTACACTCATTCCGATAATGTCCTTTCTTTCCACATCCATAGCAAGTAACATTTGCTTTGCTCATAGTTTCAGGAGTAGCTTGAACCATAGAAAGTGGTCGAGCTGTACAATCCTTAGCTATGTGTCCCATCTTAGAGCAATTCTTGCACATCATAGTACATCGACCAGAATGATGCTTGTAACATCGGTTACATTTGGGTGCATCTCCATTGTGGTTCTTCTTGTCTCCATCTCCCATAGCATAAGCTCTAGTAGTTGTTTGTCGCTTGTTTCGACGATCATTACCCTTAGAGTGATCATCCCTCTTCCTTTTTCCATTCTTGTCTTTCTCAGCTTCTTCCAATGCCAATGAGTCCATCAATTGTTGAGCAATAGTGATAGCCTCATAAATGTTTGCAGGCTTAGCAGAAATCGCATCGTTCCTGGTAGCTACCGGCAATCCATCGGTATATCTCTCAATCCTTTGAGTCTCAGTCCTAACCATATCGGGACAAAGTAAGGCTAACTCTCGATAACGGCGATTGTAAGTTGCCATATCGGTACCTTTCACCTTATGGTTCCAGAACTCAATCTCCAGCTTCTTAATCTCATTCCTTGGGCAGTAAGTCTGAATCAGCAAAGACTTAAATTGCTCCCAAGTCATAGCATAAGCCACATCACTACCAACCGAATTTCGGTAATTGTTCCACCAAGTTAAAGCTTCATCCTTGAAAGTAAAAGAAGCAAACTTTACCTTCGCATTCTTCGCACAACCACTGACGTTAAACACTGACTCAGTCTTCTCAATCCACCTAACCAAGTAAACCACTCCTTCAGTTCCACCAAACTCAATAGGTCCACAAATCTTAAACTCCTTGTAGTGACATCCGTTAGCACGAACAGGTGGAAATGTTCCAGCAGAATTGTTGGAATGATTTGACTCAACTAGTAGCTCAGCAACTCATTGTGTGACAACCGGCAGTTTAGGAAGCTATTTTAAAAACCCGCATTACGATTTAAGTTCGTTTATAATTTTTATTTGAAATTTTCATTTCACAACGAACTTGTAAGACCTATTTTATGGATATTTTTAATTAATGACGTTATGGAATTCGTGAATTATGTTCATAATTCATTTTTGATTTAATGTTCGGTGATGTATATTTGAATTCTCACTTGGTACTACGTTGACTTTGGCACTAGGATTACCTAACGAAAGTTTATGATTCGTCTTAACGAGTCCGACTATATTTTAACTATTTACGAGATGTTTTCGATGGATATTGAAGTTTGAAAGGAGTTCGGGTTCGGGCCACATGTTTTTACATTTACCCATATTAACCGCTCCACACCGTAATAATATTATTATTACTATTATTATTATTATTATTATTATTATTATTATTATTATTATTATTATTATTATTATTATTAATATTATTATAAAAAAATATATAATAAAAAGGGTGTGTTTGGTCCGGTTTACCCACACACACACAAACACTCACTCATCTCTCTCTCACCTCCATCTTCTTCCCCCATTTCAAACCCTAGCCGACATCTACAAATCCGGCCACCACTGCTCCACCGCCGACCCCCACACTACACGACCACCACCAATAGACTCCCCATCTCATACTCTATCCGATCTACCCCTACACGCGCCCTAATTCTTACATTAACACCAATTCGAATCAAAATAATCACAAGTTCATCATCACCTTCTTGTTATTTCTTGAGTATTCTTTGATTTGGTATTGTTTTGGAAGGTAGGTCGAGTTTTGACTCGATTTGGGGTTCGAATCGTGATCAAGGGTCACGAATTGATGAGATCCGAGTGGGTTTTCAATTTTAAAACGTGATATATTTATGGGCTTTTGATGAAATCGCGTTTTCAAATGGTTTGGTATCCGGGGTTTAGTTTTCTTTGTGGGTTCGAACGAACCGTGAGTCGAAGACTCACGGCTTGATGTGGGTACGAGCCACTTGGCTCGTTATATTTCTTGATATTTGACCTTGGAATCCTTGATGGTTCATGTTTGGTGCTCGACTTTGATGTTTGGGTCACGTTTGGTGATGATTGTGGCTCGTTAGAGCTTAACCGAGACCCTATGGTCTCGGTGTAATATTACCTTTGGCTCGTTGGGAGTCTTATGTGACCATTGGTCCGATTGGTTTGATTCTTGGCTAGATTGGTTACCGTTTTGATATTGTCGTTGTTATTTGGTGTCGCGACCCAAGAGGGTGTTTGGACAGTTTTGGTTGGCTCGTTTGAGCATTGCCGAGACCAAGGTGGTCCTTGGTCGAGTCCTCCTTGACTCATAATTTCAGCCGAGACCCAAGTGGGTCACTTGGCTCGGGTTTTGGTTTGGTAAACCGACCCAAATTAGATGTAATGTGATGACTTTTCTTTCTTGTTGTTATTATTTTTTTTCATATAGTTGTTGTATTTAAATTTTTGGCCGAACACTTTGGTTGAGTCGGGACCTTTGTAGTCTCGACAATGGAATTATTGTATTGATTGTGGAGTTGTTGTCGATTGGTAAAGTGTGATTGGGGACCGATTGTGAGGCGGTCGTTAGATTGACGGAGATAGGTTAGTCGGGTGCCGTAGTCGGACCCTCATGTTGTAGCACGTGGTTTGAGATTGTTTGGACGGAGATGTATTATCTTATGACTTTTACTTATTATTTTGGACTTGGACAATGAGCCGAGAGTCATGACTCGGACATGTGACCATTTCGTATGACTCGATAACTATTAAAATTAAAACGAAGATAATAAAACTCGTAATAATAATTATTGATAATATGAACGTTTATATGAATATATATACGTGAATAACGTATATATAATTATATAGGCGCGTATATTAATAATAATAATAATCACGAGTCGTATTATAAATAATACAATTAGATATATATTAGGCTACGAAAGTGGCGTAATATTATTGAACGTATTATTACTATAAAAGTGTGTTATAAAACGGGAAACTCCCGACAATTATTAAACGGTTAATAAAATGTCATTTCGGATATATAATGGATAAACTTATTGAGTTATGCGAAATCGTTGTCACTCGGGTCCAGGTAAGTTACTATTTGTGACGTTCGTGTTGTCACGGATATATGACGATTAATATAGACGTTTTCTATAACTAAATAACCACTTAACCGAAAGGTTGAATCGGGTTATTTGGCTATATGAAATGAACATATTAGTGGGCATCGTATCCTACGATGCCCATAGGTTGTAGTATATGTAAAGTGTAATAGATTGCGAGTATATATATCAGGAAATCTGGCCAATTTGACGATATATATGAGGAATTTATTAAACTATGATATATACTATATAGTAATTATGTGCTATGTGCTTTAGGTTGGGTGTAATCTTGGAACGGTATGTTACGTAAATAAATATGAGGATTATCAAATCGACGGATTTGGTAAACTTCGGCGATTTATTTAAATGATATATTGGGCTACTATTAGATCCAGAGTTTATTTTATTATTCTATATGTGATCTTTTTGGTTTGTTTTGAGTCAATCCACCACCCGTATGGATACCAAACGCAAACATACCAAACTAATACGAAATGGATTTTCGGAAATAAAACGGATTCTCGTCCGGGTTTGGGAATATTATATATTTGAGGAAATGATTTCTGAAAGAGTTAATATTGTTAGGTCGTGCCAAGTCCGTAGTTGCTGTTTCGTGAGTTATCATACATCTTATTTCTACCGACTTCTACTTGATATTTTCTGGACTTGAGGTAAGTCATAGCCCCACTTTTTCTTGAACTATGTTTTCAATACTTGGGGTGAGAAACGTGCAAATTATTTTATGTGGACTATTATCGCTTTTATATGCTTTCTAAACTTGCTATGCGTATGGACTAGGATGTATTGTCAGCTTTAGTCACATAGTTTTGTGTGTACTATTCAAGGTTGGCTTATTTGGATATTGATGGATTGTCAACTTTAGTCACATAGTTTTGTGTGTACTATTCAAGGTTGGCTTATTTGGTTATTGGTGGATTGTCAGCTTTAGTCACATATTTGTTGTGTGTACTATTCAAGGTTGGCTTATTTGGATTGTCAGCTTTAGTCACATATATGTTGTGTGTACTATTCAAGGTTGACTTATTTAGATACTATAGTGTGCACCTATAGGTTATTAATACTTCGGAGGTTATCCGAGTATTTATTGGTATTGCGGGGGTTACCCGAATATCTATGTTAGAACGGAGGGTATCCGTGTGTTATGTTGGAGCGGAGGGTATCCGCAGGCTTTTAGCCAATCCTTAGTCTAGCTGGCAAGCGTTTTGCGTATATGTCCACTATATTGTTAGATGAATTTAAACCTATGATCTCACCAGCGAAAACTGACTTTTAGCACGTTTTCTCAGGTAATTAAGTGACGAGATGCATGCTTGGAATGGAAGGCTCGGCCAAGGCTCATGGTTTATGGATCTATTTTTCTAAACTCTGATAATTAATTTTGGACCTACTGTTATTTTATTTTGGGCCTGACTCTAAATGATGTTGGGATAAATGTAAACCTTAAAACCCCGTTTTGGTTGTGTTTTTATTATGTTTACTTTATCTCGTTCTATATTGTCTTGTGTTGGATACCAATCCCCGTAGCACCCCGAAAGCTTGTTGAGTCTTCCGCTGTATCAAATTTTGGGGGTGTTACAGATTGGTATCAGAGCCAAGGTTATAGAGAACTAGGTAAATAAACGCCTAAACTATAACCGTATTTTTATAGAAAATGATCCTTGACCACCGCCCGCCAGCCCGCCAAGCCGAAGCATCTTCTATTATTTGAGGTATTATGGGATATTTGAGATGATTGTTAGATTGGGACTTATTGAGATGATTTGAGGTTTATGAATTTTAGTAATAAGATGGCGTTTTCGAGGAATTATATGGTCTATATGTTTTATAAACATTTTAGTAATGCGGTGTTTGAAATTCTTTTATTGAGATTATATGATTGAACTATTTGATGAGTATATTTGGAATGGTATTATGAGTTGTGATTTAGTTGTTTTGAAACACTTACACCTACCCTACGCCGTTGTCACAAACTATGGCCTCCCTTACGCCTAATGTTGTCGAGGATATTCTTACTGCACCGGTTTTACCTGCACAGTTCACTATGGCATCTGAGGATCCTTACCAGATGGCCATGTCTTCAGCTACTGTACCACAGGCAGCTTCTACTTCAGCACTACCTGCTGCATCTACGCAGGGACCCTCATCTTCTCTAGGGCTCCCTGGTACATCGAGGCAGCTTACTCTTCATCAGGCTTTGGCTCGTGTGGCACCACGCTTTGCCCACCGAGCTACGGCGCGCATGTCGGTACGCCCTACTCCATCAACTTTACAGATTGATGCTCATTCTCTTCTGTCTGAGGCGCCACCCACATCATTGCGTCGTCGTCCTAGATCACCTACTACATCTCCACATGGTTCACCTAGTAGGAGACGACGAGTGATGAGGTACTCTTCCGATGAGGAGGAGGAGGAGTACGAGGGTGAGGATGAGGCTGATGACCTTGAGGAGGAGGATGACCCTCAGGAGGCTAAGCAGGGTGATGATGATGACCCTGAGGAGGAGGATGACCCTCAGGAGGATGAGATGCCTGATGATGATGGGTCGCTAGCACATTCAGTTCATTCTGCGAAGCCTGATTCCCCGATACATCCGTTAGAGCCGGTTTCACCTGATCATCCGTTTTTGTTTGATTCACCACCTGGTAGTCCTGTGGCATCGGATGCGCCTTCTGAGGTTTCTGCTGAGCATGGTAGGATGTGGGCTCAGATTACTGCACAGGGCGAGAGGATCTCGCGGATGTCTGACCGACTTGAGATGATTATTGCTGAGTTTATTGCTGAGTTTGTTGTTGAGTTGAGAGTTGATTTGACTACTGTCATGGGCAGGACGATAGCGAATAGGACATGTATGATAGAGATACATGAGCAGATAGAGAGTCTGCAGAGAGGTTTCCTCACGGCTCGCGAGGGAGATCGCAAGCTGTGGCAGAGGAACACAGTGTTAGAAAAGGAGGTTGCGGACCTCAAGAGGGATAGAGATACACATCGTGTTGAGCAGGGATCGTTATTGAGGAATTTGGATGGTTTGGGATCGGAGTTGAGGAGTCTACGCCAGCATCTTGGCTAGATCGATTTGGAATCAGGTTGTTGTGTTGCTACATAAGCCAAGGAGTATTTGCTTAGGAGAGCTAGTTATTATAGCTCTTATGTCATGATATTCGGATTGTACGTTCGTCTCGTATGGAACGATTAGTATTTATCATGTCTTTGGTATTTTGGAACGAAGTGTCGATCGCTACTTGTATGGACGATGGTGATCTCGTACGATATTCTATGGTTTTTGGCGTACATGGAGAATTGTGTTCCTATCTGCGTGGTTGATATTGTCTTGGAAATATATTAATGGCTGTACGACGAAACCCTGTCAGAGCTACCCGAACTGGTACGGCAGCGACTACCCCTGGTCGCCGAGGACGCCGTCCTACTCGAAATGTTGAAACCCCTATTTCTGATAACCTGGACACTATTAACTGCAACAACAGGAATCAAAATGTTGATGTTCAGGGAGACAATGATCATGTTCCACTTAATGCACCTACTGTGGATCAAGCAATGATCAATCAACTTGTGGAGCAAAGAGTTGCTGAACTACTAGCTGAGTCAAATCATTCCAACAATTCTGCTGGAACCTTTCCACCTGTTCGTGCTAATGGATGTCAATACAAGGAGTTCAAGATTTGCGGACCCATTGAGTTTGGTGGAACTGAAGGAGTGGTTTACTTAGTCAGATGGATTGAGAAGACTGAGTCAGTGTTTAATGTCAGTGGTTGTGCGGAGAATGCGAAGGTAAAGTTTGCTTCTTTTACTTTCAAGGATGAAGCTTTGACTTGGTGGAACAACTATCGAAATGCAGTTGGGAGTGATGTAGCTTATGCCATGACTTGGGAGCAATTTAAGTCTTTACTGATTCAGACTTATTGCCCAAGGAATGAGGTCAAGAAGCTAGAGATTGAGTTTTGGAACCACAAGGTGAAAGGTAATGATATGGCGACTTACAATCGTCGTTACCAGGAATTAGCCTTGTTGTGCCCAGATATGGTGAAAACTGAGACTCAAAAGATCGAGAGGTATACTGATGGATTGCCTGTAGCTACGAGGAATGATGTGATTTCCGCTAGGCCTGCAAACATCCATGAGGCCACAATTGCTCAACAACTTATGGATTCGTTGGAATTAGAAGAAGCTGATAAGGAGAAGAATGGAAAGAGAAAGAGAGACCGTCACTCTAAGAGTAATGATCACCGAAGCAAGAGACAAGCTAAGGCTTATGCTATTGGGAATGGAGATAAGAAGAATCAGAACGGTGATGCACCCAAGTGTGATCGTTGCCACCAGCGTCATACTGGATGGTGTAGTGTGAAATGCCAGAATTGCTCAAGGAAAGGACACACAGCTAGGGATTGTAGAGCCCGACCTCTTGCTATGGTTCAGGCTGCTCCTGAAATGAGAAACAAGGCAGATGTTACTTGTTATGGGTGTGGAAAGAAGGGACACTATAGGAATGAGTGTAGAGAATCGCGGAACCGTGGAAACCAAGGCTCGGGTGGTAATGGGTACAATCATGGAAACCGTGGAGCTGGAGGAAACCGTGGACGACAAGATAATGGGGACCAACGTGTGGAAGCTGGAGCTGCTCAGGGAAGAGTGTATGTACTAGGGAACGAGAGAGGAGAAGATCCGAACGTCGTTACTGGTACGTTCCTTCTCAATAATCGTTATGCTTCCATACTATTTGATACTGGTGCCGATAGGAGTTTTGTGTCCACTACGTTTGCACCCTTACTAGAGAAACCCCCGATGGCCTTAGGAATTGGATATGATATCGAGTTAGCAAATGGAAACCTAGAAAGGATTAATACCATCATTCGCGGTTGTACGTTAAATTTCTTGAACCACCCTTTCAACATAGATCTTCTACCCGTCACGTTAGGAAGTTTTGATGTCATCATTGGTATGGATTGGTTGTCGAAGTATCGTGCTCACATACTTTGCGACGAGAAGATCGTGCGCGTACCATACGGAAAGGAAGTCCTAAATATATTAGGAGACCGAAAGGATTCTAGGAGCCCATCCCGATTAGCAGTTATATCTTGCACAAAGTTACCAAAGCTAATGGAGAAGGGATGTTACCTTTTCTTAGCTCAAATTTCTGAGAAGGGAGAGACGAAGAAAAAGGAAAGGTGCATTGGAGATGTGCCTATAGTTCGTGACTTTCCTGATGTGTTTCCCGATGACTTGCCGGGAATCCCGCCGACTAGACAAGTGGAGTTTCAGATTGAGTTGATACCTGGTGCTGCGCCTGTAGCACGAGCGCCTTATCGTCTTGCACCTACCGAACTGGAAGAGTTGTCGAAACAATTGGCGGAGTTAGCCGAAAAAGGATTCATAAGACCAAGTTCTTCACCTTGGGGAGCCCCAGTCTTATTTGTGAAGAAGAAGGATGGATCGTTTCGTATGTGTATTGATTATAGAGAGTTGAATAAGTTAACGGTGAAGAATCGATACCCGTTACCTAGGATCGACGACTTGTTCGATCAACTTCAAGGATCGAGTGTGTATTCGAAGATCGATTTGAGATCGGGATATCATCAACTTCGAGTTCACGAGGAAGATATTCTGAAAACGGCTTTCAGAACCCGTTACGGGCATTACGAGTTTTAGGTGATGCCGTTTGGGTTGACTAACGCACCGGCAATATTCATGGATCTCATGAATCGTGTGTGTAAGCCTTACTTAGACAAGTTTGTGATTGTATTCATCGATGACATTCTGATTTATTCAAAGAGTGAGAAAGAGCATGAGGAGCATCTAAGACTCATTTTAGAATTGCTCAGGAAGGAGAAACTCTATGCCAAGTTTTTGAAATGCGAATTTTGGATTACGACGGTAAAATTTTTGGGTCATGTGATTGACAGACAAGGAGTCCATGTGGGTCCTGCTAAGATTGAGGCGATAAAAGATTGGGCTGCACCTACAACCCCAACCGAAGTTCGTCAATTTTTGGGTTTAGCTGGTTATTACCGAAGATTCATTGAGGGATTTTCGAAGATAGCTAAACCATTGACCAAATTGACTCAAAAGAGTGTTACGTATGAATGGGGAGATAAAGAAGAGGAAGCATTTCAATTGCTTAAGAAAATGTTGTGTAGTGCTCCTATCTTAGCGTTACCGGAAGGTAACGAGGATTTCGTCGTCTATTGTGACGCCTCACATAAAGGACTGGGAGCCGTGTTAATGCAACGAGAGAAGGTGATAGCTTATGCTTCCCGACAGCTCAAAAAGCATGAGAAAAACTACACTACCCATGATTTGGAGCTCGGTGCTGTGGTTTTTGCTTTAAGAATATGGAGACATTACTTGTACGGAACAAAGTGTGTTGTATTTACCGACCATAAAAGTTTACAACACATCTTAAACCAAAAAGAGCTCAACATGAGACAGCGACGTTGGATTGAGTTGCTAAGCGATTATGATTGTGAAATTCGCTACCACCCTGGTAAAGCAAACGTTGTTGCTGATGCTCTTAGTCGAAAGGAAAGAGTACCACCATTACGAGTTAGGTCATTAGGAATGACTATCGTATCGCCATTACCGTCTCAAATACTTGAAGCTCAAACGAAAGCGTTAAAAGCAGAAAATAGATCTGCCGAGAATATATTTGGGATGGCTGATAATGAGAAAGGATTTGTTAAGCGTTCGGATGGATTGTTATGCTTTGGAGATCGAATTTGGGTACCTTTGCATGGAGGAATTCGGGAGTTGATTATGCATGAGTCGCATAAGTCAAGGTACTCCATTCATCCTGGGTCCGATAAAATGTACCAGGATCTTAAGAAGTTCTATTGGTGGCCAAATATGAAGGCAGATATAGCATCGTACGTTAGTAAGTGCCTGACATGTGCTAAGGTTAAAGCTGAACACCAGAGACCGTCAGGATTACTAACGCAACCAGAACTTCCAGTCTGGAAATGGGAGCGGATTACTATGGACTTCATTACCAAATTACCGAGGACAGCTAGCGGTTGTGACACTATCTGGGTAATTGTGGATCGTCTGACAAAGTCTGCTCATTTCTTAGCTATTAGTGAAGATGATAGTGTGGATAAGCTTGCGAGGTTATATGTGAAGGAAATTATTTCGCGTCATGGAGTCCCGATATCTATTATTTCGGATCGTGATAGTCGTTTTACGTCAGCTTTGTGGCGATCACTTCAAACGGCTTTGGGGACGAGGCTTGATATGAGTACTGCATATCATCCCCAAACCGATGGTCAAAGTGAGAGGACCATTCAGACGTTAGAGGATATGCTTCGTGCATGCATCATAGACTTTGGTAAAGGCTGGGAGAAGTATTTACCCCTTGCGGAATTCTCCTATAATAATAGCTACCACACAAGTCTTAAGGCTGCACCATTCGAAGCTTTGTATGGTAGAAAGTGTCGTTCGCCTATTGGTTGGGCAGAAGTTGGAGATAGCCAACTCACAGGCCCTGAGCTTATTTTAGAAACTACAGAGAAAGTAGCTCAGATTCGTGATCGATTGCAAGCCGCCAGAGATAGGCAGAAGAGCTACGCCGATCAGAGACGTAAACCTTTAGAGTTCCAGGTTGGAGACAAAGTAATGCTGAAAGTCTCGCCTTGGAAAGGTGTAATACGTTTCGGGAAACATGGTAAACTCAACCCACGCTACATTAGACCATTCTTGATCTTAGAAAGGATTGGGCCCGTGGCTTATAGGTTGGAATTACCACATGAACTGAGTAAAGTTCACGACGTGTTCCACGTAAGTAATTTGAAGAAATGTCTTTCCGATGAAATGCCCGTCATTCCAATGAGGGATATTCATGTCGATGAGAAACTGAATTTCGTGGAAGAACCGATTGAGATTTTAGATCGTGAAGTTAAACGACTCAAGCGAAGTCGCATTCCGCTCGTCAAGGTTCATTGGAATTCCCGACATGGACCAGAATTTACGTGGGAACGTGAGGACGAGTTCCGGAAGAGATATCCGAAGCTTTTCACTTCGTAGATGAATTTTTTCCGAGTGAAACCCCTTCTGAGACTGGGAGGATGTGACAACCGGCAGTTTAGGGAGCTATTTTAAAAACCCGCATTACGATTTAAGTTCGTTTATAATTTTTATTTGAAATTTTCATTTCACAACGAACTTGTAAGACCTATTTTATGGATATTTTTAATTAATGACGTTATGGAATTCGTGAATTATATTCATAATTCATTTTTGATTTAATGTTCGGTGATGTATATTTGAATTCTCACTTGGTACTACGTTGACTTTGGCACTAGGATTACCTAACGAAAGTTTATGATTCGTCTTAACGAGTCCGACTATATTTTAACTATTTACGAGATGTTTTCGATGGATATTGAAGTTTGAAAGGAGTTCGGGTTCGGGCCACATGTTTTTACATTTACCCATATTAACCGCTCCACACCGTAATAATATTATTATTACTATTATTATTATTATTATTAATATTATTATAAAAAAAAATATAATAAAAAGGGTGTGTTTGGTCCGGTTTACCCACACACACACAAACACTCACTCATCTCTCTCTCACCTCCATCTTCTTCCCCCATTTCAAACCCTAGCCGACATCTACAAATCCGGCCACCACTGCTCCACCGCCGACCCCCACACTACACGACCACCACCAATAGACTCCCCATCTCATCCTCTATCCGATCTACCCCTACACGCGCCCTAATTCTTACATTAACACCAATTCGAATCAAAATAATCACAAGTTCATCATCACCTTCTTGTTATTTCTTGAGTATTTTTCGATTTGGTATTGTTTTGGAAGGTAGGTCGAGTTTTGACTCGATTTGGGGTTCGAATCGTGATCAAGGGTCACGAATTGATGAGATCCGAGTGGGTTTTCAATTTTAAAATGTGATATTGATGAGGCGAAAAATGATCCGTTTTTAGGGGGTCATTTAAGCCCGAATCCGACTTTATTTGATCAAATATTGCCCTAAATCGTTCCTTTTGTGATTTTAGGTGTTTGGAGAGTGAATTCTGGAAAAGAAGCCATTTTGGACGTTTTTGGAGCATAAAAGTGAAGAAAACGGCAAAGTACCAAATTTCCATGCTGAAGATACAAGGTGACGGCGTCAAGACCACCATCTTGACGGCGTCAGACATGAAGAATTAAACACCGTAGGTGGTGACGGCGTCAGAAGGCCTCATGACGGCGTCAAAGTGGCAAGAATTAAATACCGTGGGTGGTGACGGCGTCACATAGGCCGTCATAAGTGGATCAAGGCCGTCCGAGGAAGTATATGGCGGCGAGGTGACGGCGTCAGAAGTAACTCTTGACGCCGTCAGCCTGTTTTTCCTATATATAGTTTTCTAGTTTTTTCATTAAGGAGAGAGAAGTTTTGGTGAAACCCTAAAGACGATTTTGGTGCCTCTTTTACAGGTTTTTCAAGGGTTCCAAACCCTTGAGACCTTGCATTGTAATTGAGATAAGTGTTCTTCTAATTCAATCAATATGTCTATGTGTTGGTTGTTTATATCTTGTTCTTGTCTTAATTCTACTATGTTAGGCTAGATCTCCTTTGTGTTTGCTTAGATTTAATGAAACCTAGATGTTGATTATGTGTTGATTACTTGTCTATTCTTATTTTTGGATGAATGATATTATATGTTAGGCTTAAGAAACCTGGCAGATCTCCAAATGGTAACATGCTTGAACGTCTTAAGAAACATGAACCGAGGCGTACTAGGTCTTTATTGGTTGTATTTAATGCATGAGCCACTGTTTACAATCCCTATAGTTGTGCTGGGTCATGGTGTAGGAGGATATAAGAGCTCATAGAGTTCGGGAGTTATGTATGCCACCCCACGAATGGTATTAAGGAATACAATCCGTCATCCATACAAGTGTAACAAGTAATTAACATGTAAAAGATATCTAGGGAGTAATGAAGTCTAAGTAAACACAATTTCTCCAACCACTGCTCACAAACTTAGTTTAATTTAGTTTAATTTCATTTTCATTAGTTTATTTTAATTATTTAATAGCTTTGGGTTAGTTGAATAGCAACTAATTCTGCCCACTCTTCCAAAACCCAAAATTTTATTTGCTTTCATTAGAATATAAAAATACAAAAATAATCATCTTTCACCTCTAGAACTATTAATTAGGTTTTCTAATCCTAGCGACACTATTCCTAAGCTGAACGATCAATCCCCCGGTACTTGTCACTATACTATACTACAACGATCAGGTACACTGCCTGGTGGGGGTTGTAAGCTTCTCGAAATCCCTCGAGAGGTAAAGCAAGGTGCGATTCCCACGCATCAGATATATTTATGGGCTTTTGATGAAATCGCGTTTTCAAATGGTTTGGTATCCGGGGTTTAGTTTTCTTTGTGGGTTCGAACGAACCGTGAGTCGAAGACTCACGGCTTGATGTGGGTATGAGCCACTTGGCTCGTTATATTTCTTGATATTTGACCTTGGAATCCTTGATGGTTCATGTTTGGTGCTCGAATTTGATGTTTGGGTCACGTTTGGTGATGATTGTGGCTCGTTGGAGCTTAACCGAGACCCTATGGTCTCGGTGTAATATTACCTTTGGCTCGGTTGGGAGTCTTATGTGACCATTGGTCCGATTGGTTTGATTCTTGGCTAGATTGGTTACCGTTTTGATATTGTCGTTGTTATTTGGTGTCGCGACCCAAGAGGGTGTTTGGACAGTTTTGGTTGGCTCGTTTGAGCATTGCCGAGACCAAGGTGGTCCTTGGTCGAGTCCTCCTTGACTCATAATTTCAGCCGAGACCCAAGTGGGTCACTTGGCTCGGGTTTTGGTTTGGTAAACCGACCCAAATTAGATGTAATGTGATGACTTTTCTTTCTTGTTGTTATTATTTTTTTTCATATAGTTGTTGTATTTAAATTTTTGGCCGAACACTTTGGTTGAGTCGGGACCTTTGTAGTCTCGACAATGGAATTATTGTATTGATTGTGGAGTTGTTGTCGATTGGTAAAGTGTGATTGGGGACCGATTGTGAGACGGTCGTTAGATTGACGGAGATAGGTTAGTCGGGTGCCGTAGTCGGACCCTCATGTTGTAGCACGTGGTTTGAGTTTGTTTGGACGGAGATGTATTATCTTATGACTTTTACTTATTATTTTGGACTTGGACAATGAGCCGAGAGTCATGACTCGGACATGTGACCATTTCGTATGACTCGATAACTATTAAAATTAAAACGAAGATAATAAAACTCGTAATAATAATTATTGATAATATGAACGTTTATATGAATATATATACGTGAATAACGTATATATAATTATATAGGTGCGTATATTAATAATAATAATAATCACGAGTCGTATTATAAATAATACAATTAGATATATATTAGGCTACGAAAGTGGCGTAATATTATTGAACGTATTATTACTATAAAAGTGTGTTATAAAACGGGAAACTCCCGACAATTATTAAACGGTTAATAAAATGTCATTTCGGATATATAATGGATAAACTTATTGAGTTATGCGAAATCGTTATCACTCGGGTCCAGGTAAGTTACTATTTGTGACGTTCGTGTTGTCACGGATATATGACGATTAATATAGACGTTTTCTATAACTAAATAACCACTTAACCGAAAGGTTGAATCGGGTTATTTGGCTATATGAAATGAACATATTAGTGGGCATCGTATCCTACGACGCCCATAGGTTGTAGTATATGTAAAGTGTAATAGATTGCGAGTATATATATCGGGAAATCTGGCCAATTTGACGATATATATGAGGAATTTATTAAACTATGATATATACTATATAGTAATTATGTGCTATGTGCTTTAGGTTGGGTGTAATCTTGGAACGGTATGTTACGTAAATAAATATGAGGATTATCAAATCGACGGATTTGGTAAACTTCGGCGATTTATTTAAATGATATATTGGGCTACTATTAGATCCAGAGTTTATTTTATTATTCTATATGTGATCTTTTTGGTTTGTTTTGAGTCAACCCACCACCCGTATGGATACCAAACGTAAACATACCAAACTAATACGAAATGGATTTTCGGAAATAAAACGGATTCTCGTCCGGGTTTGGGAATATTATATATTTGAGGAAATGATTTCTGAAAGAGTTAATATTGTTAGGTCGTGCCAAGTCCGTAGTTGCTGTTTCGTGAGTTATCATACATCTTATTTCTACCGACTTCTACTTGATATTTTCTGGACTTGAGGTGAGTCATAGCCCCACTTTTTCTTGAACTATGTTTTCAATACTTGGGGTGAGAAACGTGCAAATTATTTTATGTGGACTATTATCGCTTTTATATGCTTTCTAAACTTGCTATGCGTATGGACTAGGATGTATTGTCAGCTTTAGTCACATAGTTTTGTGTGTACTATTCAAGGTTGGCTTATTTGGATATTGATGGATTGTCAACTTTAGTCACATAGTTTTGTGTGTACTATTCAAGGTTGGCTTATTTGGTTATTGGTGGATTGTCAGCTTTAGTCACATATTTGTTGTGTGTACTATTCAAGGTTGGCTTATTTGGATTGTCAGCTTTAGTCACATATATGTTGTGTGTACTATTCAAGGTTGACTTATTTAGATACTATAGTGTGCACCTATAGGTTATTAATACTTCGGAGGTTATCCGAGTATTTATTGGTATTGCGGGGGTTACCCGAATATCTATGTTAGAACGGAGGGTATCCGTGTGTTATGTTGGAGCGGAGGGTATCCGCAGGCTTTTAGCCAATCCTTAGTCTAGCTAGCAAGCGTTTTGCGTATATGTCCACTATATTGTTAGATGAATTTAAACCTATGATCTCACCAGCAAAAGCTGACTTTTAGCACGTTTTCTCAGGTAATTAAGTGACGAGATGCATGCTTGGAATGGAAGGCTCGGCCAAGGCTCATGGTTTATGGATCTATTTTTCTAAACTCTGATAATTAATTTTGGACCTACTGTTATTTTATTTTGGGCCTGACTCTAAATGATGTTGGGATAAATGTAAACCTTAAAACCCCGTTTTGGTTGTGTTTTTATTATGTTTACTTTATCTCGTTCTATATTGTCTTGTGTTGGATACCAATCCCCGTAGCACCCCGAAAGCTTGTTGAGTCTTCCGCTGTATCAAATTTTGGGGGTGTTACACATTGCTCCACAAGTTGATTGATCATTGCTTGATCCACAGTAGGTACGTTAAGTGGAACATGATCATTGTCTCCCTGGACATCAACATTTTGAGTCCTGTTGTTGCGGTTAGTAGTGTCCAGGTTATCAGGAGTAGGGGTTTCAACATTTCAAGTAGGACGGCGTCTTCGGCGACCAGGGGTAGTCGCTGCAGGACCAGTTCTGGTAGCTCTAGTAGCGTTTCGTCGTGCAACCATTGATCAACATAATACCAATGCAATATCAACAACGCAATTTGAAACACAATTCACCATGTACGCCAAAAACCGTAGAATATCATACGAAATCACCATCGTCCATACAAGTAGCGATCGATACTTCGTTCCAAAATACCAAAAGACATAATAAATACTAAACGTTCCATACGAGACGAACATACAATCCGAATAACATGACTTAAGAGATAGAATAACCAGCTCTCCTAACCAAGTACTCCCTGGCTTAGGAAGCAACATAACAACAACACAAATCCAAATCGATCTAGCCATGATGCTGGCGTAGACTCCTCAACTCTAATCCCTCTTGAGGTCCACAACCTCCTTTTCTAACTCTGTGTTCCTCTGCCACAGCTTGCGATCTCCCTCGCGAGCCGTGAGGAAACCTCTCTGCAGACTCTCTATCTGCTCATGTATCTCCATCATACCTCTCCTAATCGCTGTCGTCCTGCCCATGACAGTAGTCAAATCAACTCTCAACTCAGCAACAAACTCAGCAATAAACTCAGCAATAATCATCTCAAGTCGGTCAGACATCCGCGAGATCCTCTCGCCCTGTGCAGTAATCCGAGTCCACATCCTACCAATTTCACCCAAATCTGCATGCTCAGCAGAAACCTCAGAAGGTGCATCCAACTCAACGGGACTACCAAGTGGCAACTCAAACAAAAAATGGATGATCAGGTGAAACCGGCTCTAACGGATGTATCGGGGAATCGGGCTTCGCAGAATGAGCTGAATGTGCTAGCGACCAATCATCATCAGGCACCTCCTCCTCCTGAGGATCATCATTCTCTTCCTCATCTTGAGGGTTATCATTCTGCTCGCCCTCGTACTCCTCGTCGGAGGGGTACTCCATCAATCGTCATCTCTGAGCAGGTGAACCACGAGGCGATAAAATTGGTGACTTAGGGCGTCAATGAGATGATAAAGTAGTGGCTGAACGCATGACCAACGCGTATGGGTCATCAGGGGCCATAGTGATTAACGAGGGGCGACGCGTACTAGCAATAACAATTCTTAATAACAACACGTGCAAAGGAGGCTATGATTTGTGACAACAGCGTAGGGTAGGTGTAAGTGTTTCAAAACAACTAAACCGCGAACTCAAAATACCATATCAAAATCATCATATAATTCCCAATCATTTATAATCAAGAAAGATTTAAAATACCGCATTACTAAAACCATTCGCAAAACAATTAAGCCATATAATTCCTCAAAAACGCATATAATTCCTCAAAACGCGATCATATCGATAAATCAATAAACCTCAAATCCTCAAATCATCTCAAGAAATCCCAAATCTAATAATCATCTCAATAATCTCATTCCAAATCATTATCTCATAATACCTCAATAATAACAATGATGCTTCGGCTTGGCGGGCTGGCGGGCAATGGTCGAGGATCGTTTTCCATAAAAATTGGTTATAGTTTAGGTGTCTATTTACCTAGTTCTCTATAACCTTGGCTCTGATACCAATCTGTAACACCCCCAAAATTTGGTACAGCAAAAGACTCAACAAGCTTTCGGGGTGCTACGGGGATTGGTATCCATTCAAATTCATGAAAGAACGAGATAAAGTAAACATAAGTAAAACACAACCAAACCGGGTTTTAAATTTTACATTTATCCCAAAAATATTCCAAAGTAAGGCCCAAAAGAAATAAATATAGGTCCCCAATAGTTATCAGAGTTTTAGAAAACATAGATCCATAACCGGTGCCAAATGCCAAGCCTCCAATCCCAAGCATCCGCAGAGCATCACTTAATTACCTGAGAAAACGTGCTAAAAGTCAGCTTTCGCTGGTGAGATCATAGGTTTAGATTCTTAACTCAATATAGTGGACATATACGCAAAACGCTTGCTAGCTAGACTAGGCCTCAATCATCCAACCAAAATAATCCAACCAAATCAAATCAAATCATCCCTATAGGTGCACGCTATAGCTCAAATCAATCCAATCAATAGCTTACCTAGCTCAAGTCTAGGCCTCGCTCCTAAATCAATCCAATAGCTTACCTAGTTCGGGACTAGGCCTCGCTCAACAACCAAACAATAACTTACCTAGTTCGGGACTAGGCCTCGCTCAATAACCAAATCAATAGCTTACCTAGTTCGGGACTAGGCCTCGCTCTATAACCGCATCAATAGCTTACCTAGTTCGGGACTAGGCCTCGCTTAATCCTACCTAGTTCTATAAGCATAGCAAGTTTTAAATAAACAAAGCGATAATAGTCCACATAAAATATTTGCACGTTTCTCACCCCAAGTATTGAAAACAAAGTTCAAGAGTAAAAGGGGGCTATGACTCACCTCAAGTCCAAAAATCCTCAAAAGAAACGATAGAAGAAAGACGTAAGTAAATCTCAAGCAACTCACGTAACGGCGACTACTGACTCGGCACTTCCTAACAATATTAAACCCGTTCAGAAATCATTTCCTCAAAATCAAATATTCCCATTCCCGAACGTATTCCATTTTACTTTCCAAAAATATCCATTTCTCGAATCAACTTCATATTAATTTGAAATTCGACGTTTGGTATCCATACGGGTGAAGGGTCGACACATCTCAAATCAAAAAGTCACAACGAAAAGAAATAATAAACCATCTATAGGTCTAATATTAGCCCAATATATTATTTAAATAAATCATCGAAGTTTATCAAATCCGTCGATTTGGTAATCCCCCATATTTATTTACGTAATATATCGCTCCAAGATTATACCCAACCTAAATCACATAGCACAAAGAATACTATATGGTAAATATCGTAGTCCAATAAATTCCCTATATATATATCGTCCAATTTGCTAAATTCGTCAATTTAGCCAATTCCACGAGATATATAGTAATTTATTATCCTAATACATGTACCACAACCTATGGGCGTCGTAGGATACGATGCCCATTAATATACTCATTTTATATAGCTAAATAAACTCGATTTAACCCGTCGATTAAATAAGTTACGTAGTTATAGAAAATGGATATATTAATCGTCATATATCCGTGACAACATAAAAGTCACATAATAAAGCCCACTTGGACTTACGTAACCACAACTCGTATAACTCGATAAGTTTTCCAAAATTATAAAAGTCTATCATGTTTTTATTTATACTTACCCGACGTATTAGTTCTCGACATTATTTATACTTATTATTTATAATAATACTCCGACATTTATTGCACTATTCGCATAGTATAATAATTATCGTTATATTATTTTAACGTTCACTCGTGATCGTTTTATTATTAATATACGCATTTATAATAATATATATACGTTTATCACGTCTATATACTTATATAAACGATTATATTACTAATAATATTATTACGAGTATTATTTTTAACATTTGATTTTAAATATTTATCGAGTCATAAGAATTTGGTCACATGTCCGAGTCATCACTCTCGGCTCATAGTCCAAGTCCACAAATAATAATAATAACCAAGTCACAATAATAAATCAACTCCGTCCAAACAATCCCATAACCACGTGCTACAACATGAGGGTCCGACTACGGCACCCGACTAACCTATCTCCGTCATCTAATTGACCGTCTCACAATCGGTCCCCATTACCGCTTCGTCAACACAACTCCAAATCAAAACACAAGTAACCCAAGTCCAAAAGCTCCGGTCCAATTATGCCACAACAATAATAATAACAACACAATATAAACCACAACCATATATACCATACATTCGGGTCGATTTACCAAGTCAAACCCGGGTCAACCATGAGACCACAAGACTCATAATATGGTCTCACCCGAGACCTTAAGTCTCGGCATTGCTCCTCGAGCCAAAAAGAACCAAACGGACCCAAGGGGGTCGTCGGCCAATAACCACGACAACAAACCACAAGCCAAAACTAATCACGGCTCAACCAAAACATCAATTACCAATAACTAAACACCAAGAATCATGTATAATCGGACAAACAATAAAAATATTCGAGACTTCCATCGAGTCAAAGAGGGTCACATCGAGACTTATCGTCTCGGTCGAGCTCCATTCGAGCCACAACATAACCAAACGCGACCCAAAGGTCACACATCGAGTACCAAACTCGTATCCCACCTAAACCCGAGATACCAAACGGACCTTTATGGTCAAAACATCATTTTCCATCATCATTTTACAAAACCCTTTCAAGAAAAGCTAGTGTACCCACGAATTTGAGTACCAAATCGAGACAACGAGTTGAAACTCGTGTCACTCACCTTCAAAAAGACTTCAAAATGTATTTCTTCAAAAACCCAACAAGAAAAAAGATGAAAAAGTGATGTTATAGTGGCGGTATTAATTATTTCGTGGTGTTAGAGGAGGTTTTAGAGCGCGTGATTGGTACCAATAGATAGATCTCGAAAAGATGGTGAAGATGGTGGTGTTATTTTTGTGGTGAGGGCGGCGGTGGCGGAGCTATGGTGGAATAAAGGGGCGGCGGTGGTGTATAAAGAAAGAAGAGAGAGAAGTAAAGTGGTGAGGGTGTGTTGGCTTATGAAATACGCAAGCACAAGGACGATTTTTAAGTAATTACTCAAAAAAAAATAATAAACTTTTTAAATAATAATAATAATAGTGGGTGTAGGGGATTTAGTAGCCCGGTGTCAATACACGGACCAAACCCGAAACTCAAATAACCAAATGTCTTTCAAACCGAACCCGTTCCAAAAATAATAATATCCGATCCAATAATATAATGTAATTAAAATTGTTAGGTTAACCTAGTGCCGGAGTCAATGTAGTGCCAAAAATAACGATCTCACAATAAATCATCACGACCGAATCAAACCAAACCGTAAATAAATAATCAAATCTCATAAATATCGTACGATTAAAATCACGTACCAACGTTCGTAAAAATATCTCGTCACAATAAACTTTCAAAAATTCCAAATTTATAATTTTAATGTAATGCGGGTTTTATAAATGGCTCCCTATTTTGCCAGTTGTCACAACTTCCTAGTCCATTCCTATAACAAATGTGACTTGTTGAGAGGTTAAACATATGGCTTTTTATGGTTCAGGATGAAATCATAAAGCATAATGGTTCAAGATGAAATCACAAACATGTGTTTTTAATGATTCAAGATGAAATCACCTATGTGAGAGAGAAGTGGGGTCGCTTCGAAGGGAATTGTGGGGGGCGCAATTCCTAAGAGCTCTTGCAGAACCAGGCTAGTATTCATGACCATAACGAATACGACTATGAGGACTTGACAAGGCCAGGGAGAGTCTTGTGTGAGTGTGTATTGTTGTCTACGTAAACAGATGTTGAGTTCAAGGACATCGCGTCTACTCAGATCTAGGAGACTAAGTGCATCTCACAAGGGAAGGTTCAAAGGGTCACACCTACCTATCCTATGCAAGACTTAACCGCAGAAATTTCGCGAAAACTTTCGTGTGTTTTCGACCGATCTCCATTCATGTGGGGGATTGTTGGAAAAATAGTATTTGCAAGTGAGTTTTTGCAAACTTTGGACATAATTTAATGTATGTATATGTTACATATATTTATGTTTCTTGGGGGCATTTTGTTCTCCTCCAAGAGAGCTTCGCAACGAGCTAAAGTATGTCCAAAATAGAGTTGAAATGAATGAGATATCGTGTCTTAAAATGAGGCACGTGAAACACAAAAATGGAAAAGTCCCACATCGCCCAAAACAAGAAGTGAATGCTTGTTTATAAGGAATAGTTGGTATTTGCTTCCAAATTCCTTTAGGTGAGCTATGCTCCCACTCCTACGTGCGCGCGCGCAGGGGGGGTGCAGGTTGTGGGATTTCTGGACCAAAATGAGTTCGAAGCTTCTGAACTCATGCGAGCCCGCGCGACCTGCGGACACGAATGCAGCTCCGAAACCTCGCATACGTGCGTATCTTTTTGCTGCCAGTTTTGGTATCCTTTTTCCAGATTTTCTGTAAATCTATTTTTGGAATAGATAGAGACTTAGAAAATAAGTTAGTCAGAATATTATTGTGTTAATAAAATATTCAGAAATCTGTTTTGTTAATAACAGATTTTGTTATTTTCGGCCAAATTTTTATCTTGAAGAACAAGTCGAGTCTTCAATATAAATATAGCCTACCTCATTCAGTTTTGGGACACAGAAAACGTAGCTTTTCCTGCAATCTCTTCGATCAGAAGCACACAAGTTTTCGTGATCTTTCAGGCAAGGTTAGTCAGGTCCGGCTGTACAACAGCTTAGTACGTTGTACCTTGGGAAACAGACGGCGAATCCGTTTTAAGGGAATCGTGTCTAACACGAGCCTCGTGCATCTACTGCTTTCATTTAATTTACGTTAAAATAGTGTCTGTCTTCTGCTTCTACTCCATTCTGTCTGTATTTATTTTCTGTTATTTACATTCTGTTAATTATATTATTTATCTTAATCTGATTTTATAAATAAAGTGTACAACGTTTCCTACAAGTCATGTACGTGCACAAAGTATATAACAAGTAATCATAAATAAATAAATTGTATGATTAAATGTAATGAAAGCTTGGGCTTCTCTAATTAAAGGAAAAATTGAGTAGATATACGGGAAATTCGATTTCCTAAGACCACTAAAAAAAAATACATTAACCAAATATATGATTTTGGAACTATTATAAAAGGAATATGCGATTGTTCCCAAATAATATTTAAATATGGCCTTCGAATCATACAAGCCTTCTGATATACAAAGTCAACTAAACTTGGCCAACATGTTATGTGTAAATTGTAGAAGGAAAATGAATCTCATTCCTAAGTCATATGCCTAAAAATCTGCCTAAAAAACTTATTGTGTGACACATGGATTGCACTAAATCTTCTTTTTCATATCTACCATTTATCTAGTCAAGTGTCTCAATCTCTTTGTTAGACATAAAATTAGTCTTATTAGTTAGTCATGCCAATCAACACTCATTGTAGAAACACGCACCGTATTCTCAGCGGGGAATGGGGATCAGTTTCAGTTTTTTTTACTCTCATTGTGATATTATGCCTACTATCAATCTACAAAAATTTCAAGTTATTATTGTTAGTGTTATTAATAAGTCACACATCCAAATGTTTGTTTTTGTCTATTTATATGTTTGTGCAAGACTTTTTGAGATTGGGTGAGACGTGATTCACTTCCAGTTTATAGGATATTACAATATGTGTTCCATAGGTACGTGTTTTGGCATTTGTATCTTTTGGTTCTATATGTTCCAAGTAGTCATATGTGTTCCATGGCAGCTTCCATGATGTACTTGAAAGGCCAGATATATATCTATAAGCAAATTCAAGCTGGATTATATATATCAATCCTCAACTCAATGTAATTATTTGTTGATTATTATTTACTTTATGAATCACATAATTCTTTTATAATTATCATTTACACTTTTATTCGATTTATGTCTAACCGACTAACAATGCATTTAGAACGTACTGCAAAGGATATGTTTTAAGGTAAAAGAAGTACGTGAAAATCGTTAAATCGTGTTCGAAAAACAATAATAAAACTAAAAAGACAGCAATTATCCTTTTTCCAACATTTTTTTTTATCATCATCTTGCAATACATTTCAACTTACATGTTCAAAAATGTTTAGGACACGTTAGAGTTTAGACATTGAGACTTTGTAATTAGAATAATAATAATAATAGTAATAATAATATTGAATATGAATTGCCTGTTGATGGTTACATAATAGAAACATTAAAAAAAAACTCGTGCGTACACGAGTATTATAACTAGCTTATTTCAATACTTGAATGGGTTATTTTATTGACGTTTATATGTAATCAAAATTGCATTTCAAATTACTTTGTATTTGAGTTTTTTTTATCTTTCTCATACCAGCAACACTTTTATATTTTGTTAATAGTTCCAAATTCAACATTGTTGGTTAAATGGTCCCAAAAGCCAAATTCAAGCTAAATCGAAACAGGTTAATATATAGAAAATAGTTTTATTTTATTGAACCGACAAGGTATGACTTTCATAATATTAATAATAAAAAAAAATCATTATTTGATTCTTCATTTAGTTACATGGTCTTTGCACCCCGAAGATCGTGAAAATGTCAGATCTATTTATTCTCACTTTGTTTTCATAATTAAATTGTCTACCCGAGTGGATCATATAAATAAATCATGGGAAAGATGGTAATAAGAAAAAAAAGAAAAATGATGCATCTTGCTTTTTTTTTGTGGGTTAAAGAATACAAGACGAATATCCGCACAAAGAGACGGTGTATAATGACAAATAATTATACTTGCAAAATTGTTGTTCTGATGTGACTTTTGATGCAACACTTACAAGTTCAATTTGTAGTCACTGCGAAAAAATAGTTTATGGGTTATAAACGAAAAATTATTAAAATTTGAGGATTAAAAATATGTAAAATATTAATTTAGTGATGTATGTCGTTTTCATTTTTAATCAAGGATGTTATGGGGTTATACATTAATCAAATTTAAGAACTCCTAAATTTAAAGAAAAATTATGCATGCATTATAAGTGGTATAGATAACAATATACAATAACACCTAATAAAAATTCAACAAGTGGGTTTTGTCACACCATGTCTACTTGCAAAATGAGCTGGAGAATGTGATGCATTAACAACAACACGACCTTGATATATTGTAATCATAGTCAACGATGAAAATAAGAAGATTATTATTTATAATAGATAACGATTCAAGGCATCCAGTGAAAACAATTGCATGTTAACTATTTTGATATATGTTGCCGTAAATAAAATGATAGCAGATTATTTGTGTACGTATTGAGGCGATCGGTAGCCTTTAACTAAAAGTTTAGCGAGCGATATACTATATTTGTTATACGGTTTTCATTGCACTAATACTTTGGGTAGTTAGAAATTTAAACTTTTATAACTATACATAGTAGCAAACTTTTCTTGGGTTTACCAATCATAAAAATATAAAATTGCATATCCTTTGCAAGTCTTGTACCCGTATTTTACATGGCTTACGAACGCACTCTTATTTACGATACTTTTATATCATTGAGAATGTTATTAACAAGGATCGTTTTTAGCTGCCCTCCATCATGGACTTGCGTTTTGAGGCATTAACTTCGGTCATATACACGTATACATATCGATTATGTCATATTTTTATAAGATTTGAACTCTTAACCGCTTAAAAGAAATATATAAATTTAATATTGATGTTTGGCACCCTAAAGTAAAAGAAACCATGAAGTTATACTAATAAATATTTGTGAAAACAAATATAGTAGTGATGGAAATTAGCACACTCTACCGATAATATACATCATAAATCGACTACTAGCTACTTTCACTAAATCCTTTCCGATGCTTCTACACTAAAATGACTAACTAACAACTAGTAGAAGAAAGTCTAACACTTAACTATAAGAAAAGGTGAAGACATTATAATTTTGACTGTCAAGTGAATGTGAGCTAAAAGGGTGTTTGGCTTAAGTTACGAAAGGATTTGAAGGAATGAAGGCGATATTGAGGGCATGCTTGGTTTGTAGAGAGGAATAGCAATGGGAACGACAAGAGGAATATAAAGGTAATCAAATTCATTACCCCAAGTTAGTGGTAATGACCCATTCCTTATGGCCCATACCCCGTAACCAAGCACACCGTGAATTAATTCATATGTATCATGTATAGGCCGGCTACCTACCTCCACCAACTGTCCTTTTCTCTTTAATCCTAATTAATAGTAGATCTGCAAGTTTTGCTTATTAATATTTTACTATCTTAATGATTTCTAGTTTGTGCATTTGGGATCGTGGAACCAACCTTGAATACAAAGTTCGGTAAAATGATTTAATAAAACTGCATGACTTTTTCTGTAAATGTGCTTAGCGTAAATGAACATCATAAATAATTTGGTAGCTAGCTGAGTGCTGACTTTCAATATAAATGACTAATTAAGCCATGATGTAGCTGACTGAAAAAATTAAGCTCATTAACTGCTCATATATATCATCATGTCACTATCGAAAATGTAATTTTTAACATAACTAATATCATGGTAATCTAAATAATTTGTATCATGTGAAAATCGGAACTTACGTTTACTTTCATAACATATTAGAAATAAGAGTAAATTACATGGTTGGTCCCTGTGGTTTGTATAAAGTAACAAGTTTCGTCCCTACCTTTTAAAAGTTGCATGGTTAGTCCATAAGTACGTAAACAAATAACACCACTGGTCCCTTGGTTTAACTGGTGTTAACTAAGGTTAGTTAAAATTTACAAGTTAGCCCCTTTGGTTAAATAGCGCTGCCTTGTTAATCCTTTGGTTAAATAGCGCTGCATCGTTAATCCTTTGGTTAAATAACGCTGCATCGTTAATCCTTTTAACGTTTTCGCCCGTTTTTGTCTGTTTTTTTTTACGTTTTCGCCCGGTTTTGTTCGTTTTTTTTTTTGTTTTCGCCCGTTTTTGTCCGTTTTTTTTTACGTTTTCGCCCGTTTTTGTCCGTTTTTTTACGTTTTTGACCGTTTTTTCGCCCGTTTTTGTCCGTTTTTTTTTTGTTTTCGCCCGTTTTTGACCGTTTTTTTTTACGTTTTCGCCCGTTTTTTTTTTTGTTTTCGCCCGTTTTTGTCCGTTTTTTTTATGTTTTCGCCCGTTTTTTTTTTGTTTTCGCCTGTTTTTGTCCGTTTTTTTTTACGTTTTCACACGTTTTTGTCCGTTTTTTTTTTTGTTTTCGCCCGCTTTTGTCCTTTTTTTTTTTGTTTTCGCCCGTTTTTGACCCTTTTTTTTACGTTTTCGCCCGTTTTTGTCCGTTTTTTTTTGTTTTCGCCCGTTTTTGTCCGTTTTTTTTTATGTTTTCGCCCGTTTTTTTTTTGTTTTCGCCTGTTTTTGTCCTTTTTTTTACGTTTTCACACGTTTTTGTCCGTTTTTTTTGTTTTCGCCCGCTTTTGTCCGTTTTTTTTTTGTTTTCGCCCGTTTTTGTCCGTTTTTTTACGTTTTCGCCCGTTTTTGTCCGTTTTTTTTTTTTGTTTTCGCCCGTTTTTGACCATTTTTTTACGTTTTCGCCCGTTTTTGTTCGTTTTTTTTTTTGTTTTCGCCCGTTTTTGTCCTTTTTTTTTGTTTTCGTTCGTTTTTGTCAATTTTTTTTACGTTTTCGCCCATTTTCTTTCATTTTCATACGTTTTTGTCCGTTTTTTTTTACGTTTTCGCCTGTTTTTTTCCATTTTTTTACGTTTTCATCTGTTTTTGTCCATTTGTTTACGTTTTCGCCCGTTTTTGTCCATTTTTTTTTTTACGTTTTCGTCCGTCTTTTGTCTAAATATAATTTTGAATTTTTTTTAAATAATCATCGTAAAAAATATTTTCGAAAAAAAAATTGGGTAAAAAAAGGTTTCTAAAATATATTTTTCGAAAAAAAAATTTGGGTAAAAAAACATTTTTTCTAAAATATATTTTTCGAAAAATATATTTTAGAAACTTTTTTTTACCCTAATATATTTCTAAAATATTTTTTCTAAACGGGCGAAAACGGAAAAAAAACGGGCGAAAACGTAAAAAAACGGAAAAAACGGGCGAAAACATAAAAAAAAAACGGACAAAAACGTATGAAAATAAAAGAAAATGGGCGAAAACCTAAAAAAAATGGCCAAAAACGAACGAAAACAAAAAAAATGGGACAAAAACGGGCGAAAACAAAAAAAAATGACAAAAGCTGGCGAAAACAAAAAAAAGGGACAAAAACGTGTGAAAACGTAAAAAAAAAGGGACAAAACGGGCGAAAAAAAAACTGACAAAAACGGGCGAAAACATAAAAAAACGGACAAAAAGGGCGAAAACAAAAAAAACGGACAAAAACGTGTGAAAAAGTAAAAAAAACGGACAAAAACGGGCGAAAACGTAAAAAAAGGTCAAAAACGGGTGAAAACAAAAAAAAACGGACAAAAAGGGCGAAAACGTAAAAAAACCGGACAAAAACGGGCGAAAACAAAAAAAAAACGGACAAAAGCGGGCGAAAACAAAAAAAAAGGGACAAAAACGTGTGAAAACGTAAAAAAAAATGGACAAAAACGGGCGAAAAAAAAACTGACAAAAACATAAAAAAACTGACAAAAACAAAAAAAAACGGACAAAAACGGGCGAAAACGTAAAAAAAACGGTCAAAAACGGGCGAAAACAAAAAAAACGGACAAAAACGGGCGAAAACGTAAAAAAGGGACAAAAACGGGCGAAAACGTAAAAAAAACGGACAAAAACGGGCGAAAACAAAAAAAAAACCGGACAAAAGCGGGCGAAAACAAAAAAAACGGACAAAAACGTGTGAAAACGTAAAAAAAATGGACAAAAACGGGCGAAAACAAAAAAAACGGACAAAAACGGGCGAAAACATAAAAAAAACGGACAAAAACGGGCGAAGACAAAAAAAAGGGACAAAAACGGGCGAAAACGTAAAAAAAAGGGTCAAAAACGGGCGAAAACAAAAAAAACGGACAAAAACGGGCGAAAACGTAAAAAAAAAGGGTCAAAAACGGGCGAAAACGTAAAAAAAACGGACAAAAACGGGCGAAAACGTAAAAAAAACGGACAAAAACGGGCGAAAACAAAAAAAAAACGAACAAAACCGGGCGAAAACGTAAAAAAAAAGGGACAAAAACGGGCGAAAAAGTTAAAAGGATTAACGATGCAGCGTTATTTAACCAAAGGATTAACGATGCAGCGCTATTTAACCAAAGGATTAACGATGCAGCGCTATTTAACCAAAGGGGGCTAACTTGTAAATTTTAACTAACCTTAGTTATCACCAGTTAAACCAAAGGACCAGTGGTGTTATTTGTTTACGTACTTAGGGACTAACCATGCAACTTTTAAAAGGTAGGGACAAAACTTGTTACTTTATACAAACCACAGGGACCAACCATGTAATTTACTCTAGAAATAAATTTGACTATTTGGTTAAGGTCGACGGATATTAGCTGCCTTCTCAAACATCAATAAAGTTCCAAATTATAGAGATGTTTTAAACTAAGAAATCTAGTTGATCCCAGTGTTTTACCATACATAGGAATTAAATTCGAGATATTGATGCTACTACCCACAATTTGAATATAACACTTTTTTAATCGGTCACATGGATTAAAAAGAAATGCAATATTTAAAAATGAGGATTATTTAATGGGTGCGGTTATTCCCACCCCTAAAATTACCGTTGCCACCTGATTATGAATGGATGCTTGAAAAGTGAAAACCATCGGAGTCATGCCTTACTGTACCGCACGTGTTTCAACAATTTACCCATGGGCAAGTTTAGTTGACTTTGTATTTTACTTGGTATTGAATTCTTTTTATAATATGTGATATGATCACCTATTTGAAGGTTTTTTACACAACTGCAAAATCTTTTTGAAATTTCTTTTCACTAGTAGACCATTTATAATCTCACAAATTAATTACAGTACCATTATTATTGTTATTATCATTATAGGGCCTGTTTGGCTAAGCTTATTAAACATAAGCCTATTAAGGCTTATTTTTTATAAGCTCCAATTTTGTGGCTTATTTTGAGACTTGTCGGCTTTTATAAATATATCATATCATAATAAACTTATATAAGCCGACATGCTAGATTTATCCTTGCATGGTTCGGCCTCTCGGATGTTAAACCATACTCTAATTACTTAAGTTTATCAAACCCGGAAAGTGGTCTGATGGTCAATTTGCACACAAGGTAAATGGCTAGTTGTCATCCCAACCATTTCCCTCGCAACCTAACTAAGCCAGGGTCCTATGGTCAATTCTCTTAGCATACCAGGTACAACCGGTTCTTTTAAACTACCGTAACTAAAGGATCTACGAGAAACTAAGCATGCACACACTAGAAACATTATGAAAAGTACGAAAACATAATCAAAACAATAAAGGAATCATAACTAGGCTAGCCAGAGGTGCTTAGACAATCATATTAATAACAACACTTAAATCAATGTTTAAACAAGACATGAATTCAAAATGTAGTTTAAACAATGAAAAGCTAAAACTTATGGTGTTGTGAGTGTGATCTCTCCCTTGGAATAGCTCCGTATGCTGCTGTAGAATTCCCCTCTAAATACTCCCTACGATATCTGACTTTTGGTGGTGAGAAAGTTGTTGTAAAATGTAGAAATTAAGGTTGTATTTATAGGCTCGGCACTGCTACAGTGTAACTCTATGAGTTGGTTACGCCGTAACTAGTGTAATCGTAGAATGATCTTATTCAATAGCAATAGTTACGACGTAGTTGATGTAACTGGTTATGCCGTAACTTCTTCTAGGGTTTCACTTACGTCGTACTCTTCATGTGTGGCTACTAGGGGTGAGCAAACAAAACCAAAAAAACCGAAAACTGAAGAAACCGAACCGAAAAAACCGACCAAAACTAAAAACCGATGGTTCGGTTTTTAATTTTTCAAAAACCGAAAATACGGTTCGGTTTTGGTTTTCGTCCAAAAACCGAACCAAACCGATTTTATTATATAATGATATATAATTAATATAACATGAATAAATAACTAAATAAATCAAATTTATAAATTTATATTCATTTTGTTGGTAGATTTATAATATATTTATCTTAACGTTTATGTTTATATGTGTGTTTATCGTGTCATGTGTTTATTTTATAATATATTAATAAATATATGACGATGATCATACTATATGTATGTTCACTTGCATGTGTGTTTCTTATTTATATGTGTGTAATTAAAGGTCTATGCAATAAATATTAGATTGACAAAAAAAAAGTAAATAAGAATAACCAATTTTTTATGTAATATAAGTTTGTTGGTATATATTTTTCATGCCCAAATATAAACGGTTAGAAACCGAAAAACCGAACCGAAACCGATAATAAACCGAAAAAACCGAACCGTAAAAAACCGAACGGTTTCGGTTTTGGGTTCTATGAAAACCGAACATTACGGTTCGGTTTCGGTTTTAGCCAAAAACCGACCCAAACCGAACCGTGCACACCCCTAGTGGCTACGCCATAGCTTAATTCTGGATCTAGGATCACCTACAGTGTCATTGCTACGCCGTAACTCAATAACAATGTTACGGTGTAGCCTTCATCACTAGGAATTCTTCTAAGTAGTTATGGCGTAATTAATGATTATGGTTATGCCGTAGCCCTTGGTCCGAGTTGACTTTAATCTTCATATTTGAATTCCTAGCTATGGCGTAATAAAGAGTGTGAGTTATGCCATAGCTTTTTTCAGCATACTATAATAGTGTATCTTTTGCGAGTTCTTTCCAATTTTCGCGTCTCTTCAGCCCCTATGCTCATTTGTAACCTGGATACAAAATATAAAAATATCAAAGTATATATCCTAATAATAAGTACAAATAATGAGCATATTAGGGGGAAATTGACACTTAAATACCAGGATTATTTTATGTTATCAGCCTGTTTATTTCATTGTAATTTTCTGTTTGTTTCATTAAGTGTCAGAAATTGCCACCAATTGTTGGCTCTGAATTGACTAAAGAAGATCGAGAATCTCAGTTGTATGATGAGTTTGAACACTTCAAGATGAAACCAGGTGAAAACATCATTGACTACTATGTTAGTCAACATGCAATAGTATAGTTAATAGCTTCAAGTATCAAGAAAAATAAAAAATGCCTATTAGCCTACAAGTAATAATGACATAACATTTACATATTAAAAGTACTTCGGGCAACAAAAGAGCATAGAAATACGTTCCAAAACTTTTATAAGGTATTAAAATATGCATATTACAATGTGTTTTCATACTAGAAAAACACATACACGTTTCACTATTTTAACCCTGAAAACACATCAAAATGTGCAGATTAGAATATTTTATAAAAGTTTGTTATATTTAATGATACTTTTTAGAGTTTACATATCAAAAGGTTTGAATCGCCATGCTCGTCCATCTACTTTGAGTGTCAATTTACACTTCTCTAGTGACTTAACCTGGGCAATAAAGAGCATATGTTCTAGTAATCTTTACCCATGTGTTGTATTGAATCGACGATTTACTTTCTCAAACCCTTATTAAATAATGAATAATTGTTTATCGTAAATGAGTGATACACCTGATGCAATATGTTGGTATAGAAACTTATTCTGATTGGCTATTCACTTGCAAACAAGAGTTGTGATTATCAAATAAGAAACAAAGTCAACTAAAATTGTATGTGTGAACTTACAATAGTTAATGATTATTTTTGCATAATAACGTGTTAACTTACAATTGTCAGGATGACCTAGCTTGCATCTATATAATTTCCATTCTTAAATAAAACTGTACTAAACTTGCTTATAAGAAATGAAAAGTCGACTTGCAATAACGGGTTTTAATAACTTAAATCCGTCGTTATAATTTATTTTTAATTTTTATGCTATAGACTATCATTCAAAACAATGAAGATTGGAACATTATATACCTCGTCATTTACCTACACATGTTTTACTAAGTTATGCATGTTAAGTAGGTCGGTTAATTCTTCCACCCAGTTACACAACAATTAATTTTGTTAATATAATGAAAATCCAAAAGCCTCAATCCAAATGCCTGTAAGGTCTTCGGTCACTCCTTGGTAGTCTTTCCTAAGTCTAAGAAGCAAATGACCCCATATGGGTCATGATAATGTCATATTCTTAATCTATACCCTCTTAACATGGATTGTATTGTATTGAATGAAGGTTTACATGACTTTTTTTGTTTTAGAATTAGATAAAAGGAAAAAAAAATAATGCTTCATATATAACTAGTCGGGTACCATGCGTTGCGGCGGCAAATACTCGTGTAATTAAATTCCGGCATTAACCCATCAACGATCATGACGATGTTTAAAGACGTAACTTTATGATTTATTGTCTACCATGTCACCAGTGTGAAAGGGTACTATGTATCCTGAGTCCATGATGATAGAATCATGTGACCATTGTAAGGGTACTATGTATTAATATGTCACTTAACTTATACAAAATGATTAATTGTTGTAAAACAATTTTTTATTTGTTATCTCGACTTAAACATAAATGGCTGCAAGTTGTTCATTACTTACAACATTAGCAAATCGTGTCTATAATCACCAAATAAGTTGATCACCTCTAAATAATAATTTTTATACTTAAAAAAATATTCAACATTTTAATTAGGGAGTTGCTATAGCAACACCCCCTATAGGACATCGTACAAACCATTATGCACACAGTACAATATCGTTATGCACAGAGTATAACCCCGTTATGTATAAAAGGATGTGTATATAGGAGATTTGGGGTGTGTTTATCATTAAATTTTCAAAATTGTAATTGACACATAATTATTATTGTATGACGTTATTTTTCCATTAAATAACATATGATAATGATGTGAATATTCATATTGGTAACTTGCTTATCAAAGTAACATAAATTCTTATTAGGACTATTTTCATAGCATTTGTACTATTTATTTATTTATTTTTTGGAAAGGCAGTTTGGTTATCTTACGTGCCACCAAGGCACCAAGTCTCTCAACCCGAGTTCGAATCATCTCACGAAGAGAATAGCCACCCCGAGCCTAGCCATTCAGTTTCCCATTAAGGGGCTTCAAGGTATCGCGCTGGGATTCGAACCCGCCACATGGGGAATAGCAATAGTCGAACTTCTGACATCCCACACATGGAGACAATAATCGGATGCATCAATCCAACTTAGCTAGACATCATTTGCTATAGCATTTGTCAACTTTTGTACTCCTTAAATTTTTAAGACAAAAATGATACTCTTTACAAAGGAGTAAGATCAATAGTAAGTATATATCATTTTATATATCATAAATAATATAAATATAAATTGAATAACTTAGCCTGAAATTGTCTTCATTGGATGCCTTGAATCATAATCTATAAAAATATTGACCTTCTTTTATGGTCTTATTATATCAATTAGTCATAGTTGACTATGATTGCCTTATATCAAGGTCGATCATGTTGTTAATGAATCACACATCTTGCAAGTAGACTAGATAACAAAACCCACATGTTAATTTTTTATTATCACCATCTCACATGATTTACTTAAATGATTCTTCTGATAGATAGTTTATGAAAACAAAGGTTCTATCACGCGACAAATAGGTAAATCTCGGTTTTGACAAATTTATATATATCGAGTGAAAAATAGGTATATTTTGGCATGGACAACAAGAAATGCATGTACCATATGTCATCTTCACACATAATGTGATCTTCAGTGGAGAGATAATGTAACAAAATAAAGAAGTTTATGATAACATAAAAGTCTTGCATACTTTTTCTTCACTGAAATGGTAAATTTTTGTTATAACTCAAGATGAATAAACAGCTTACAAAACATTATATAGACTTCAATGAACATGCCCGTTAAGCCTTTCATTCAAGATAGTAAACTGAATACATACACCATTCTTCTAGGCTAGCACATATAATGACTTATGGACTAGACCTAGGGGGTGTTTCTTTTTTCCCTTTAGCTAAGCGATGCAATTTAATATTATTATTTTTTTGATAGGGCCCATAAAATTCCCTTGTTCCATTTATATCCACAAGGTTTAATTTATCAACTCCTCCTTATTAAGATGCTTATATAGTAATAGGACCCACATACACTTTTAGCTAAGAAAAAAAAAAAAAAAAAAAAAAACCCTAGTCTTGCATACTTATCTCTTCAATGAATAAGTAATCTTTAATGAGCCACTGCTTACGTATTAAAGAAAAGGGGACAGTCGGTAGGTAGCCTATATAGTACGTATATACATGATACATACTTATGTATTTTATTAATTCAATATCGCCTTCATTCCTTCAAATACTTTGGTAACCCAAACACCCTCTTTAGCTCACATTTACTTGATCAACTCTACTAATATTTATTTTAGGTATTTGTGCAGTTAAGTATTGTAATCGAATATGTTAACACGTTATTGTTACATTGGATGCCTTGAATCTAACCAGTATAGTCATTTTATTTTAATTTGTTTGACTTTGATTAGAAGTGCTCAAGTAGGAGTTGAAGGGTCATCATGGCCAGCTCATTCTGCAATTTAATTATTTAGACAAAATGTAAGAAAACGTTAAAACCCACATCTATCAATAACACCCTATATTAGTTGGTTCGGTTTCTACATTTTTAGATACACCCTTCGCTCGTTAACTCTCTAATTTCTGGAAAAGTCTTAATAGGTGTAACATTAAAATAGTCAAGACAATGGAGTATAATGATAATAACAGTAATAAATGGTCTATTAGTGAAAAGAAAACCTTCATAAAGATTTTGCTGTTGTGTAAAAAGCCTCTTGGGACCATTAAACCGAAAAAGTTGAAATTCAAATGATTTAACGAAGTTAAAGTTTAGTAGGTACGAGTAAATGAGAAACTCAAATACAAAGTGATTTGATCAATTAGTTACAACTTAATTACATATGAATGCCAACAAAATAACTCATTCTAGTTTTTTAAAAATCAGTGTTTATTTTTAGTGTCAACGGTTGTTATGGATATAGAATTGTCAAGAACCTTATGTAAAAATATTAATAGCCATATCAAAATTAGTAGATCTACTAATGATATTTAAAAAAGAGAACGGTCGGTAAGAGGTTGGCTATATATACATTATTACATGCACGCATCAGTTGGTACTACTCTCTGTTTTAATTAATTAACCTCTTTCTTCCTTCACATCCCTTTGTAACCCAAACTCCCTTTGATAAACCAGAAACATAATGTCTTCACCCAATCACGACGACCTTGCTCACCTAAAAATCCCCCTTCAAGATATACTATCAGCCACCGACAACTTTTCTGACGAAAATCTCGTCGGAGAAGATGCGTATGAAAATTATTACGAAGGACAGCTCTTGTGGTCCGGCGAGTTAATTAATATCTTCGCTGGGAGGTTAAATAAAGAACGGTTTGATGGAGACCAACAGTTTTGGATGGAGCTTTCCATGCTTTCTGCTCTCAACCACAAGAATCTGGTTTCTATCTTTGGGTTTTGTGATGAGAATGGTGAGAAGATTATCATTATCAAGCGTAGCATCAGGGGATGTCTTCTATGGCATCTAAGTGACCCGATGTTGTTGACATGGGTGCGAAGATTGGAGATATCAGTCGGTGTTGCGCAAGCATTGAGCTACATTCATTATGATGAGTCACGTGATTTTAGCGTAATACACCGCAACATCGAAAGTGGATTGATTTATTTAAGTGATGACTGGGAACCCAAATTAGGTGATTTTATATGTTCCATGAAGATCAAAGCATCTGAAAGGCACAATTCTTTCAAAACTGATAAAGTATGGAGTAAGGATGGGTATACAGACCCAACATATTTAGAGACAAAAAGTGCTAACCACAAGTCTGATATGTACTCCTTTGGGATAGTCATGTTTGAACTACTGTGTGGTAGGAAAGCAGTACTTGATGACGACCAAGATAATAAGTACTTGGCTTCGGTGGCTGTTAACCGTTATAGAGAAAAAAAACTCCATGAAATAATTGATTGGGATCTATGTAATCAAATGGACTCTCAATCACTTAACATTTTTGCGGAAACAGCGTATGACTGCTTGAACGAAGAACGATCACAACGCCCATATATTGATGAGATTCTCACGAGACTTGAGAAGGCGTTGGAACTTCAACTTGAACATCAAAATGCTGTAAGACGGTTTTTCCTCTTCCATCTTTCTATAATAATAAGTACTACTATCTATTTGTTTGCACCTTCACTCTATCATTTTACACTTTAGCTAGGCCCTATAAACTCCTAGTACCTTATTAGCCTCTGATCAGTTTCTCAATAAGACCATTCGACTTGCAGAGAATATCCTGAATCAAAGAGTATAATATCATGCTCATGCTCTGTTTAACACACTTATAGTCTCATTTAGAGTTTTAACTCTTAACTATTTTAAGATTAAAGCATGTATACCTGTCCAAACATCCAACTTTCTGATGTCCAAACAGCATACAAACCTTTAAAAGTATCTCATTGCCAATTGCAGCAAAAAAAAAACATGGTTGCTGTAAAAAACTGTGTTGGAACAGCATATAAAAGCTGTAATTGCTGCTAAAAAACAACATACAAATATGTAATTGCTTTTAAAAAAAGAGCATGTAATTGCTTCAAAAACTTATTTCCAAACAGCCATGTAAAAGCTATGTCCAAACAACATATAAAAGCTGTTAAACAGCATATAAGCTTGTCTAAACAGCCCATCTTTCTGCTGTCCAAATATCATATATAAAGTGTTTAAAACACCATAAAAACCTGTCTAAACAGCTTTTAAAGCCTTTAAAAACTTGTAAAAAGCAATGTGGAACACATATAAGAGATTTAATGACAAACCCAGCTGGAATAATAGAAACGGGTAAAATCCAGCGGGTCACACTGGGTTTTGAATTCTTAAAAATCGGTTTCTTTTGACCCGTTATCTAAGCCAGAACCGGTTCGACCGGCCGAACCAGCGGGGTTCAACCAGGTTTCAGACCATTGAAAAAAGAAAAGTGGTATAGTAAAAGCACTTGTTGATGTCTGCAAACATTTGTGAACTATGACCACCCATACGAGATTTTGATGGGACTTCCTGCAAACCTTTATATGAAACTGGGGGAGTGTCCATGGTAGACAATTAAAATTAGAAACCAGGGGATTGCTGAGTTATAAAGTAAAATCAAAATTTTAAAAGTAGTATAGTTATAAAATCTACCTGTAGTTTAGCAAGTTCATTACGATATACACAAGGTAGTATATATGGCCTTGCACTGTAGCTTGTCCAAGCAGTAGATCAAAACTAATTTTCTTCAAAATTACATGTAAGCTACATATGAGTTGTCCATCCCCTTTTTGTTTGTGTCTTTTACAGACTCTAATCTCCAAGTATTATCCCATTTCAAAATTATCTACGAAAGAAAACCACAAATATTAACAGACTTATGACGCATAATTGACAGGAAGAGAAGCAACTTCCCTTATACGGGTTCGACTCATTTAGTTGTAAATTTGTCTGTACAGGTTATGATTTGGCTCTATATGGCGATAAAAAAACGAATAACTGAATGGTCAATTAGGTCACTGGTTAAGACTTGATAGTCACACACACTGTATTTTTAGTGAATAAAACTTTCTAAATCCATTTTTATTAAAAAAAATAAATAAAAAAAAATAATAAAAAATAAAAAAACATTATTATTGTGCACACTGAAGTTAATGTTAGAGATTAAACACAACATACCTAGAAACATCAGCCAATATAAGCAACATTAAGATCCCATAAGCACCATGAAACACCAAAAACCGACATGTTAAAAAGACAAAAAAAGGTAGCTAAATGATAGCCAATAAACAAAACATCTCAAAAACGAAACAACTACCTTCTCAATACAACAACATAAACCCAAACTCAATATTACCCATAATCCTTTTGACCTTGGTTATCTTAGCCTTCAGTTTTGACAGTATACTTATTTAATATGATCCCTTGGCCTCTTTATTCCGCCTAACAGAGTAACAGAGTCATAAACGGAAAACATAAGACACATATTAGTTTCAGACTAGAATACTCAATGAAGTAACTTATGACATCTACACTCAACATGCACCGAACTCCTTATTAATTTTGTATGCAAGCAATGGATAACAAACTTTTGGGATTGCTGATCTGCTTTGAAAGTGGAAACAATGCTACGGGTCAAATGGGTAACAGCCTTCTAATTTCAGCGTTTATTCTTTTATTGTATTATATAAGCAGTTATCAGTTGACTTTTTTGGGATTATTGATCTGCTTTGAAACATTACCTTGCCACTTTTCAAGCCTTTCCATATATAGTCCTTCAATTGGTCCTTGGTATTATGGGTCTCCTTCTCATACGCTTTGGAAAAATCATCATGTGCCTGAAACAAGAATGAGTAGTATATAAGAATTGGAATGAATGCAGCAATAGCATAATCATTTTATTACAAAAAGTCTATAGAAAGATTACTCAAACTCAACAGATTTCAATATTTCGCTAGAGATTGAACTTATACAATCTCTTGATCTTCCTCAACAGTTTTATATTCAAGTTCATGCTTTTCAGATTCATCAACCAACCTGGAAAAGAATTATACTTTCCAACATATGACGGGTAAAGTTGCAATGGGTCAGAACGGAATAAACACAGATGCGGAAGCAAAACCTTCGTTTGACCACACCTACCCAAACCCGTATGAATGTAGTATATAAGAATTGGAATGAATGTAGCAATAGCATAATCAATTGATTTCAAAAACTTTATAGAAAGATTACTCAAACTCAACAGATTTCCATATTTCGCTAGAGATTGAACTTATACAAGCTCTTGATCTTCCTCAACAGTTTTATATTCAAGTTCCTCCTTTTCAGATTCATCAATCAACCTGGAATAGAATTATACTTTCTAACATATTCATGTGTCTCACTGCTCTCCAATTTCATATACACTCATCTTGATATTAAACTTGTCAACCCATGAATATACACTCAATTTCAGATTACCAAATACCAGCATCTTACGGCTAGTTTTTCTTTTCACAGCAGGAGAGTTCTTCCCTTTCAAAATCAGCAACTTGGCTTTTAAAGTTTCAACATTTAATAATGTCTCTCCATTCCTTCCAATATCCTGAAAAATCCTGCAACAGCTACGAAAACATGTCACTGGAAGCAACTTCAAACATCAAATGACTAAATATCAACACTAAACAAAAGTATCTTATGTAGTCAACCTGCCCTTAATTGTCAATCACAAGACAAAAACATGTCTTCGAATGCAATGTGGGAACCAAACAAGACAATTTCAATGTATATTATCCCATCAAATATTGACTACATTAACCAAGACTATATCTCAACATGAAGTCACTAACCTAAGCAATGCAACTTAATAAGACCATTCACTTGATCACTTCCTAAACTTCTAAAGAATGTTAAGAGTATTTTAATTACTATCCACAAACATAATAACTATAAACCACAAGATATATGCAGAATTAGACCTAACATGTCTTAGACATGGTTCAGGAATTTTATCAAACAGTTTGTAGGCATTATTATACTCCCTTTTTCTAACTCACATTTTAACTCGACTATTTTACAGATAAGGAATGAATTTGCTCACCTCAGAGTCCCCCTTCAAAATATCCTATATGCCACCAACAACTTCGCTCAACAAAATGTCATCGGAGAAGATAGGTTTGAACAGATATACAAGGGACAGCTCTTGTGGTCCGGTGAGTTGATTGATATCTATGCTCGGAGGTGGAATAAAGAAAGGAAGGAAGCAGAACAAGAGTTTTGGACCGAGATTTCAATGCTTTCAAGTCTCAAGCATAAAAATGTGGTTTCCCTTGTTGGGTTTTGTGATGAGAATGATGAGAAAGTCATCATTACCAGGCGTAATATCAGGGGAAGTCTTGACAACTATCTAAGTGACCCGATGTTGTTGACATGGGTGCGAAGATTGGAGATATCTGTGGGTCTTGCGCATGCATTGAGCTACATTCATTATGAGGAGCCACGTGATTTTAGCGTAATACACCGGAGGATCCACAGCAACATAGTTCTAATAAATGATGAATGGGAACCCAAGTTATATGGTTTTGAATGTTCCATGAAGATTAAAGCTTCTCAAAGGCACAATTCATTTCATACTAATAGACTTGAGGGTGTGAAAGGGTATGCAGACCCAACATATATTGAGACTAAAAGTGTCAACCACAAATCAGATATGTACTCCTTTGGGATTGTATTGTTTGAACTACTTTGTGGTAGGAAATCAATAAGTGAGCATCCAGATAATAAGTATTTGGGCCCAATGGCCATTTTTCATTATAAAAAGAAAATACTAGATGAAATAATTGATCCGGTTTTATGGAAACAAATGGATCCGCAATCATTCAACGTTTTCGCGAAGATAGCATATGACTGCTTGAATGAAGAAAGATCTCAACGCCCAGATATAAGTGAGGTTGTTACAAGACTTGAGAACACGTTGAAACTTCAAATGGAACGTGAAAATGTTGTAAGACGGTTTTTCCTCTATTTTTTTTTTCTATATCATAATAACTAGTTAACTACTCTGTGTTTATTAATGGTAACTTACGTATTATTGTATTTATGATGTTAAAGGAACACTCAGTGGCTCGGGCCGAAGTTGAAGGCACATCATTCAGTCATGAGAAGGTAATTACTTATTTTATTTAATTATTAATTAAACTCTTGTTGTAGCTTACAACTTGTAAGTCACTGATACTTTTAAGAGATAAAATTAAAGGATAAAGAAAGATATATGCTCGGATTTTGACAAGAAAAATGATTGTTGTGCCTAATAATCCTGCTTACTTATATACCTAATGATTTGATGGTTGATTTAAAAAATAATTGTTGGGGATTTGGAGACATAAAATACGTGATATAGTTATACAAATGATTTATGCATTAAGCATGCATTTTAAGTCTAAATATCACTGCTCAAAGGGAAGATCACATAAACGATAAACTTTAGTAAGCCATTGAACTGAGAAACATGCCACATAAGTCATTTAAAGTGGGTGTTTTTTTCCGTTTATAATGTGATGACCGGGTAAGAGTGAAATATTTGACGTGTCACATATATATGGGTTTACTTAAATTATGGTCACTCTGCCTATATTAATATAAATCTTGAATATTGGTTACAACTACAAAGTCCTATTAAATAATTAATAATAAGATATAGGTGCAAGGTAAGAACCACATAAGTAGGTGGAGGCTCAAAATAATTAAAATACATGTCGTATTAGTTTTAGGAAAATGATATGCAACGTGAAGACACGTGACAGTTCATAAAGACTAGTTGATTACTTGTGCATAACAACGAAATTTATAACGGTAAATAATTATAGTTACGATATTGTGATTAATTAAGTGTTTCGTAGTTTATGCATACGACTTAAAATAATTAAAATACTATTGAACATATTGTAATATAAGATAATTCAACTTGATCAAAAAACGAATATGAAGAAAACTTAAAACTAATTTAAAAAAAACTAGCGATGCATGTTATTCATCATGTAAAACTTCGTGGTAAGAGCTTGTTAAACAACATCATCAACATTATTTGGAGCATTCATCTTACTGGATCATCTTCGGATGGTAAATTGTGTATATATAATTAGAATACGTTTTATATATGTAGATTAGTTAAAAACCACACTTAAACATAACACCAAATTCGAATTATAAAACAAAATATTAAACATAGCATTAAATTTAAAAAACTAATCTTTTTACCATAAATATTATTACTCACTTTTTTTAAGCATTTTAAGCATTTAAAGATAATTATTCGCTCTTTATTTTTTTCTTATAAAACCAATCTACCAAGACGAAAATGAAGTTGACAAAAGTATAGTACTCCCTATATATACTTTAAATTCTTCATTTTATTTTTATATCAATATTCTTTACGCTTACTGTACCAGGTGTGCTTTGATCTTTCATTGACTATAATTGATTCTCTGAAAGACGTATAACACCATGACTATCACAAAATTAATGGCCATTGAAAATGACTCATTTATAAAATTATTCTTGAGAGTGATACACAAGATCTCGTATTATATGTTCTTAGCTTCTCACCATTTTGTCTCTTTAATAAATGTTTTAATTGATCAGTTAACCTAAATGAAGTGTTGTTTCACCCCCTGTTAATCTGCAAACTTGGTAATGCTGTCTTGTTTGGTACATATAGGGACCGGTGACCTCCATATCTACTACACACGTTGAATCCAATGTCAGCAAAAATACCAAGTCTTTCCTCAAAGATCTTTCTCACTTAAAACTCAGCTATCAAGATATAATATCAGCAACCAAAAATATGGATGAAGAACATATCATCAACAGAGATGAAATGACTTTCAAAGGTCGTCTCTGGCGTTTCGAACAGTTCATCGACATCTTTGGAAAGATTTACCAATCTGACTCTGAAAAAGATGAGAGTAAAATGTTCTGGATGGAGCTTTCGATGCTTTCGAGTCTCAAACATAAAAATCTGGTGTCTATTATTGGGTATAATGATGGGAGGGAGGGGAAGGTTATCATATATAAGAGGGAGGCCAACGGAAGTCTCGAAAAATATCTAAGTAACGAGACCCTCACATGGATGCGAAGGTTGAAGATATGTCTGGGTGTTGCAAATGCATTGAGTTACATTCATTATGATGTTGGCCGTGATTTTAGTGTTATACATTGCAACATCAAGAGCTCGAAAATTTTACTAGATGACAACTGGGAGCCCAAGTTATCTGGTTTTGAACTTTCGTTGAAAAATACAGTAGCTCGAAGGCACCGTCTTCTCCTTACTCGTGATATTATCGAGAATGTATACCTGGACCCAAAATATAAAAAGACCGGTGGTGTGACCCACAAGTCAGATGTGTATTCATTCGGTGTTGTATTATTGGAAGTCTTGTGCGGAAGGAGTGCAGTTCTTCTGGATGAAGAGTTGGGAGAGGGTTTTTTAAGTCAACCTGCTAAATATCATTTGGAGGATATGATCGATCCGAATTTACGAAAGCAGATGGACCAAGAAGCATTAAAAGTCTTCTCAGAAACAGCATATTGCTGCATAAAAGAGGAAAGAGCAGATCGTCCATACATAGATCAGGTTGTTAAAAGACTTGAGAAAGCGTTGAAACTTCAATCAGTGTATGAAAATCCGGTAAGAAACTCAACTTGCTTATCAACTTTATCTGATAATAACTGTTATATTTATCTACTAATCTCCAATTCTTTTGAAATATTATTTCAGGAACTTCCAAGGAGTGCAGTTGACAGTACATCATCCAATCACCTGAGGGTAATTTACTTCTTTATACCTTTAGTTCGAAGCTGGTCATCCTAATTAATAAACAAAAAAGTAAATTACATGAATGGTCTATGTGGTTAGGGGATTTTTACATATTACATTTGATCCCTATTACATAATCCTGGCACACTAAAATGATAAACGACCGTGAGGAAATTTATTGGTATAGGGACAGAAATCAAAACACCATGCATCTATAAATTTATTGAGATGACCAGGCCAACTCCACACCACAAGATCAACACCCAAAAACCAGAAATCACAAATCATTTTTAAGCATAAAACAGTAACTGATATAGAAGCAAATGGAATCTATTGGCAGATAATAAAGTGTTGTTGTATTACTTTTTTCTATTAACATCACAATTAGTACAAATTGTGAATCTTTTTTCATTCAATTATGTTGAATGTCCACAATGTTGCAGTTGAAGAACTTGGAACACTTGAAGATTGGACTTAACGATATCGAGATGGAAACAGAGAAGTTTGCCGACAAATATTGCATTGGGTCAGGCGGATATGGTATGGTATACAAGGCCCAACTCGAACATTTTGATAGCAGTAACTCATCTTCCATAGAAGGGAAGACTAAATGTGATCTTCCCAAGAAACGTAGCACGGTAGCCATAAAACGCATTCACAATCGAGAAGGAGAACAAGGGTTCATTGCAGAAATTGAGATCCTGACTAGCTGTAAACATGAGAATATAATCTCTCTTCTTGGTTTTTGTGATGAAGATCGTGATCACATGATCCTTGTCTATGAGCTTGCTTCTAAAGGGAGTCTTGAGGATTATCTGGGAAACAGTGAAAAAATGACTAATCTTACTTGGATGCAACGCTTGAAAATATGTCTTGATATCGCACATGGCTTGAATTACGTTCACAACAACACGGATCAGGAGAAACAAAAGATAATACACCGAGACATCAAGAGTGCGAATATTCTATTGGGCGATAATTGGAAGGCAAAGATTGCCGATTTTGGGCTCTCCAAAATTCACCCAGTAGATGAAAATGCCAGTACTTTCGATGCCAGTACGATTGCAGGTACACCTATGTACTTCGATCCAGAATATAAGAAGTATGGTAGATTAAATAAGAAATCAGACATTTACTCTTTTGGAGTGGTGTTATTTGAGGTCTTGACCGGGAGGTTGGCCCATCATTTTGATAAGGGGATTGCACCCGTTGCACAACATCATTTTGAGAAGGGAACAATAATGGAAATTGTTGATCACAAGATAAACGAAGAAACTGATGAGCATGTCTTTTCTCTAAGTAAAGGACCCAATAAAGAGTCTTTGGAAATATTTTCAGAAATTGCATTTCGATGTCTCGCAGAAACTCAAGCGCAACGCCCAACAATAGATTATGTCATCAACGAACTAAAGAGAGCTTTAAAGTGTCAGGTGCATAATTTTTTTCACACATTATACTTTGTGTAACTAATATTTTAATCCTCAAACTTTTACTAAATTAACAATCTTACCAGTTAAGTTATTAAGTCCTTAATATTTTAATCCTCACTCCCCTCCTCCCTTCTGAACGTGATGTATAAATATTTCTTCTTTAATTCTAAAATGCAACGACCAAGCTTGATTTACAACCGTAACCCTGAATTTAGAGACTTTAAAGGAGTTTTAGATGGCAAATAGTTCAGTTATTTTTTACTTATCAAATCAACTGATTGTTCGATGATTCACAGGAGAACCACACGGACAGCCTCAAACTGTCACTTCAAGACATAAAGTTGGCCACAGAAACATTCAATCAAGACAATCTCATTGGACATGGAGATTTTGGGAATGTGTACAAGGGTCACACTCATGGGCATAACTTCATTGCTGCAAAGCGGTTGGGTAGGAAATCTGCTGAAGGAGAAGCTGAATTTGTGACAGAGCTTGAAATCCTTATGGAGTATAAACATGAAAATGTGATTGGTCTTGTAGGCTACTGTGATGAAGAGGATGAGAAAATTATTGTCTATGAATATGCATCCAGAAGAAGTCTTGATCAGTACGTGAGCAATGATAGTCTTACGTGGGTGATGCGGCTTAAAATATGCATCGATATTGCAGTCGGGTTGGAGTTTCTTCATGGAACTGATTCAAGTCCAGAAATGGTAATACACAGGGACATCCGCAGCAGCAACATTCTACTGCTTGATGATTGGAAGGCAAAAATTAGTGATTTCGGGCTTTCCTTAGTATGTCCAACAAATCAGGATGTAGACTATGTCATAGACAATGTTACAGGCACTGGCACTGATGGCTATAGTGACCCACTATACTCTAAAACAGGCATATTAACCAAAGAGTCTGATATATTCTCGTTGGGTGCGGTCTTATTTGACATATTGTGTGGGAAACTATCATCCGTAAAACTAGATGACGAGTATCTTTATTTACCCTTTTTGGCTAAACAACACTATCATTTAGAAAAACTTGATGAGTTAGTGTTCGAGGGTATCAAAGAACAAATTGTGCCACAGTCATATATAACCTTTACAAGGATTGCCCTTAAATGCTTACATCACAGGAGAGAAAGACGACCAACAGCTGATGAAGTGGTCATACAACTCAAGAAATCATTGGAATTTCAGGTAAGTTTTAATAGTTTTGACAAAATTGGTTAACTTTTGATTCATATAAATCTAAACTATGGCGTTTAACTGTTCTATAAATTTAAGAAGGTAACTATATGAAACATTAGTTTATTAACTGATTAATTAATGTATATACAGGAGGACTATGAGAAATGGGAGCCCAAATTGCCTAAAGACTATAAAGATATAATCCAGATGTCAAAGTGCCCTGAAATCTATTCTACCATAAAGAAAGAGGAACTTTACAACATTTTTTCTAAGGGAATCCTCCTTCAACAAGACAAAGTGGTAATCAGTTCATCTTGTATCTCGCTTATTTGGTGTTTTTCAGTTTTCTATGTATCTTTTCCTATTTGAGGCGATGGATAATTGAATACACATGTATTTACACATCATAAAAATTGAGCCTGATTTATGTTTTGTTATATATAAGTTGTTGTCATTCGATGGTCATGGAGAAAGAAATGAAATGGTTTCAGCAACAATGTTTTCCTATAAAAACACTTGTCCACATGAGCGGAAATCTCTTCCAGGATCAAGGTTATTCTCTCTAACTCTCGATCTTTTTGTTAATATTAAGTGTTAAGCGTAAGTACATTTTATTTATGCTTTTTTAATAACTAAATATATGCTGTAATTATAATCCAATCGGATCAACTTAAGAACCCCTTTGACTATCTATTACACTTACATATCACAATGACTTTCTACACTTACATAAAACATATTTGAATTCCTTTGAATCCCATGCACTAATCAAACAGAGCAATAGCTCTTCATCTATATCTCTTTTACACTTGAGACCCAAACCTTCTGTATGACTAAATTTCGGAGCTCGTCTCATCAGGTTAATAAAAAAAGTAGTCCTGCAATCAACAATGAGTACTGATGTAGTAGAAGAAAAAATAAATTTGTAAACCTTCTAATCATGTAGTTGAGGTATGCCCGTATTGTGGGTCCTCTGTTCTCATGACCGTGAATTTTAAATTTTGCTAGCATCTTGATAGTGTTTTTTATAATGTTCTTCCCTTTTTTAAAAAAGATTTTTCTGATACAAATATACAATCAATTTTAATATGGAATTCAAACTCTTGCTCCAAAAATTATGAAATTCAAAAGTAGAAGTGCATGGGAATAAAGGCTATGACTAATTTGGACCTGGATGTTTATAATATGTGCAGGTTTGGGACAGTGGTGGAGATATTAGATATTTCCAGTTTAATCATCGAAATCAAGACAAGAACTCAATTTTTATCTCCTAATGTTGTTTATGGGGTCTATTTAGTCTTCAAACTTACTGATTCAAGAAAATTTTCAAGTAAACCGATGTGTGTTAACCTAAAGTATAGAAAGGGACTCGAAAGTCTACATGCATATTTCGCAACATGGAGAGACAAGGATTGGATGATGATTGAGTTGTACCAATTCTTGAATCAGAACGAAGATGTTGTTTTTGAGTTTTTACTTGAGAGCTTTTCATCACACTATTGTGGAGAAAGTGTGGTTTATGTTGAAGGCATTGAATTTCGAGCAATTGATAAAGTAAGTTTGAAATTACATCCCCTGTTTCCATAATTTACTCTTTTGTTTATATTATACAAAGAGGTCGGATGCATGCCAAAAAATTAAACTAAACCCATGTTCTATGTTGCATATTTAACGTGGTTTACACATAGGTGAAACATGAAGAAATCGGAAAATTGAAGGAAATCCAACAAGTCTTGAAATCAAACTTCAATGTGGATCAGGTGCAGCAACTTCCGACTAACTTTGAAGACATATTCCAGATATACAGAAACTACGACGAGTTGTTCTGGTTGGGCGAAGTCGACGAAAAGAAACTTCTTGTGCTTTCGGCAAAGGCAGCTTTATACCAATTCTCTAATGTGGATCTTTTTACTTTAAAACCATCAGCCGAGTCCAGGTTCGTTTCTTACATTATAGCTAAATTTTTTACAGTTTCCTAAAACTAGGGGCGGCAATTCCTGACGCTACATGAAACACGACCCAAGACCGATACATATATAAATGGGTTAGGGTTGGGTGTAAACAAGTTTCGGGCCATGTTCAGGTTGAGTGGGATAAATGGGTCGACTTGCCAACACAGTTAACCTATTTAACCCGTGTAACTTGCTAATCCGCCAACCCAGTTAGATAAGCAGATTAAATGAATCGTGTTCAGAAAATATGTTTATAGAAGTTACATGTCTGACCCAATTATTTAAACAGGTCATGTTCGAGTTAGGGTATCCTGACCCACCAACCCGAACCCATATGGATTGCCAGCCCTAACTGTAACCGCTAAACTTATTTTTGTTTGTACATACAAATATGTAGATCGATGTCACACAAAAAACTAGATTTCTAGGTCAATGTTTTTCGTTTTACGGTTAACAATTAAAGATTCGTGAATCAATGGCTGACATATGTTAAACTTCTTGGATTTAGTTTCCTATCTATATATATTACTTTGTCCTACATCCATCCTACATGCAGATTTCAAGAGGTGATTGAGCTTTTACCAAAACAAGTATTTCATCTCAATTGCACAATCAAAAGTCAAATGTTGTCACCAGATACAGAATACGTGTGTTACCTTGTATTCAAGCTTTTAAAACACTGCGAGGGGCTGCAATGTCCAGTAGAAGTACGAGACGTGCTCCACAAAGAAAACAATGAGGCTGAATTTGTTTATTTTATAACCCCAAGCCCATTGAACATAAATGGTATCACTCGGGTTCCAAAACAAAGAGAAGATGGATGGATGGAGATTCAAGTGTGGAAGTTTAACTCAGCTCATGAATTCAAGGATGACTCTCTTTCTATGCATATGAAATTTACAAGCCATGAAGGAACTATGTCTGGCCTCATTGTATGTGGCCTCGAGTTTAGGCCACTGTAAAAGAACCATCTGCCATATTTAGACTATTTGTTGCTCCGGATAATTATAAAAACTATGTTTGAAGCTAAGGTTCATCTTATTTATGCTTAAAATCACTTTATATATGTATGTTATGTGACAACTAATATTTGGGTTGGCAAAGGTATTGCAAGAGTTTAGACATCCGTGATATATCAATGCCGATCCCTTTCATTTCATACAATTGATTCATACCAATTGTAGGATAGTTCATGTATAATATGGAGCAATGATATATGCTGACAAACAGCCATGGAATTTTTTTTGTTTAGAATACCTAAGATGTTTGCTTTTCCCCTTCACATACCATGCCTCGAACTGGCCACCAATTGATTACAAATCAAACTCGTAACCATTGTTCGAGTCACACAAAGACAGGAAAAACAATCATGGAAATTACAATGCATATTAATAAGAAAACATGTTACACATAAGCCATTCAGCATGCTGTTCAATGATCGGGTGGCAATGGCTTCGTAGACGAGTATACCCAATTTGTGGGATTAAATTCTTTGGTCCCAAACTAAGAATAAGCTTTTGTTAGATTTTTGACATATTTACAGCTTGCGGTTATGTAGTAAAATCTATAACTTTTACGTAGGGCAAAGAACTAGCAGTAGATCTATCGAAGACCTGCCTTGATACTAATAGCAACATCCCTGCTAACTGATCACTACCAGTCTTAACCTAGCTAGATCAGCCCTAACTGCACAATCGACATTGGCTTCAATCAACTGATCCTGTTCTTTTGACAAAACATTATTCAGAAAACCTTTAAATAACCCAGATAGAAACCAACTAAAAGGGGACATCATATAGTCAAGGACTTTCTGGGCAAGGAAGTCAACTTTCTCTTGAAGCTAAAAATTAATTACTGTATTAGTCAACTTTTTCAACATAGTAATGCAAACACTCTAAGAGCAACAAATGGGTCAACATGACAATCTAATTCACAGGCATTGAAATGATACATGAGAGTAAATGGCAGTCTTTAAAGAAGCCGCCTGACATTTCTTGGTGCCTAGTATAATGTTACATGATGATCACGTTTCCAGAAAGCTTAGACCGTTGGTGTATATCAAATGCATTTCGTCACTGAAAGGTCACTGAATTTGGACTCCGAAATCATTTAGCGGTTGTTGAATGAAAGTCGACCCATCTTCACCCAGTGAGGAAAGTTGTAAATCCTGTAATTTGAACAAAAGCAGTCAAACTACCAAACAAGTGTTTATTATTTCTATAGGTTAGTCAATTGACTCATTTACTCGTGCAAGGGAATGATCAATTCGGGGGAGGTTTTGTCTCTACCGAATCAAAAGAGTAAAATTAACAAGATAAACTAATAATAAAACAGCACAAAAGTTGCTCATAGTATGTTATTAATCCATATTGCCTATTCAAAACTTTGTACTAAAGTGTTCCGGGTCAGTCCAAACAAACCCGGCTCATTTTGACATGTACCAAAAAGTTGTCCGTTTGAACCTTAATCCTTTTGACCCATTACCAAACACGCATGACCTACCCATATTGCCACTTATAATCATTACACAACAGGTATCATCTCCTTCAAAATCAAGGACAAGGCAAAACTTAACATTTTAGGTAACATGGTCCTACTTGTAGTCATTGTACTATACTTTCATTCGATTGCATGTTGTAAGATAATGTAGATAGCATTCCTTAAGACAGTTTCAAATATGTAGATAAAATAATAGAAAATAATCTGCTGCAAGGTGTATTTTAAATTTATCGAAAACCAACTTTTAAGTTCTATTTTCAAAAAAGCATAGTAGATTTCTATTCAGAACACTAAAGACTGAATACTACAAAAGTAGCATGTGAACGTTGTCTAAGATACAATCTCAGTTAATTTAGAGGAATTCTAAAAGAGCTAATTATTCGTTGTTTTATCAATAATCCATTCAGTGAAGGAAGCTAATGAGTACCTGCGGCTGTAACAGCTGATTGGGCTGCTGAATTTCTGTCGATGAATAGGCCTGTGGTTGAGACATTATTGTATAATATGGCTCTTTTAGATCCAGTCTACAGCTAGACGTTTCTACTCCTTGTTCAGCACCCGGACCCCACATTTTAGCTACACAGCACATATAAAAAAAAGTTATATAGTATTAAAGCGTAATGGGAGTGTTTATGTATGAAGTATTCAGATAAACACACCCTACTATTAGCTACAGCAAAACTAATTATCAAAGGGAAGACGAACTACCTATTTACAAATCTTTTACGTAAATGTAATCTAAAGGGAAAGGAACAAAAACCTCACATATCGCCTCTTTCTATGATCTATACAAGCTTTATGTATCGATATCTTAAAATAATGAGGATTTGTCGAACACTCAAACAACTGACTGTAACTACTACACCTATAAGCAGTAAAAGCACATCCAAACATTTTCTTATGCAGCGTGTTTTATTATAGCTGATTATCTCATTATGATAACTCAATATCAGATACAGACCGACACCAGATACACATTCAAACAGATTCACACTCAATATCAAAGCACATCCAAATACCAGATAACATTCAAAGTGAAAGAAATATGAAAATAGTAAGTTTGACAAGCAACGTGACATGGTTAAGTTAATATGGTAACTCAGAGCACCATGAGCAATCATGTGAAGATGGCCAGTGATTTCTTGCCCGGGCATGACATATATGGGTTGAGACAAAACACAACGTAGTTGGTACCAGTGAGTCGTAGGTGCACCAGGAGCCGTTGTCAGCCACCTTTCTACATTGCTGCAGGTCAAAAACATTTAATGTAGGAACAAAATTAGTAACAATTAAAAAAAAAAAAAAAAAAAAAAAAAAAAAAAAAAACTCAGGCTGAGTCAAAACATCAGCCATAAAAGAAACGGGTCAAATGTGTTTACGAAAAGAAAAAAACAAGTTAAAAGTTGCGTAAAGTAAAATTTTAATGTGTTGTAATTGTCTTTTAATCATACTTAACACACTAAATATTAGAAATGATTGCCATCATTCTTTGGATAGAAAATATTCCAGATCAAAGTGGTCCACACCATTCCATAAATAAAAACCCGTCCATTATTTATAAGCATAAATATATTACCTGCCATTAAATAGAAGAACACCAAACCATGTATTCTTGCTCCAACAGAAGCTGTGAATTTCAAAGGAATGTTGATTTAGTACAAGTCCTCTTCCTGAAAAAGCAATTATAAACAGTTGTGATGTGTATCTTCATTTAGTGACACGAATCAAAAATAGTTCATTTAGGTTAAATTTAAGATAATATTATGTTTATGAACTCGGAATAATATAGCACAACATCTTTTAACTCTGAAAGTCAATTAAGAACATAGTTTTCTTTTAAAAGAAGAAGTTTCTGAGGAATCCAGAGTGTAAAATCATCTACTATGATTAGCAATGAAAAATAGCAATACCTAGACATGGGAAATTGCAGGAGCCACTAATAACCTTGGATCAAAAGCATCAACCACTGGTTACAAACAGTATCAAACATAAAAGCCATACTTTAGACAAGTGAAAGAGAAATTCAAGAACAAAAATCAATATCAAAAAGCAATAAGATATACTAAAAAAGTGTAGCAATTACATAATCCTGATGCCTTGATAACTAGTGCATTCAAATACATAGCACATAATCAGTTTTGAGCAGTATAACCTTGCACGTTCTTTCTCTCGAGATAGCATGAAATAACCCAACACGTAATATAACCTAGCGAATCTTCACATAGACTAACACTACCTATTTAATTCATTTATTTAGTATACACATCTTTAATCTCTAATCACCAATCCTTTATTTGTAATCCTTAATCTTTAAATCTTCAAACTTTAAACTTTTGGCAAGTTATCTGAGTTATGGTAGATTTTTGGAACGTTATGGTGCTTGTGTTCATTTAGACATATCTACTGTTAACTGCTCAATAATAAAACTTAGCTGGAAAAGCTCCCGTGGGAATTTGGACCCATTTACCAATGAATGGGTTAATCTGGTTATGTTTCATCTTTTACGTGTCAAGGGAATAAATAAAAGGTTCAAAGGTGAAAGCCTCCCAGAAAGTGTGGACAGGACACCAGTAAAAGTGTGGACAGGACACCAGTACTAGTTTCAAAAAGAAGAATGTGATCAATAAACATAAAAGATTCTTGTAAACCTCATGTTGGCAAATTATTTTATAATACGAAATGATAAGCATCCAACAATATAAGCAACCAAGCTTGTACTAAGGGCACTAACCGTAATTCGTTGTGTCAAAAGACGATTCCCAGCAATAAGCTTTTGGGCATAGTCAGCCATTTCCGATCCTTCCACAGCATAAACATGTTTTACACCAGCCTAAACAAGAGAAGAAACAAAGAGGATGAGAAACTGTGTGATTAGTCGATACGTGACATCACATTTCTCAATAAGAGTACATGATATACTGTGTTGGTGTTTGGATGTAGGCTTTATGAAATGGATATATAAAGATTCCAAGATTGGGTCAAAAAAAGAGATACATAAGTAACTCTATTTAAAACATGATTGTTTGGTTTTGAAGTAGCCGGTACAAAACTGGTTAAGAAAATATATTTTGATCCCAACATACTTAGAGCCAGAATATGTAATTCGCAATTTCAAGTCCCAAAAATCAGAGGATCCGAAAATGCAAATCTAAACACCCCTTATAGTATTCAATAATAACACCTGTGCAGCAAACAATGATAGTATGCCGCTTCCAGCACCAACATCAACCACTACCCGTCCAGCAAAATCTACTTGGTTCTCTATAACCGCGGCATAGTAGGAAACTAAAAAAGAAAGCAACATTAATCATACATTTCACCTGTCCACACATAATCCTGCATCATATTTTGCTGTAGCAGTTGCCCGTAGTAATGGAAATACAGTACATCTTAGCAGAAGATGCTTCAATTTTATCATCAAACTTGCTTTTGGAGGAAGACATTGTTCCATTTGCTAAACTTGATCCTGTAAAGAGTAACATAAATGATCAAGTCATGTACTCCTTCAATATGATCACCATAACCATCCTACAGTAATTTATTTCTTTTCGCTCTTCTATTTAGTGAAAATATGTGTAATTAGATGAAAAAGAAATTTCCAAAAAATTAAGAGCCGGTATTAACACTATATGATAAATAGAGCTTGGATAAGTTCACAAACCTTGAATAATCACTTCCTTTTTCCATTGCTCAAATACACCATTGAAGGACTTTCTGATACAAAAAAAGTGATTGAGTTTCACCTAACCTGTAAAGCTGAAACACCCAAAAGAGTAAGAAATTAACACGTATACCAAAAAAAAAAAAAAAAAGGATTACAGATCAAATGGCATATACTTAAATAGGTGGATTCTGACCAATAATACAAATCAAACCAAAACAAAACCCTGATTAATCAAAACAGCACATATGATCAACGTACAACGCTTAACCTATCACATTAATCCGCAACTTCCACTAATCACTAACGACTCAAATAACCTACTAAATAGCCATGCTACTAAGGGGGTGTTTGTTTGAGCTTATTATATAAAGGGCTTATGGCCTTACGTGATTTCGGCTTATAGGGGTGTTTGTTTAAGCTTATTTGTTCAGCTTATTGAACTTTTGAGCTATTCAAAAGTTCAATAATCCGGCCAAATAAGCTTATTTTGAAAGTTTTAATTAGCCGGAAAAAACTAAACCCTAACCAACACAATTAATTAAAAAAAAGGTTAAAAGAAATGCAATTAAATAATAAAGTAGTGAAATTTATACTACCTGAATGCTAGGAATACGAAAGATGATAGAATGTTAACCAATTAAATAAAAAACCCAATAAAGAACTGCAGCTCCGGTGACCCTATTTGGTTGGTAGGACGGGTTGGGTATAATTATAAATCTTGTCCCTATGGTTTTGTCATTTTTTTACTTCCTGTCCTCCCAAACTTTTATTACAAATAATTTCATTGTTGTTCACATTTTGTTACACTTCCCGTCCTTTTTTACTAATGTCTGTTAAATCACCTCATGTGACTTTCACGTGAGGGCATTCTTGTCAATTTACCCTCATTCACCTTCAACCTCTAATATGTTATTTTATTTTCATTTATTTTTCGAATTTGATTCAAGAACATCATCGCTACCTAAGGTAACTGCTTTCCATAATTTCTTATTACTTACATGAGATCAAAAGACGATGGTTGCGTAATTTGCTTAAAAGTGTTTTTTGCGGCCAATGCCACAAGTGATAGTTCGTATTTAAATTGAGGATAATCTCGTTATTTCAAAAAATAAAGATAAAAATAAAAATAAAATATAGTTTTAAAAATATGCTACAAAGTTGAGTCAAGTTGAAAATAAGTATCCTCTTTGGTCACAGTTTTGCAAATTTACTTTACATTATTGTTATTAAACAAAATAATTCAAAGAGTTTCATGACCAAGGTTACATTATACAATGTTCTTGGTGGTCTATACAAAGGGAATTGAATATATATTCAATGTAACTTGTATATTTGCATATTTCTTCAAAATACAAGTTTTTAATGCATAATATACAATTTGTGTCTAAGCATGTTTAGAGAAAATATGCAAATATGCAAGTTTTAGTGGGTATATATGTAATTGCCCATAATTTATTAGCGGATGTTTGTTTAAGCTTATATAGGGGGATTATGAGCTTATTAGCTTATATGGTTAATATACAAATATGTAACTAGGTTATCCTTATTATCCAAATGAATTCTGAAACGTTCATGTTCAACGACTTATCAGAAGAAGAAAAAGTTATTAGTTGGGACTTGATTTTTTTTAGAAGAGCGTTGTGTTTATTAAGAATAAACGACGAGCAAATTGACCGATGAGAAACATCGTAACTCGAGATCGATATGGGGCTCGTGATCATTTAGTTGCTGCCTATTTTAGTGCGAATCCGATGTACGATGCATATGGTTCCTGGAAGAGGTTCTGAATGAGTTAAGAGCTTTTCACAAGGATAGTTGAAGAAGTAACTATTCGTAATTTTTTTTTTTTTTTTTTTTTTTTTTTTTTTTTTTTTTTTTTTGTGATAATATTTACTATACCAGAAGAGATGGCATTTCCCCATTCATGAAGTGCACCTCCCTAATTTATCAATTGGCATACAACACAATTCCTAACGCCCTTGATGAATATTTGCAAATGGGCGAGATAACTTCTCGTCTGTCTCTTGATCATTTTTTTACATCTGTTATGGAAATTTTTGGACTAGAGAATTTGCGAAAACCCAAAATCACTGATGTTGAAAAGCTTTATCTATTTCACGAAGAAACGAGCGGGTTTCCAGAAATGTAGGAAACCTTGATTGTACAGATTGGTCGTGGTTTGATTGTAAGCGCAATATTGTAGACTTGATCATGGTCCGAATCCATTCATTTTGTTTGAAGTTGTTGCGTCACAAGACTTATGGATATGGCATGCTTTTCTTTGGTGTTTATGGGACAAACAGTGTGACAACCGGTAATTTTGGAACTTGAATTAAATATTGCGTAACGATTAAAATAACTGAACCTTTAAGTATTATGAGACATTTTAGAGCTTATGTGAATTAGAGAGATATTATGTGGGTTATTATTGTCGATTTCATGTTCGTAATATTAGTGAGATATTACGAATGGTCCTTGTGTTTGGAATAACCGGCGCCACTCTAACCCACAAATACTTTGCACCCAAGGTCCTTGTTTATAATTAAAACCCTAACCACACATCTCCTTCCTCATTTTCCACTCTAACCTAAAAACCTAACACTCTCCTCTTCTCTCTTACTCGCAGCCGCCGCGCCTCAACCAACACCACCACCACCAAATCAACCACCTCGATCTCCTATTTCACCTCCCATACCTCATGCGATGTGACAACCTCTCCCCATCACCCCCCTTTTACGTACACGCCACCACTCTTCACCGTACGCCACTACAGCCACCGTTAAATCGAAGGAAAGGTAGGTAAACGGAGTCACTAGTCACCGTGACTCGGTAAACATGACTCGTGACTCACGAGTTGTGTATCTTGGTTCTTTTGGTCTCGGGTTTAGCTAATAACATCTAAGGGACAATTTTTGTTAATAAAAAATTGATTAGAAACTAAGTTGGTGTCATTCGTATGTTTGGCTGTCGAGTTGATCACCACCGTGAGCTAGACTCACGGTGTTATCGATGTTATTGATGTTCTTTGTTGTTCTAGTTATTGTTTTTGGTTGTTTGGAATTTGATACCGAAAATATTGTTATTGTTCTTCTTGAATTTCGCGTATGGATTTGGATTTGGATTTGGATTTGGTAGTTTGTGGTTGTGGCCGAATAGTGTAGGATTAGTTTTAGGTAGTTTTGATTGTTGGTGCCTGTGTCGAAGTTGTTGTTGTTGTTGTTGTTTTGTGGAAGCCGAGACCCCCTAAGGGCTTGTTGGTTTGTGGATACTAGGCCAAGGGTGAGGCCGAGACCGTAAGGTCTCGGCATTGGTGATATTGAGTTGTTGAGGTTGACGGGATTGAGTATTGTGATGTTGTGATAAAATTTTGACGGAGAGAAAAATTAGGTTGAGACCACTAGGGTCTCGGCATTGGATTTGTTTTGAGATAATGGTTGAATGGGAGTGAGAGTTGTGGTGAATATTGAGTTGACGTGCCGTAGGTTTAGAGGCCGGTAACCGTTATGACATTATCATATATATATTGAACTCGTATTGATTTGTGCAACGTCGGTGTCACCGAGACTTTCTAGTCTCGGCTTGACCCCGACAACGCTGCGACATGGACTATTAGCTTAATATATTGGACATTTGACTATTAAAAAGTCCGAGAGTGATGACTCGAACTTGTGGACTCGAAACGTTCGATAACTCAAATTTATTTAAATTGAAAACGGAAAAATAAAACATAGATACTTATATATAAAGAACAAAAGTTATAAAACAAATAACAAAGTTTCATATAGCGAATATTTAATAACGAGTAAATTCGTTATTCAATATTTTAAAATGAAACTAACGACTAAAATAGAAAGTTTTTATAAAAAGAGTTATTAATCGTTTCGAGGACACACAAATCTAAAAGTAACATAAACGATGAATAATTAATAATTATGAGATTATATCGAGTTACGGATGACTTGACGTTAATATATTCAAAACACATGGTTAACGGACTTATTAAATTGACGTAATAAGAGTGGCGAACAAATTATTAAATTTATCGAATTGACAAATTCGATAAGTTTCGACAACTTATCCGGAAAACTCATTACGACACAAAACTTATCACTATTAGAACTTGGTTGTGATATTTATATGTTCTATTATCGTACATTCATGAGAGTCTTTTTGAATCGCCAACACACACACGAACTATACCAAACGCTAGGAAACTAATAAACTTGGAAAGAGCTTTATGAAATAGAAATGGAATATATATCTGGGGATATGAAATGTTTTAGTTGGAGTAATATATATTAAGACGAATTTACATTAATAGGTTGTGCCAAGTCTATAGTTGTTGTGACGTATTAGCTGCCATTCTACATTGCTTCTGTTGATATCTTGTGCATTGCTTGATCAAGGTGAGTTTCATAGCCCCAATCTTTCTCATAAACTAATGTGATACTTGGGGTAAGATTACATGCTCAACTATTTTCATGGACCTTTTACTATTTCTTTGATTTGCTATATCATGTGATCTGGCTAAGATTAGGTATGCATCATATATCGTACTAGATCCAGGGTAGTGATCATCTAGAATTGCTACACCATATTTCCTGGCTAGTGTCAGATACTCCTAGGGCCTGATGCGTGGGAATCGCAACAGGCTTTACCTCTCGAGAGATCTCGAGAAGCTTACAACCCCCACCAGGCAGTGTACCTGATCGTTGTAGTATAGTATAGTGACAAGTACCGGGGGATTGATCGTTCAGCTTAGGAATAGTGTCGCTAGGATTAGAAAACCTAAATACTAGTTCTAAAGGTGAGGGATGATTATTTTTGTGTTTTTATATTTTATGGAAAGCAAATTAAAATCTCGGGTTTGAAGGATTTGGGCGGAATTAGTTGCTATTCAACTAACCCAATACTAAGATGCAATCAAAATAAAATACTAGAAATGAAAATAAACTAATTTATACTAAGGTTGTGAGCAGTAATTGGAGAAAATGTGTTTACTTAGATTTCACTACTCCCTAGATATCTTTTACACGTTAATTACTTGTTATAATTGCATGGATGACGGATCGTATTCCTTAATACCATTCATGGGGTGGCACACATAACTCCCCAATTCTATGAGCTCTTATCTCCTCCTACACCATGCCCAGCACAACTATAGGGATTGTAAACAGTGGCTCATGCATTAAATACAACAAATAAAGACCTAGTGCGCGTTGGTTCATGTTTCTTAAGACGTTCAAGCATGTTACCAATTGGAGATCTGCCAGTTTTCTTAAGCCTAACATATAAATCATTCATCCAAGACAAGAATAAACAAGTAATCAACACATAATCAATATCTAGGTTTCATTAGATCTAAGCAAACACAAGATAGATCTAGCCTAGCATGATGAAATTAAGACAAGAACATGATATAGACAACCAACACATAGACATATTGATTGAATTAGAAGAACACTTATCTTGATTAATCATGCAAGGTATCAAGGGGTTAGAACCCTTGAAAAACCTGTAAAGTTACACCAAAATCGTACTTAGGGTTTCTCCCAAAACTTCTCTCCTTTAATGTGAAAAACTAGAAAACTATATATAGAAAAAGGGGTCTGACGGCGTCAAGACCAAATAGGTGACGCCGTCACCTCGCCGCCAAAACAATTCTCGGACTGCCTAGATCTACATCTGACGCCGTCAAGTACAAAACATTTCCAGGCCGTCATGACTTTTACTCTTGACGCCCTACCTTCATGACGCCGTCAAAACTCTTCTGGGTTGTCATGGAATTTTACTCTTGACGCCGTCAGGGAACTACTCTTGACGCCGTCATGCACTGTTCCCAGCATGGAAAATTAAGACTTTGGCGTTTTCTTCACTTTTATGCTCCAAAAACGTCCGAATTGCTTCCTTTTCCAGATTTCACTCCCAAAGTACCTAAAATCACAAAAGGAACGATTTAGGGCAATATTTGATCAAATAAATTCGGATTCGGGCTTAAATGACCCCCTAAAAACGGATCATTTTTCGCCTCATCATATACCCTTACACTTGAGATTTGCTTGTCCTCAAGCAAATGCGCTTTTATTCTAGTCAAAATACAAGTTATGGTCATTTAACACTAATATAAAAGTAATTACAACAAATAATCGTTCCACTAAAGACCAATAGACAAGCACGGAGGTCATACACAAGCACCTCACAAATAGTGTTTAGATACTCACATCTCTCGGGTGTAATAAAATGTAAATTACAATATGGAAACGGAAGATATCTCTCACTACCTGTCATAGCAAAATAGATTACCATAGGCTTGGGAAAGGATCAAACCTCCACCACATGGCATAAGCACCTAGGATAAACTATCAAAGAGGTCTTTTAAAGGGTTGTAACGTTAGGTGTAGGGATATGAAATACACGGTTTTGTTGGATAAAGGAAGTTTTACTGGTGGCGAGTTAACAATCTTGGTTAATTACATGTACAATATGGCGTTGCTAAGCCAAGACTAGACTCGACTTAAGCTAATAAATGAAAAATAACAAAAACATAGAATGAAACGGGATGGTAGTCCGTATGTTTTTTCTCTTTTTCCTTTTTCTATTTTTTTTTTCTTTTTCTTGATTTTTTTTATTTTTTTTTTTATTTTTTTTTTTATTTTTTGCATACACTCTTACCCTACCATCCAAAATAATACATCATAGGGGTTGAACATTCCCCTTACACTTGAATTTTTACATACTTTACATTAAACTAATCTAATGACTCGAATTAAGAAAATCAAAACACTTGGAGCACTTTTAAGATTAACGTACATATGGGGGTAATAAATGATGTTCTTCCCCATTACTCCATAAAATAAGTACTTACCCATGAGTCCCAATCGTCCCAAAACAATATGTACAAGGATATGACTCGACTTAGCAACCATGTAATCAATTAGATAGTTAACTTAGGGTTTAACAAATAACAATAATGCACTAAAAATGAGCGCATACACGGAAGGCTAAGACGATTTGGTTGTACATTTAAGTGGGGTGTAACAAATTCTTCCTTTAAGTAAAATGCTTAAAGTTAGAAACGAAAAGATAGGCTCGGAGGGGTGTACTAGGGGTTTCATGTACTAAAAATGAGTACAACGCTAAGGTGTTTGGAAAAATTAGTTGACTTAACTAGTCAAGTAATATGACTTAAATGGTCAAGTAATTATAATACGGGTTTAACACAAGGGTAATCCTAATGCCTCTTATCATGTAGTAAATCCTACCACACGAATGTAGTCTCACTAGCGGTCTCGGGATGCATCACTAACGCAAGTTCTAGAATCTAAATGCTACCGGTACACTCATAAGCACTAATAGTAAATGCTTTTCCTATCAAATCTAAAGGCGAACCTCACATATTTGGGTGGAAAATTTTTCTGAATGATACGGTTATGTGCTAGTCATACAATCTCCTATCCATGAGACGCTTGCTATGGCTAAAGTTTCACTCCTAAATGTTGTAAAAAATTTTAAATTTGGCGCTAAAATTGCACTTACAAGTATTTCTCATAGTTTTATTACACATCTACCATTAAACAAAACAAACTCAAGCGAAAGTGCATATGTAAGGTATCATCTTTTTACCCTCCCCTTACACTTAAGATGAACATTGTCCCCAATGTTCAAGTAAAGAATGTAAAAGTGAAAAAGTAAAGAAAATGAAATCAAATACTCCCCTGATTCGCTCGGTATGGATAATAAGGTGGCCAGGTTAAATCTTCCTCCAAGAAAATGAACAATCAAAGCTTCCCTTCCATAATATAAATCATCTTCTTGTCATACATAACCTGTAAAACCTGACAAAATAGACAAGACAACCTCGCGTAAAATCGGCGGCATCCTATATAAGTTTCTAAATCCTAGAAAACAAGATAAGATATAATGCTTGTGGAATGAAGTTTGCAGATCTCCTGGAGATTATAAAACTTAATAATTCACAAAAACCATAAGACTCCGTTAGAAAAACAAAACCGGTAAAATTTCCAGATTTTAACTCCTGACGCCGTCAAGAGTAAACCTCTGACGCCGTCAGAATTGACCTGCAGAAATCCTTATGTTAAGTTTCCGGAAAATTTCTGGAAAAACTTGGTCCTACTTCCTGGAAAATCCTGCAAAACTTCATTATGACTCAATACAAGCATTTGACTCTAACAAATACGAATATACATGTTCATTTAATATTGTGGAGAATCATGATCGGTTTGTTTCTTAAAAACATATTTGGGGTTTCCCCTTACACTTATCTTTTGCAAAAATACCTTTAGGTGGAGTTAAGACTAGGCCAAAACAACAAAGTAAAGTATTTCCACTATTTAGTTTAGAAACATGATCTACCAACAATAAAAATAAAGCATGCATACGGAAGCAAATAACAAACAAACAAATAAAATCACACAAAACATGGGTTGCCTCCCAAGAAGCACTTTTCTTTATTTACGAGTCTTGTAGCTAGACTCAAGGTCATGGGTTACTACGTAATTTCATCATTGGTTCCACACTCTGATTGGAGATATTCTTTGTAGAAATCAATCACCTTTTTTTCAACCGCCCCCATAATCATTTGGGCAAATTCTTCATCGACTTTATACCTTAGTCCAAGGGCCAAGCAATCTTTGTAATAAAGACTCCTTTTTTCCCATACATAATCCATGCCCTTTTTCTTATCCTTCTCATTAATATCCTCAAAAGCACCAACGTTGTCCTTATCAAAACGAGATATAAAGCGAAATTCATTCATCCTATTAGGCATCCTATAAGTGATACTATCGGTGCTACTTGCAAATCGGATCGTACCTTCTACCTCATCATATTCCAACTTAGACTCTTCAACAAATGGTTTGCCAAACACAACATTAGATAATCGACAATCAATAACATTAGCAAGATCCTCCACAATCATAAAGTCGGTGACAAAAGTGAAATTACCAACAAAGACACGTAAACCTTTAACTCTCCCGACAAAGTTACAAACTCCACCGGGGTACTTGGGATCCCTTCTAGGTTCAAGTCTTGTTTTCACTATATCATTATAAACAGTTGAGGACATAATGTTGATTGGAGATTTAAAGTCAATGTAAGCATTGCTAATGTGCCTATATCCAATCATACATGGTATCTTAGCATTCTTAGGATCGCCTCTCTTGATCTTAGGTTCAATTATGGTGAAAGGAGATCGCGGGTTATCAATAAGATTTTTATAATATGCAATCTCCTCCTTAGTGGGGTATAGATTAAAGTAGTCATTAAGCTTCGGATCTATTTCCTCCTCTTCTAGTCCCTCAACAACATTCACAAAGTCATTAGGCTCTAGGTCTCTATTTGAATACAAGGCGGTTGCTAGGTCACTAAATGCACGTTCGAGTTCAACCTTAATCAACCTATTAAGCTCTCTAAGCTCCCTAATCTCACTCTCAATTTGTTCACGTAACACAGCCACTTCTCTAGGGGAAAGGGGTGGATTCGCGTTTTCCATAATGGTCAACGGAATAGTCAATTAGTTTAATTTACTAACAAAGGCACAAAGAAAGAGATAGACTAAAGAAGACCTAAAAATAAAAATAAAATCTTACTAGAAAGGAATCTAGCAAGTAGACCTAATAAAAAGAAATTCTAACCTAGACAATAACTATTCCCCGGGCTGCGGCGCCAAAAACTTGATGCGTGGGAATCGCAACAGGCTTTACCTCTCGAGGGATCTCGAGAAGCTTACAACCCCCACCAGGCAGTGTACCTGATCGTTGTAGTATAGTATAGTGACAAGTACCGGGGGATTGATCGTTCAGCTTAGGAATAGTGTCGCTAGGATTAGAAAACCTAAATACTAGTTCTAAAGGTGAGGGATGATTATTTTTGTGTTTTTATATTTTATGGAAAGCAAATTAAAATCTCGGGTTTGAAGGATTTGGGCGGAATTAGTTGCTATTCAACTAACCCAATACTAAGATGCAATCAAAATAAAATACTAGAAATGAAAATAAACTAATTTATACTAAGGTTGTGAGCAGTAATTGGAGAAAATGTGTTTACTTAGATTTCACTACTCCCTAGATATCTTTTACACGTTAATTACTTGTTATAATTGCATGGATGACGGATCGTATTCCTTAATACCATTCATGGGGTGGCACACATAACTCCCCAATTCTATGAGCTCTTATCTCCTCCTACACCATGCCCAGCACAACTATAGGGATTGTAAACAGTGGCTCATGCATTAAATACAACCAATAAAGACCTAGTGCGCGTTGGTTCATGTTTCTTAAGACGTTCAAGCATGTTACCAATTGGAGATCTGCCAGTTTTCTTAAGCCTAACATATAAATCATTCATCTAAGACAAGAATAAACAAGTAATCAACACATAATCAATATCTAGGTTTCATTAGATCTAAGCAAACACAAGATAGATCTAGCCTAGCATGATGGAATTAAGACAAGAACATGATATAGACAACCAACACATAGACATATTGATTGAATTAGAAGAACACTTATCTTGATTAATCATGCAAGGTTTGGAACCCTTGAAAAACCTGTAAAGTTACACCAAAATCGTACTTAGGGTTTCTCCCAAAACTTCTCTCCTTTAATGTGAAAAACTAGAAAACTATATATAGAAAAAGGGGTCTGACGGCGTCAAGACCAAATAGGTGATGCCGTCGGCGTCACCTCGCCGCCAAAACAATCCTCGGACTGCCTAGATCTACATCTGACGCCGTCAAGTACAAAACATTTCTAGGCCGTCATGACTTTTACTCTTGACGCCCTACCTTCATGGCGCCGTCAAAACTCTTCTGGGTCGTCATGGAATTTTACTCTTGACGCCGTCAGGGAACTACTCTTGACGCCGTCATGCACTGTTCCCAGCATGGAAAATTAAGACTTTGGCGTTTTCTTCACTTTTATGCTCCAAAAACGTCCGAATTGCTTCCTTTTCCAGATTTCACTCCCAAAGTACCTAAAATCACAAAAGGAACGATTTAGGTCAATATTTGATCAAATAAATTCGGATTCGGGCTTAAATGACCCCCTAAAAACAGATCATTTTTCGCCTCATCAGGGCCCCTACTTGTCACATGGCTGGAGGATCAATAAAAATTCTGATAACTCTTTTGTGGACATATCTATTTCTAATTATGGGCTTATGTTAAATGTTTGGAATAAATGTAAAGTAATATTTGGGATTTAAATGTTTTATTGTATCAGATACTGCTATCTCGTTTTCCTATACTTGTGTTATGTGCCAACCCCCGTAGCACCCTGAAAACTTGTTTAAGTCTTCCGCTGTACCAAATTTTGGGGGTGTTACAAATAGCTACATCAACGTTATACATCAATTCCCTTTATTTAACAATCTCAAATCCGGAAGAGAACCACGTATTCCGTTTGTGGCTAACGGCGTAACTTACAAATGGGGATATTATCTTGTTGACGGGATATATCCGGAATAGGTGACGCTCGTTAAGTCGATTCCAGAACCATCCGACGAGGACCACAAGCGAATAAGGTATAAGCGAATTCATGAAGCCACAATGAAAGATGTGAACCATGTTATACATCAATTCCCTTTATTTAACGATCTCAAATCCGGAAGAGAACCACGTATTCCGTTTGTGGCTAACGGCATAACTTACGAATGGGGATATTATCTTGTTGACAGGATATATCCGGAATAGGTGACGCTTGTTAAATCGATTCCGGAACCATCCGACGAGGACCACAAGCGAATAAGGTATAAGCGAATTCATGAAGCGACAATGAAAGATGTGAAACGACCGTTTGGTGTTCTGAAGAAAAAATGAGCTATATTAGCCCATCCCGCACATCCGACGAAAAAAGAAAGAATAATGAATATGATGTATACATGCATCATATTATATAATATGAGTCAAAAAGACAAAGGGAAGCGATATCTCCCGATTAGTGTCCGGAGGAAGTACATCAACCGGATGATCTCTTAAAACCCCAAGAAAAAGTGCTACAATTTATGAGACAAATCAAATCGTCACAAGCGCATCAAAACCTTCGTGTCGATTTAGTCGAACACCTTTCTCGTGATGTTTAATTTATGTTTTTAATATCTCGTATTTATTTTAAATGTAATGTTTTTAATATTCAAAGTTTACGTAATGTTTTTAATTTATGAATAAAACTTTTTAATTTCGTACGTTTACATTTACGGTTATGTTTACGTTTTAATTTCAAAAGTGTACCGAAAAATAAATCAATCAATAACTCTAAAAGTTTTCAATTAAAAAAATAGGTTGAAAAATGAGGGGTTGTGACCACTAGGGGTGAACGTGAGAAAGAGATAAAGCTAAAATGACGCTGAGGTGAATGGTGAAATGATGTCACCATTAAATTCACAATTTTCTTTGTAACATAAACATCATTAGTCTTCCACTAGTCTATGTATTAATTAGTGTTTGGCTAAGCTTATATGATGGGCTTATGAGCTTATTAGCTTATGTGTATTAAATAAGCCTAAACTGTGTTTGGCTAAGCAAATATGAGTAGGCTAATGAGCTTATATAAGATGGTTTTGATAAGTGATGAGTGTGTAAATACTCATCATTTCTGTTACATTTAAACTGCAAAAACATATAAAAACACACAGGAATGCCTTAAAATACATAAAATATCCCTGGATTGTGTTTTTATGCAAAAGGATTGAAAAACTGATGAAAAACAAAACATTTCACATAATTTACAGTTTCAGTCCCTGAACTTTGAAAAACTGGCAAAACTAGTCCCTGGAAAATCAAAACTTGTACAAATATCATTAAAGGTCCTTGGGATTGATAAGTTGTAAGAAATAGTCCTTTAAAGTTTAAAATCACATATTTACAACTTTGGTCCCTCAACTTTGAAAAGTGTCATAAATGGTCCCTGGGTTATTTAAAAAGTGAAATTTATCAAATATAACCCTTATACTATTCATAAATGGCATATTTGGTCCTTGTGTTAACTTTGTATATTTGGCAGGTTTAACCCTTCAACTTTTCAGAAAATACAAAAATAGTCCTTGTGGTATTATAAACCTAAAACCAACCGGACCCTCATTTTTATTAATAAACCCCAAACCAAACTAAGCCTAGTCCTAAATCCAGCCCACCCTTTTTATTTCTTGGGCCCTAGCTTTTTACCCAGCCCACCAAGCAAACCCAACGCACCCTTTTAATAAAAAGGGCTTTGACCCGTCTTCCCCAAACCACCCATACTGTTCCACCCCCTCACCCTCCTCTGCAAACCAAAACCACCATGGTATTTTCCTCCACCTCATCACCTCACCAACTGGCTACTACACCTCACACCCCCTCATCATTCAGCCCACACTACATTTAATGCATCCCCACCAATCTACACTTCACCTCACCCTCACATACCCTGTTTTCATGGATACTTTCCCAAAAACCCATGTCAAATGCCCAAATTGTCTCCCTGCCACTTCCTAATACCATCAAAAATCCTTAATTGCTTCAAACTGCTACTCCTACTCAAATTGATATTTTGGCGCCAA